>CM065137.1:29258684-29451184 GCA_033026305.1 Cirrhinus molitorella
GGAGGAACAGGCGGTGGCGGAGCTGGGCCTGCACTGGATGTTGAAGCACCAGAAGAGGGGATCACCATTGCCACAGTCATGTCCGGGTTAAGGACTAGTGTGCCTAACAATGGCGCAGGCGCTGAAATGGCCTGGACAACTCCTGATGATGGGGGGGCAGGTGCAATGGGGCACTCTTTGGTGGCAGCGGGCCGTCGACCTGGCCGCAGAATCGGAGCCTGTCCTTCTCGATTTGAAGGAAGGATAAATGGATGTCTTGGGCCTGATGTCGATGGCGCTTCATCCAATTTTTCCCTCGGCGGAGGAAGCTGCGTATCGGCCACAGCAATTGGGTCAGGTGAAGTCAGTCCCTGAGCAAGGACACTCATTTCCTGGTTCTTCTGCCTCCTCTGAAACCTGAAAACAAATGACTTGTATTATATATATGTTTAGAAATTTTTTAGTTCATTTGAAGCAAATAATGTACCTCGCTTACCACTGAATGAGTGTCTTTTGGTTAAGCTCAAACAGCTGGATCATTGTTTCATCCATCAGCCTTCGACTGTTAAGCACCAGCTCTCGGATGTGGTGGTAGTCTGAGAGTATTTTAGACCACCTGGGAGTGCAAACTCCAGCCTTCTTGGTCGGCGACTTGTGTAAAGTGCACAGCTTGACACAAATGGCCTCAACCAAGCGGCTGGTGCTGGGCCACTGTGCTGGACCCCCAGGGTGTCCAATCAGACACCTTTTGACACTCTCCACACCCGGTGTGACTCCGGACCGCTTTGGTGCTTTGAAGCGTCCATGTGTCAGCTGAGGCTGATGTCGAGGCTGATAGATGATCCGCTGTTTGTCCGAATCAGGGAGAGCTGTCCACAACTGGATGGCCGCTGTCACCTGCAGGTCAGTGAGGTAAGGAGCCTCACGAAGACCAACCAGGTAACCAGCCAGATCCTGGACCTTGTCCCACCCAGCAATGCCATCAGGTCCAATGGCTGCTCCCTAGTAAATGCAGATTAACGTTAATATATGTGGAGTATAATGAGATTGAAATTAAATAAAACCTTTAAAGTGTCTTACCTGGGCCTCATCAGAGATACTGCTTCCAGTGTTGAACAACACCGAAGGGGCGGGGGCAAGATGCTGTCCTTCTCCACCAGAGGATGTGGAAGGCTCAGCCGGTGAAGCTGGGGACTGGGGCAGAGGCAAAGATGAGGGTCTGTTTTCAAGATCATGGCAGGGGTCATCCTCATACAGCACTGGAACTGTGATGTCCTCCATGATCTCTTCTTCAAACCCCTCATCTTCCAGGTCCTGGTCATCAACTTCCTCCACCAGCCGATCTTCCTCCTCTGGGTTCTGGGGCACTGCAGTCAGTGTTTTGCCAGTCTGACTGTACAGGTACTCGATACCCAGCAATTCACCTAAAAAAATAAAATGGAAAAAAAGAAAGTTCTTAATATTTATGTTCTTAAGATTGTATCTAGTACATTTAAGAAAACAGATAAAAATAGATAGATACTAAATAGATAAATTAGTAGAATATTACAAAAGAACAAATGAATAAATTTCTTGCCTGTAAATGCTCCAGGAGGACGATAGCGCTCATCCCAGGGCTTCCCTAGGACAGATCGGCTAAGCCGGTCCACAGCCTCTCTCATGGCACTGCCATATGACCGTATGGAGGTTGCTCCTTTTATGGCGTCTTCCATCCGGTCATCATTCCAACGCATCAAGCCCTCAAGGAGATAGGCTTGAAAATGCGCATCACTGGCACTGGTTCCTAAAAGTTAAATAAACCAAAAAGGGTTTTATATGTCACATATGTACAACACATACTACACATGAAATGCTATGAAGTAACTGGTTATATGTAATAGAGTTACGTAATTACATTAGTGCTGGGCAACGATTAATTGCATCCAAAATAAACATTTTGTGCACATAACGTATGTATGTGTACTGTATCTTTAGGATATGAATATAAATATATACTGTAGGTGTGTCTTTGCATATACAAAATAAATATACACAGTACACACACATATATTATATAAACAAAAACTCTTTTTTTGGACACAATTAATCATGATTAATCATTGCCCAGCACTAAATTATATATAAAATTATTTTCGTTATAACTTAAGTTACTAGAGATGCTGGAGGTTGCAAGTGGACGTGCAGAGATGCTGGAGGCTGCGGGTGGAGGTCCAGAGATGCTGGAGGTTGCAAGTGGACGTGCAGGCTGACGTACACTGGTACCCAAAGCAGAAGCCTGCCTTTTCAGGACATACGTCTTGAAAATGGCCATGTTGGTGTTTGGCCTGGCATCTGCCTTAACCAGGTACCTGATGAGGGATTGGGCCTCCTTGCTCTGGTCCTCATAAACATCCTTCATGGACCGACCCTGGAAGTCACCAAACTCCACCATCAAGCAGCCCTGGTCTCCAGATGCTCGGGCTTCTGCTTGCATTTCCTGCTTCCTCTCATACTTCTCCACTTCTTCTGCCATCTCTCTAATATGAGAAGTGTACTGTAGGAACAGCTGTTTATTTTCTGACAGGGGGGTTGTCTGCGCTGTCTCCTGAGAAATGCTGAGCACCAAATACACTGCGTACCCCAGAGAGTTTTCCAGGAGCCATCTAAATCTCTGGCCCTGGTATTTCCCAAACTGAAGCTTGCAGTGAGCCAGCACTAAAAACTGGTCACTGGGGTCTCCACCATTGGTGCTGACAAAAGTTTTGGCCTCTGTCAGCACTTCCTCCTTGGGCTTGGCCCTTCCTGACTCCACATTTTCAAGGCGCTTCGCCTCCGACGATGGCGCCATGAGGAGTCGGCTTGAAGTTGCCGATTGGCGACGAAAAAAGGGGTAAGCGTACATTTTCTGAAATGAAAATCAGAAAGAGACCTTAGCAATCTGAAAGATGCCTGTACATTAAGTGTGTAATATGAATTTAACAAGCTACACGTAAACCATATTTATGTGGTAATAAACATGACCATACACTGGCCTGATGATGAGTTTTTGTCTTTTGCCTAATATATTTATTTAAAGTACCCTTGAGATTTTAAAATAAATATTTAAATAATGAAGTATCACATTTGCATTTTCATTGGTTCTCTGATGTTGGTTACAGTCACATGACATGCAGGTAAACAAATAAAATATTTTTTTTTTGTAGGTTATTTTTATTTTATTATTGATTATCAATATAAAAAGATTTACTTTAATATATTTTATGGTTTAATTATTTATTAGCTTCTCATTAAACTCCCTGCACATTTCTACATAAACATGTTTAATGCACTTAGTGTTGTTAATAAAAACAAATGGAATCTATGCATTTTAATGTCAATATGGTATAGGATTATCCTAACAAGTCAAGTTAACAAGTAAAAAGTAATCTAAAAGTAATCTAAAATTAGTCTGCTGTCATTTGGAATCAGTAACGGATTACATTTTTTTAGTAATCTACCCAGCTCTCTATATAAGTGAATGAATATAAGTATTTTTTTCACATCGTTGTTGACAGCAATATAAGGGTAGCATTACTGGCCGACGGCCGATGATTATAAATCTGATCAGTAGCGCGGGTTCACATCTACTGAAGAAAACGTGTGCTATACATGATAGCTAACGGTATTGACATGTTCAATTAAAAACACATACTCTTTATGAACAAATAACGATATTTAATTATATATATACATATATTAATAAAGTAAATCTTAGCCTTACCTGAGCAAGATGACAATAATCGCGGTCGTTGATTGGTCTAAAGTCAGCCACAGGAGACCAACGCGATTGGTCAAAAGTCAAACAGAGGAGAGAAACGCGATTTGTCAAAAGTAAGCCCCCCAGAGAGAAACGCGATTGGCCAAAAGTCAGACACAGGAAAGAAACACGATTGGTCAAAAGTAAGCCCCAAGAAAGAAACGCGATTGGTCAAAAGTAAGCCCCAAGAGAGAAACGCGATTGGTCAAAAGTAAGCCCCAAGAGAGAATCGCGATTGGTCAAAAGTAAGCCCCGGAGAGAAACGCGATTGGTCAAAAGTAAGCCACAGGGGAGAACGCGATTGGCTAATGTGGGCTTACTTTGGGCTTACTTTGGCTCAATCGGTGGGATGCAGTAGGCGCAAGCGAGAGGTAGCGGGATCGATGCCCGCATTCTCCAAGCGTGTTCCCGCCCTTTTACAATCACTTCCCGAACCAGACGGACTGCGCCTTTTAAGGTCTGAGGCGACACTCGTTGCGCCAGCCTTTGGGGCCCACTGCCGTGAAAAGGGTTTTCAGAACGGGCCCGGCGCACATTCGTGGCAAAAGCAGGTCCCACCGAGATTTGAACTCGGATCGCTGGATTCAGAGTCCAGAGTGCTAACCATTACACCATGGAACCGTGACGAGAACCGCCGCCGCCGCTCACAGGACCGCAAAGAATAAGCCGTTTACGTTTCGCCGGCAGCAAAAGCAAACTTGAGCCTTTTGTTCTGCACCTGCCGCAGAAGGCACGCAGGTTCCACCGAGATTTGAACTCGGATCGCTGGATTCAAAGTCCAGAGTGCTAACCATTACACCATGGAACCACGACCGCCTCTCCAGCCGCTGACAGGGAGGCAGATAGCGTTGCGCTTGCGGGGGATCGGTTAGAGCGAGGGGTTGGATCCCAGTCGGGTTTGGACACCGGCCACCCTCGACCAAAGGGAAACAGCGTCTGCCGAAACCCGGGATCGAACCAGGGACCTTTAGATCTTCAGTCTAACGCTCTCCCAACTGAGCTATTTTGGCCAGGCCCTCCTGAGGCTCAGTCAGCAGGGGTTTACGGGACACCACCCGTCACTCTGATAGACGAGCAGAGACGAGCTAACAGAGCACAAAAGACGCTGGCCCGTACGGGGATCGAACCCGCGACCTTGGCGTTATTAGCACCACGCTCTAACCAACTGAGCTAACCGGCCTTGAGCTGTGCTGGATTTCGCCCAATTTCCCTCAAATTTAGTGACTGCTCATGACCCTAATCAGAGGGAAAAGCTACAGGACCAAACCTGACCACGGGCTCGTCCGGGATTTGAACCCGGGACCTCTCGCACCCAAAGCGAGAATCATACCCCTAGACCAACGAGCCAGCCCGCTCTGCCCGCCGCTACCTGCCCTCGAGCATTTCGGTTTGCGTTAAAGGAAGGGAGCATCCGGAATTCCGCGCTTGTGGCAAAAGAGAAAAGAAAAAAAAAAAACGCTCGCTAAAGCACCTCAATTTCTGACAAACTTGTTTCTGCCCTGTTCTGCTCACTCTGTTACGGTCCTCGTGGGTGCAAACTTACTTGAGCGCAACAGTCACTTCTGATACAGGATCCCAATCTTGTGAAAGCCAAGTGGATTATTTGTAATAAAGCAGCAACAACAGGACAGCCCAAAAAGTAACATTAAAAACACTTAATGAAATAAGCAAGCATTAGAAGAAATGAGTTAATAAGAGCGGGCAGCAATCACAATAACCAAAAGAAAAGAACAAAAACAGCAACAACAAAAGAAGGAAAATGAAGTAACATGGAAGAAGTTCAACTCCTTGAGGCAATGTCAAAGGCCTTTGAATGAAAGTGGGCCTTTAAACGGATTTAATGATGGTGGTGGACCTAACAGGGAGAGGATTCTGCCTTCTTCTGCAAGGGGAATTAGCTCAAATGGTAGAGCGCTCGCTTAGCATGCGAGAGGTAGCGGGATCGATGCCCGCATTCTCCAAGCGTGTTCCCGCCCTTTTACAATCACTTCCCGAACCAGACGGACTGCGCCTTTTAAGGTCTGAGGCGACACTCGTTGCGCCAGCCTTTGGGGCCCACTGCCGTGAAAAGGGTTTTCAGAACGGGCCCGGCGCACATTCGTGGCAAAAGCAGGTCCCACCGAGATTTGAACTCGGATCGCTGGATTCAGAGTCCAGAGTGCTAACCATTACACCATGGAACCGTGACGAGAGCCGCCGCCGCCGCTCACAGGACCGCAAAGAATAAGCCGTTTACGTTTCGCCGGCAGCAAAAGCAAACTTGAGCCTTTTGTTCTGCACCTGCCGCAGAAGGCACGCAGGTTCCACCGAGATTTGAACTCGGATCGCTGGATTCAAAGTCCAGAGTGCTAACCATTACACCATGGAACCACGACCGCCTCTCCAGCCGCTGACAGGGAGGCAGATAGCGTTTCGCTTGCGGGGGATCGGTTAGAGCGAGGGGTTGGATCCCAGTCGGGTTTTGGACACCTCGACCAAAGGGAAACAGCGTCTGCCGAAACCCGGGATCGAACCAGGGACCTTTAGATCTTCAGTCTAACGCTCTCCCAACTGAGCTATTTCGGCCAGGCCCTCCTGAGGCTCAGTCAGCAGGGGTTTACGGGACACCACCCGTCACTCTGAGAGACGAGCAGAGACGAGCTAACAGAGCACAAAAGACGCTGGCCCGTACGGGGATCGAACCCGCGACCTTGGCGTTATTAGCACCACGCTCTAACCAACTGAGCTAAACGGCCTTGAGCTGTGCTGGATTTCGCCCAATTTCCCTCAAATTTAGTGACTGCTCATGACCCTAATCAGAGGGAAAAGCTACAGGACCAAACCTGACCACGGGCTCGTCCGGGATTTGAACCCGGGACCTCTCGCACCCAAAGCGAGAATCATACCCCTAGACCAACGAGCCAGCCCGCTCTGCCCGCCGCTACCTGCCCTCGAGCATTTCGGTTTGCGTTAAAGGAAGGGAGCATCCGGAATTCCGCGCTTGTGGCAAAAGAGAAAAGAAAAAAAAAAAACGCTCGCTAAAGCACCTCAATTTCTGACAAACTTGTTTCTGCCCTGTTCTGCTCACTCTGTTACGGTCCTCGTGGGTGCAAACTTACTTGAGCGCAACAGTCACTTCTGATACAGGATCCCAATCTTGTGAAAGCCAAGTGGATTATTTGTAATAAGGCAGCAACAACAGGACAGCCCAAAAAGTAACATTAAAAACACTGAATGAAATAAGCAAGCATTAGAAGAAATGAGTTAATAAGAGCGGGCAGCAATCACAATAACCAAAAGAAAAGAACAAAAACAGCAACAACAAAAGAAGGAAAATGAAGTAACATGGAAGAAGTTCAACTCCTTGAGACAATGTCAAAGGCCTTTGAATGAAAGTGGGCCTTTAAACGGATTTAATGATGGTGGTGGACCTAACAGGGAGAGGATTCTGCCTTCTTCTGCAAGGGGAATTAGCTCAAATGGTAGAGCGCTCGCTGCGCATAAGAAGGAGCCCAATCTTTGAGCCCCCCCTCGCAAGCAAAAAAGACGTGAAAACGGAAGTGGGCTGACACATTTCATATGCAACAATATCAGGGCAATATTCATGTGCGCTATGGAGCGGTTTTAGTTACATTTGAAACAGGTCACCCTCGACAGGTTGGATTCGAACCCTAGTCTGCGCGACTGAATGAAGTCACCGTTCGGAATCAAATGAATCGTGATTCGCGATCCAACTGGAGTGATTCGAAACTGTGAATCATCACGTTGACAGTTTCCGTCATATTAAAAACACGCTCCCATACCCACCTGCTTTGTTTCACAAATTGCGCCCTGGATATGTCACTGTATTGATTGATGTTAATTGTTTTGAGTATATTATTTTAAAAATGTATATAATATGTTTATGTTTGTGGTTAAATCAAATTTAGTTTATAAAGCATATTACGTTAATGGTTAAATAATATGAATAAAAATGTGTAAACGCATGTGTTTTTTCTTTTGTATCAGATTTTATTTATCTGATTAAAAGACACTTTAAATGTTAAAATGTAAAATGTTTGTAAAATGTTTAATTAAAATAAACATAATATAAACAAAATATATACAGAAAAGATATTTACTGAGGAGGATATAGTATTGCGAGAGATACAAGACAATATGAAAGAGTGGGCCCATGTAAAATATACAAAAAATATATATATACAGGAAAGATATTATTTTTGAGCAACATTCCGAACAATATGGAAGAGTGGGCCCATGTAATATATACAAAATATATACAAGAAAGATATTATTTTTTGAGCAACATTCTGAACAATACGAAAGAGTGGGCCCAAGTAATATATACAAAATATATACAAGAAAGATATAATTTTTTGAGCAACATTCTGAACAATACGAAAGAGTGGGCCCATGTAATATACAAAATATATACAAGAAAGACATTATTTATTGAGAAACACACCCATGTAATATATACAAAATTTATACAGGAATATTACAGATATTATTTATAGAGGAGTTGGAGTTTGTCATTTATTTTGCTGGCGCTGTTCTGCCAACCAGTCATCCAAAGATTTGCCATTTGAGGCACGTGGGCAAAATGTGGCATTGCCAAATCGGCTATGACCAAACTCCTTTGTTTTGGGCTGCCCACATTTGCTGCAAGTGTTAAAGGCAACCCCTCGCACATACTTCCTCTTATGGACTCCGCTTTCTGTCTCCAGGGCCCGTCGGCGTCTGTTCCTCTGGGTGTAACGGGACACAGGAGCATCAGATGGAGGAACAGGCGGTGGCGGAGCTGGGCCTGCACTGGATGTTGAAGCACCAGAAGAGGGGATCACCATTGCCACAGTCATGTCCGGGTTAAGGACTAGTGTGCCTAACAATGGCGCAGGCGCTGAAATGGCCTGGACAACTCCTGATGATGGGGGGGCAGGTGCAATGGGGCACTCTTTGGTGGCAGCGGGCCGTCGACCTGGCCGCAGAATCGGAGCCTGTCCTTCTCGATTTGAAGGAAGGATAAATGGATGTCTTGGGCCTGATGTCGATGGCGCTTCATCCAATTTTTCCCTCGGCGGAGGAAGCTGCGTATCGGCCACAGCAATTGGGTCAGGTGAAGTCAGTCCCTGAGCAAGGACACTCATTTCCTGGTTCTTCTGCCTCCTCTGAAACCTGAAAACAAATGACTTGTATTATATATATGTTTAGAAATTTTTTAGTTCATTTGAAGCAAATAATGTACCTCGCTTACCACTGAATGAGTGTCTTTTGGTTAAGCTCAAACAGCTGGATCATTGTTTCATCCATCAGCCTTCGACTGTTAAGCACCAGCTCTCGGATGTGGTGGTAGTCTGAGAGTATTTTAGACCACCTGGGAGTGCAAACTCCAGCCTTCTTGGTCGGCGACTTGTGTAAAGTGCACAGCTTGACACAAATGGCCTCAACCAAGCGGCTGGTGCTGGGCCACTGTGCTGGACCCCCAGGGTGTCCAATCAGACACCTTTTGACACTCTCCACACCCGGTGTGACACCGGACCGCTTTGGTGCTTTGAAGCGTCCATGTGTCAGCTGAGGCTGATGTCGAGGCTGATAGCTGATCCGCTGTTTGTCCGAATCAGGGAGAGCTGTCCACAACTGGATGGCCGCTGTCACCTGCAGGTCAGTGAGGTAAGGAGCCTCACGAAGACCAACCAGGTAACCAGCCAGATCCTGGACCTTGTCCCACCCAGCAATACCATCAGGTCCAATGGCTGATCCCTAGTAAATGCAGATTAACGTTAATATATGTGGAATATAATGAGATTGAAATTAAATAAAACCTTTAAAGTGTCTTACCTGGGCCTCGTCAGAGACGCTGCTTCCAGTGTTGAACAGCACCGAAGGGGCAGGGGCAAGATGCTGTCCTTCTCCACCAGAGGATGTGGAAGGCTCAGCCGGTGAAGCTGGGGACTGGGGCAGAGGCAAAGATGAGGGTCTGTTTTCAAGATCATGGCAGGGGTCATCCTCATACAGTACTGGAACTGTGATGTCCTCCATGATCTCTTCTTCAAACCCCTCATCTTCCAGGTCCTGGTCATCAACTTCCTCCACCAGCCGATCTTCCTCCTCTGGGTTCTGGGGCACTGCAGTCAGCGTTTTGCCAGTCTGACTGTACAGGTACTCGATACCCAGCAATTCACCTAAAAAAATAAAATGGAAAAAAGAAAGTTCTTAATATTTATGTTCTTAATATTGTATCTAGTACATTTAAGATAACAGATAAAAATAGATAGATACTAAATAGATAAATTAGTAGAATATTACAAAAGAACAAATGAATAAATTTCTTGCCTGTAAATGCTCCAGGAGGACGATAGCGCTCATCCCAGGGCTTCCCTAAGACAGTTCAGCTAAGCCGGTCCACAGCCTCTCTCATGGCACTGCCATATGACCGTATGGAGGATGCTCCTTTTATGGCGTCTTCCATCCGGTCATCATTCCAACGCATCAAGCCCTCAAGGAGATAGGCTTGAAAATGCGCATCACTGGCACTGGTTCCTAAAAGTTAAATAAACCAAAAAGGGTTTTATATGTTACATATGTAAACATGACCATAAACTGGCCTGATGATGAGTTTTTGGCTTTTGCCTAATATATTTACTTAAAGTCCGCGTGAACCGGAAGTTTGCGACCGTTTTTACTTCCGTACTTTGACGTACTTCCGAGAGAAATGGAATATTGAGTGAGGAAAGAAGAGGACGTGGTTTGTTTTTTTTCTACCGCAAACTGATTCAGTTCATTGTGCAGAATTTCCGCTGGCAGCCCTGTATTATTAACATTTTACAGCCGGCGGTAGCCGCACCACAGCGGTAAGCGCAAGAGCCTTCGCAGCTGCTGGAAGAGATCCAACTTCCAACGCACTTTAAAGCTTGCAAAGCTCAGAGAAAAGTAATTTACCATGAATGTGTTGAGGGGAAATAAGGAGATACTCCTTGATGAATTATTAACGAACTAGTGTTTTCTGAGCCAGTGTAGCAAAGATAAAGTTGACGATCCTGACTCGCCATCTGCGCCTTTACAGAGAAATGCATACGGATTTTATAATGAAAGAGTTTTTAAAGTAGTAGAGTAATAATTTAAAGCTTTCTATAAATTACTTCTTCTTATTATTATATTTTTCGTTTCGTTTCATTTCATTTTTGCGAAGAGCTCCTGTTCAGCATCGAGCCATCAGAAAGCGCGTCTTGTTTGTTTTCTTTATTTTTACAAAAGCATTCCATTTTGTTGACATTGTGAGTGCAAACAAATAAAATTAGACCCTTTACATTTCCGGATGATATATTACGCCTACTTTTATGAGCAAAGATTACGGCGTATTTTAATTTGTTTGCAGATTGCGCTGGCGCTTTCATGTCCTGCAAAGCGTAGTTAGCTTCCACTCTCCAAGATTGTATGCACTTAATAGCGCGCATTTATGTAAGTAAAATTGTTTAAAATAATTTTGTGATATGCTTGAAGATTTTATTTTAGGCAAGTCGTGATGATTTGATAAGGAAAACTTGATCAAACTTAGGGTGTGATCTACTCATTGCCTTACGCAATAAAAACTTTAAACAAAAACTTTAATTAAACAAACAAAAATGTTTCAAACATATTTCTAAATTAACTTTATAAAGAAACGAAAATAAATATAAACATCCATTTTAAAAACAAAACTGAGCTATTTTAATGGATGCAACAGTGTAATCAGAATCAGAATCAGAATGAGCTTTATTGCCAGGTATGTTTGCACATACTAGGAATTTGTTTTAGTGACAGAAGCTCCACAGTGCAACAGAATGACAATGACAAGAAAAGACACACAGATAATAAAAGAACAATATACAAATATACAGAAAATATACAGAAAAAAGTGCAAAAAAGCAAAAATAGACAAATGTAAACAATTTATTATGTACAGGTGCAAATTAGAAATGAGAAATGTAAACAAGTATGTGTATTAAATAAATGAATGAATGAATGAATGAGTGTATAATAGTGTTATTGTTCCGTGTTATTTTTCAAGTGTTCATGAGATGGATTGCTTGAGGGAAGAAACTGTTCCTGTGCCTGGTCGTTCTAGTGCTCAGGGCTCTGTAGCGTCGGCCAGATGGCAACAGTTCAAAGAGCGAGTGTGCGGGATGTGAGGGATCCAGAGTGATTTTACTAGCCCTTTAGAACGGCTTGCAGTTTATGAAAAGCGCTTCTAGATCATAACAGCACATTTTGGTTAATACTGTTACATCTGTACACCACCTTTCATTGATGTAAAAGCACGTCCCGCCGCCACGCGATTTCCCCGTTGATTCTGCGTCGCGATCCGCTCTAAACAGCAAGAAGCCGGGCAGATGAAGAGCGTTGTCCGGGATCGCATCGTTCAGCCAGGTCTCAGTGAAACACAGAGCAGCAGAGTTTGAAAAATCCCTATTTGTCCGGGAGAGCAGAAGAAGTTCGTCCGTTTTGTTAGGAAGAGAGCGGAGGTTCGCCAGATGTATACTAGGCAGCGCCGTCCGAAGTCCAAGCTGTCGACGTTTTCCCGTCGCGCTTTCCCCTTCTGCGCGTCTTAAAGCGCCGGATCAGCGCTGCCGCTCCGCCAACTACAACATTCAGCAAAACGTCCGAATAAATGAAATCCGGTAGGAGGTTTTGAGGTCCGTTCTGCTGAATGTTCAGCAGTAATGTGGAAGAGGAGAAAAGTACGGAGCCGTCGGACGAGATTGTCACGAATTTATGCAACAAATTTTTCCATTTTTATTTTGACTACTTTCTTATTTAAATGTATAATTTCTTTGATATTTATTGGAGTGTTTTTAGGCTGCTTGCTCGCTGACGGGAGTGCTGAAATAAATGCACGTTTGTTAATTAATTTTTTAACTTCGTTTTTTAAAAATGTTTAGAAATGTGTGTGTGCGTATATATATATATATATATATATATATATATATATAATTTATTAACAATTTTATTTTTTAATTTAAATTTTTTTTTAAACACCGCACCACTGACGGTAGTTGGTCCATAACCTACACGGTGGTAAAAATCTGCCACCTTCACAGCCCTAACCGCAATCAAGGTGTTTTGGGAATTGAAAACATAGTTTTGGGAGAACCTTCTTCTTCTTCTTCTTCTTCTTCTTCTTCTGGTGTTTTCTGGCGATTTAGGCAAACCAACGAAAAAGGTGCATCACCGCCACCTACTGATCTGGAGTGTGAAGTGTGCATAGATTTGGTAGGAGACGCGTAAGAGAGAGAGAGAGAGAAAAAAAAAACTGATTCAATACATAACTATACTCTTTCCATATTTCCTGTCTTTTTTAGATAATTGAATAATTCATCATTAATACTAGATTGCCTTTGTCTATTGCCTAATAGTGTGCTGAGAGACACTTTATCATCCTATCAATCCTAACTTATGGATAAGTTTATTTCTTTCTCTTTCATATGCATCACATTCTAGAAGAATGTGCTTTACTGTTTTTGTATTCCCACATTTATCACATCTGCCTGTTTCATGTTTCCCTATTTTGTATAAACTGTAATTCAACGCTGAATGCCCAATTCTCAATCTTGTCATACTAACATCTTTTCTCCTACCCAGCTAACAGGGAACGTTCTCCTAACATTGGCTAACGTTCTCTAAAGGTTCTCACAAAGTTATCAAAAAAAACGTTCTTGCATAACGTTAGTAGAACGTTTCCTTAACGTTATCTGGAATTGATAAACGTTCTAAAAACGTTAGCATAAAAAACGTTATAATTGTGTAGTTAGTGGAACGTTCTAAAAACGTTAGGATAAAAATGTTTTTATTGCGTTCTTGGTGGAACGTTTTTAAAACGTTAGCATTACAAACGTTACCACTGAGCTGTTAATGAAACGTTCTAAAAACGTTAGGATGAAAATGTTTTCATTGCGTTCTTGGTGGAACGTTTTTAAAACGTTAGCATTACAAACGTTACCACTGAGCTGTTAATGGAACGTTCTAAAAACGTTAGGATAAAAATGTTTTCATTGTGTTCTTGGTGGAACGTTTTTAAAACGTTAGCATTACAAACGTTACCACTGAGCTGTTAATGGAACGTTCTAAAAACGTTAGGATAAAAATGTTTTCATTGCGTTCTTGGTGGAACGTTTTTAAAACGTTAGCATTACAAACGTTACCACTGAGCTGTTAATGGAACGTTCTAAAAACGTTAGGATAAAAATTTTATCATTGTGTAGTGAAGCATTTTAAAAACATTAGCATAACATTATCATTGCATTGTTAGTGGGATGTTTTAAAATGTATAAATGATATGTATAAAACTTATCTTCTGAGGCGTTTCTGAAGAAATGTAAGAAAATTTAAGGATGAAAAATAATAACTCAAATAATACTTCATTATCAGTTAACAGTCTTGTTATTTGAGTGTAACAATAAGCAGTTCACTACTTAAAGTTGGCTTGTGTATTGTTAGTGAAATATTACACCTGTGAACTTCATATTTAAAATAAAAACAAAATATCAATGAGTTCCCTCAATCAGTTAAAATCTGTTTTGTCTCTAGTCATTAGTTCATTATATATTAGACTTTCCTTGCAAAATAGTTGTGATCATGATGCGTCAAGTATGTTTTCTGTGCATTTCTATTATGTTTTTGTCTCCTGAATCAATTAACCTTGTGGGCACGTCCTCAAAAGACGTCGCCAGCTGGTCGAATGGGGAACGTTGTAGTGACGTGGTCAGCTGGTCTCCAGATAACTTTTCATATTATTGCACTGCATGTATTAGGCCTATCTTTTTAAGGTGTATACCATTTAGATAGCCTACAATATGAGGAATATATTGCATTCATGATGCATTTTGCATGATGGCATATTATTATATAATTTCATGCCGTCATTTAAAATGTATACATATTATTTGTCAACAAATTAATAACAAAACAAAAACCAAATAGTTTGTTCAGCAAATTATGTTTGTGAATGACAGATTTATTGAAACAGGTCACGGGACAAATGAACATTCAAACCAGCGCACGTCACTTTCTGAGTACTGCGTAAGTGCGCGTGCCCGTCATTTTTAACGGACAACTTCCAGAAGACGGATACGAAGGAAAAGGTGAGCACTATAAATCTACTTTTATTCATCGTTTTTTGCTGATATAACGTTAGATGTCACGTAAGATGAGTGTTTTGTGTTTGCGATATTCGCTTTCGATATTAATTTAATAAATAAATGCCGTTTGGTTAATTAGCTCAGGTCTCATATGAGGCGGTCTGAGGTAACGTTACATTAACTGTTAAAATCCTCAAATAAAGCGTTCTTTTTACTTAAGTTTGAAATGTACCACGATAAACTATACAGTATTCACTTTCAAATTCTTTAAACTTCAATCGTAAGTTAACTGTTAGTAGATAATTTCCTGTCAAGCAACTAGCAGGCCTGCAAATGGTGTAATTTGCTCGTTATTGGTGGTAATGATGTTTTGCATGCATGCATTTTATGCTAGTGACTTTTCATTCACAAATAGATTTGATACTTTAGTTTTAACAAATATTAGGTCCTGACTGCCAGTGAATCAGTTAGGTCAATAATTCAGTGAGTTGCTTATAAGAAATGGTGCTCATTTGTTACCACCTAGTAGTTTGAATATTTTATTAATTACTGTGAAACTAACATACTTTCTTTTTTTTTTAATTTTTTTTTTTTTATCAGCAGGTGGAGAGAGTCTGGGTAGCAGCAACAAGATGACCATGATTATGAGAAGGGATGAGTATCGAAAACAGGTAAGTTACTGATTTGTTTCCTGACTTGTTCAGTACTGAAAAATTGATAAAGCTACAGGACCAATGGTGCTACTATCGTTTTTTTAGGCACAACCACATATAATCCAACCTATCTGTAAGTGGATGGCAGTAAGGATCCAAGATCAAGAGATCATCCATCATGAAGACTGTTCCATAAAAACCAGCGAATCCTGGGTGAAAAACTAAACCTCATTGTTTCAGTGTCACTCAGGCACAACTATAGATTTAAATAGATTTCAGTTCCTTACATGTTTATATTTCAGGACTCCCTGACCATTCTGTTGTCCTGGATGTGAACACATGCTGGAACTGCATTTCTCATGGTTGATGAGACAAACAAGCAGCCTTCCTAGACCCACACAACAAAATGCTCAGGACGAGGTTTGGATTTCACAATTCATTTACTAATAGCCAGATAGATATTAATTAATAGTCTAAATCCAGAGCCTGTGAGCGATTTTGTTTTTCCCTCAGTCACTAGGAATTTTGTTGAAACTGTTATGGTCATCATATGTCGTGGTCCCTTACGACAGTGGTTTTCAATCCTGGACCTGGGGACCCACAGCACTGTACATTTTGCACATCTCTCTTAGTGCCCCCAAGTTTGAACTTCCAAAATGCAGTTTAAATCCAGCTTCAAAGGGCTCTAAACGATCCCAGCTGATGAAGAATGGTCTTATCTAGCAAAACAATAGATTCTTTTCTAAACAAATTGACAAGTTATATACTTTTTTGTACTTTTTTTTTTTTCTTGTCTTGTCTCTGCAATGCACATGTGTAGTCTGTGTGATCTGTATCAACACAGTTGGGTAAGTCCAAAAACTCCCAACTCGTTATTGTCCTCAACTCTGAGACATCACCCCCCCTCATCCATCTACCTCATACATGTCTGACTCTCTGAGCACTGGTCTCTACATATACAGACTATTAAGCTCTTGCACTACACCATAATTGCACTGTCTATTTGTCTGGTTTGCACTGTTATCTGCCATTGTCACTTTATCTTCATAAGTCACTTTATCTCTATAATTAATGCCACTTTATTTATTTATTTATTTATTATTTTTTTACTTCACTCTTACTGGAAAATTTGTATTTTTATATATATTACTTTTATATATTTATATATTTATTTTGTACGTAATTGTATTTTACTTCTTATGTTATTGTTAATGTTACCTGTATGTATCTAGGGTTTGAGAGTAACGCAATTTCAATTCTCTGTATGTATGTACTGTATATATAGCAGAATTGACAATAAAGCACACTTTGACTTGACTTTGACTTGAACTTCAAAAATGTCCTACAGCACTGTTTTCCTTTTTCTTTTTTTTTCTTTTTTGTAAAGGGTGTTATCAACTTGTTTTGAAAATAGCAGATCGTTTCGCTAGATAAGTCCCTTCTTCCACGACTGTGGTCATTTATAGCCCTTTGAAGCTGCATTTAAACTGCATTATGGAAGTTCAAACTTGGGGGCATCATACATATCCATTATATGGAGAAAAATTAAATATATGAAATATTTTCCTCAGAAAGCATAGTATCTTAACAACTGAAGAAAGAAAGGCATGAATATCTTGCATGACAATGATGTGAGTATATTATCTGTACATTTTTGTTCTGAAATTGAACTAATCCTTTAAGCTAAATCCCCCAACCAGGACACCTAGTAGTAAGATAAAATTCTCTGTGAAAACAGGCCCAGATTCTGCCTTTACTTTAGAAGCTGGAAAACCACTTAAGATTTCAAAAGGAAGATTCACAGTTTGTGGCCACCATCAAAAAGTCTGAGGTGACTTATCCAAATTGTCTATAAAATTAATAGTTTAATTAGTTTTATTTGTTTTTTGTTTGTATGTAGATTCAAGGGAAAGGTGAAAAATGAGGAAGTCTGGGAACAACTGAAGAAGGCAGCCTTGAGGAAAAAGAAGTAATCATCAGAATTTAAGTTATTTGAGAATGTGTGAATTGTTTATTACAAGGTATGTTTTAATTTAAGTGTAGTAATGTACACTGTTGGTCAAATCTTTGAAATTTATTTTAAATTTTAGTTCATTTCTGTGATTAAAAAGTGAATTTTCAGCATCATTACTGCAGTTGTAAGTGTTAAAAATCTTTTGTGAAAACAATACCACTCACACATTTGTGGTAAGTTTTAGAAAAGAGAGAAATTAATAATTAATAATCATCATACATTAAAATGGTGAAAAGGGAGTAAAGAGTCAAGGCATTTAAAGAAAATTATATTTAGTAGATGCTTTAATATAATAAATATACTCAAATGTTGTTCATTGAAATTTCTATGTATGAAAGGAAAGGAAAAATACAAATTTAAATGTATTCCCATTTTATTTTTGTATTGTATTCCAATTATTTTTCATTTACAGATTATTTTGATGCAGTAATACTTACTTAGTGCTACTTATTAAATACAAATACTAACAACCACACACACAAAAAATGCATAACCTAATGATTAATTCAACATGCTTTGGCTTTACAGTTGAGGATTAGTTTATTCAATTTTTAGTTCAATTTTTGAATAAGATCTGCATGAGCAAGTACAGCATTCCAGCACTTTTATAATAAATCTCACCACACTTAAATACAACACTGTTGTGTTTTTGTCTTTCCAGTATCTCCCAAATTCCTCTGAAGCTTCCGTCCACTCTGATGTCCCAGTGATTGAAGCTGACATGGAGATGTCACAGTGACCTCATTAAAAAGAGTTTTTCTGTATCTCTAAATCTTTTCTTGTTTTGCTTCTTATGTTTTAGATTTTGTTTATGCTGCTTTCATATGTACATTTCTCATAAATATTTTTTCTAGTTCTTTTGTTTTTCACGTTTTCATATTGATCTGAACCGAAAATACAGTTTATTATAATGTGAACTGAATATAACTACAGTAGTTACATTTAATTGATTGTTGTACATGTCATTGATTTTGTTCACAATGATGTGATATCCATATGTGTGGCACATTATGTGACCCTGGACCACAAAACCAGTCATAAGTTCAGTTTTTTAAAATTGAGATTTATACATCTCCTAAATAAATAAGCATTAATTGATGTATGGTTTGATAGTATAGGACAATATTTGGCTGAGATACAGCTATTTAAAAATCTGTAATCTGAGGTTGAAAAAAAAAATCCAAATATTGAGGAAATTGCCTTTAAAGATGAAGTACTTAATAATGCATATTACTCATCAAATATTAAGTTTGGATATATTTATGGTACAGAAATTAATGGATTCACTTAATATCCTAATGATTTTTGCCATAAAAGAAATATCTAATAATTTTGACCCATTCAGTGCATTCTTGGCTATTGTAACAAATATGACCATGCTACTTATGACTGGTTTTGTGATTCAGTGTCACATTTTGTGTATTTTTAACTTAAAACTTGAGTGTAATAGTCTAGCTTTCCATTTTAACATTTCTAGATTGTATTTTTATGGACTAATATAATTAAAATAACATTTCCATAACCATACAAAATCATTGAGAATGTTTGTTAAAGGAATGTTGTTTTTGAAAACATTATTATAATCTTAGATTTACGTTCTTAGATTAGACGTTCTTTATAACGTTCTTAGAACATTAATATAACAAGAGAATGAAACGTTCTAAAACGTTTTCAATAACGTTCTCATAACCAAACAATAACGTTAATAGAACGTTTAAAAAACGACGTTTTGAACGTTCTAAGAACATTCAAACATATCGTTTTTATAACTTTATGGGAACGTTAGAGAAACGTTCTTAGAACGTTTTAATAACGTTTTAAATAAGGTTTTTAGAACATTAATATAACAAGAGAATGAAACGTTCTAAAAACGTTTTCAGTAACGTTCTCATAACCAAACAATAACGTTAATAGAACGTTTAAAAAAACTGGACGTTTTGAACGTTCTAAGAACATTCAAACATATCGTTTTATAACTTTATGGGAACGTTAGAGAAACGTTCTTAGAACGTTTTAATAACGTTTTAAATAAGGTTTTTAGAACATAAATATAACAAGAGAATGAAACGTTCTAAAAACGTTTTCAACAACGTTCTCATAACCAAACAATAACGTTAATAGAACGTTTAACAAACTGGACGTTTTGAACGTTCTAAGAACATTCAAACATAACGTTTTTATAACTTTATGGGAACGTTACGGGAACGTTTTTATAACGAAAAATTGTTAGCTGGGTACTACCACAACTCCTTCTCTCATCTCCTACACACTCCTGTATCTGGTGAAGATGCCTTCCTTTTGATCCACAATCCCATACATTTTGCCATATCTTTCTTACTTCAATTTATATTATTCTCTTAAATTCAGATTTACTAATTGTTGTATTAATTTCACTATATGAATGTTTCAGGGCCATCTTTGCCAGAGATTTCCTCATTTCCCTCTACTCCAGCATGAGCCGGCACCCATAAGAAAAATACCATTATCCCTAGCTGCCGTATTCTGAACAAATATTGTAATACTTCATATAATAAGTCTTGTCGTGCAGCAGATTTTCTACTCATCAAACTTGTTAGAGCAGACATTGAGTCCGTACATATTACTGTATTCATAGGTTGTATTTCTTCATCCATTCATGCTAATATAATTGCTAATAACTCCGTAGTAAACACTGATATATGATCTGACGTCCTTTTGGCTATTTTTGTTTTAAATTCAGGAATATATATTGCTGCTGCTGTTCTTCCAGATTCATGATCCTTCGATCCATCTGTATATATCTGTAACTTTGAATAATATGTTTGATTTATATACTGTTGAACTACTATTTTAATAGGAAAAAACCTTCCCTTGTCACTTATTTCTTTTTGTATTTGAAAGTCTATCAAAGGCATTGGAAACATCCAGGGGGGAACCACTGGGATAGCTACAGTGGGAGCAATTTCATATTTATTCAACCCTAATCTATCTGCCTCCTTCTTAACCACCCAACCAAAGCTCGCTAATTCTTTATATTCATATTCCCAACAGTCTTTCAAAAGATTTTTAACTGGATGATGTTCTGAATGACCCCTTACACCAGCCCAATACCTCATCCTCAGCTGAAGCCTTCGGAGTTCTAAGGGCATTTCTCCCATCTCTACCTGCAAAGCATTGACTGGGGAAGTTCTAAATGCTCCACTACATATACGCAGAGCCTGTGACTGTAACACCTTTTTTAAGTAAAGTTTTATTTGCAGAGCAATAAATGATACTTCCATAGTCTAAGCTTGATCTAATTACTGCATTATAGACTCTTTTCAGTGACTGAGAACTTGCTCCCTAATCAACACCTGATAAACACCTTAACACATTAATCCCTTTTTTGCATTTGTCAGTTAATTTCTGTATATGAATTCCAAAATTTAGTTTTGCATCCATCCATATACACAAAAAACCTGACAAACGCGATTGTAATGGGACAAACGCCCATGTAATATATACAAAATATATAGGAAAGATATTATCTATTGAGGAACATACCGAACAATATGAAAGTGTGGGCCCATGTAATATATACAAAATATATACAGGAAAGATATTTATTGAGGAACATATCGAACAATATAAAAGAATGGGTCCATGTAATATATACAAAGTTCATACAGGAAAGAAATAATTTATTGAGGAGGTGGAGTTTGGCATTTATTTTGCAGGCGCTGCTCTGCCAACCAGTGATCTAAAGATTTGCCATTTGAGGAACGCGCGCAAAATGCATTGCCATATCGGCTATGGCCAAACTCTTTCATTTTGGGCTGCCCATTTGCTGCACGTGTTAAAGGTAGCCCCTCGTGTAGCCAGGGATGGGCAGTATTTTAGATAAATGTATTTAAAATACTTATTTGAAATACAAAATAGTATTTTGTATTTTGTATTTTAAAGCCTTTGGGAAAAATCTAATGTAATTTGTATTTAAATACATTTAAAATGAGTATTTTCTATTTTCAAAATACATAAAATACTTTGTGCCAATCAGCCTCTTTATCAGGGTGCTGATTTAGTTCAGACACACCCCTCCCCCAACCTTAAAGGGATAGTTCACTTTGAAATTAAATTTTGATATGTTTTAGCTTACCCCAAGGGTATCCAAGATGTAGGTGTCTTTGTTTCCGCAGTAGTTTCAATTTTGATAGTTTTCGGTCCAACCGTTCTTGTCTGTCAGTCATATAATGCATGCCTATGGTCACCTCATCAAAGAAAATGCACAGATTCAAATTAAACAGTCCAAATTAAACAATTCCACATCGTAAGTACACATTGATGGCCTAAGACACGAAACGAGCGGTTTGTGTGAGAAAACGAACAGTATTTATATCGTTTTTTACCTCTTGAAAAACATCCTCTCGAGCAAGCATACACAATTCTTTTCTTTTTAAACATCCCTAAATATATATATATATATATATATATATATATTTAAACATTTCTTGTTTAAAACATCCCGGATAAGCCCAAACTAGTACCATTTCTGTTAGCCATCTTACCTACAATCTCTGTTCTGTGTAAACAATGAGTGACGTTCACACGCAAGAGAGATCACTTGCGGTGCTTTCCGGGAGTTGCGCCGGCGCATCAATAAGCCAGAACGTGCTCACACACCAGGAAGCTCGCTCCCTCCAACTTGGACATGATGTTTTTCAAGAGGTAAAAAACTATATAAATACTGTTTGTTTTTTCACACAAACTGCTCGTTTCGTGTGTTAGGTCATCAATGTGTACTTACAATGAGAAATTGTTTAATTTGGACTGTTTAATTTGAATCTGTGCATTTTCTTTTGTGAGGTGACCATAGGCATGCATTATATGACTGACAGACAAGAACGGTTGGACCTAAAAATATCAAAATTGAAACTACTGCGGAAACAAAGACACCTACATCTTGGATGCCCTTGGGGTAAGCTAAAACATATCAAAATTTAATTTCAAAGTGAACTATCCCTTTAACACTCATGCAGCAGAGTCAGCATTGGATCAGTGACTTTTCTCAGTTTTCTGCATTAAGGTAAGGGTGTCATCATGATCAATTCCTTGTTGATTAAAGTTAAAATAGTGCATCATTCAGATTTGCCTTCAGTAAACATGAAAGAATAAAAAAGCACCGACACGTGTAGGAGAAAAATAGCGTCAGTTTTGATAGTTAAAAATTTAGTTTTGTTTTTCCTACAGGGCAGGGGAAGGGAAGATCATTTCTAATCAGTTGTATACATCTAAATGTTTTTGTTTTTGTCAGGTTTTGGGACTCTTTTTGTTGTGTTTTGATTTGGTTTAGTCCTGTTTGTCTTTGGTTCCTTCCTCTTCCTGTTTGCCCTTATTTGGTTTTGTTCCTGTCTCCACCCCTAATTAAGTCATTATTAGTTAAGTGCCTTCACCTGTCTGTGTCTTGTTAACCACCCTATTTAAGTTGGATTCTGTTCATTGTTTGGTTGTCCGTTCTCGTCTTTGTGTGCGTGTCTCCTTGCCTGTCTCCTGTTGGATTTATTCTGTGGATTTTGTTATTAAAAGACTTGTTTTGCTCCCGATCTCGACCTGGTACTCCTCGTTTGTCATCCCAACATGACACCTGACAGTTTTGCATTCAGAATATGTCCAGATATATTTCAGCTTAATAGGGATGCCTGCACTTGATGGCCAATTTCACATGTATTTTGTGTATTTTAAAAATACAAAATACTGTATTTGTATTTAAATACATTTTTTTTTTTACACAGTATTTTGTATTTGTATTTAAATAAATTTTTCCACACAGTATTTTGTAATTTTATTTTAAATACATTTCTATGTATTTATGCCCATCTCGTGTGTAGCCAACTGGGAAGATAAATATTACTTTTATTGTATTTTCTTTGATGAACTTCCCAAAATAATCTTTCCACAGAGTTAAAAGCAATTGTTATGTATTAAATACCTACACCCAGCAAACATGCCCGTTTGGGGCCCGTGTGGGCCCACCGCGGGCAAAAAATCTAGCCCGCGTGGGGAGCCCACTGTGGGCCCCAATACCGGCGTGAAATGCGGGGCACGTGTGGGCCCCACACTATGGGCCCAGAGTGGGACAGCCCAAAAGTGTGGGTTAGGTGTGGGCTGGCCCAAACAAAGCAGAGTGGGTCCCCAATGGGGCCAATGGTGGGCCCATTAACATGCCCACAGTGTGGGCTGGGCGCGGGCGCAGTGGGGGAAGTGTGGGCATGCTGCGGGCTGGGTGCGGGCGCAGCGGGGGAAGTGTGGGCATGCTGCGGGCTGGGTGCGGGTGCAGCGGGGGAAGTGTGGGCATGCTGCGGGCTGGGTGCGGGCGCAGCGGGGGAAGTGTGGGCATGCTGCGGGCTGGGTGCGGGCGCAGCGGGGGAAGTGTGGGCATGCTGCGGGCGCAGTGGGGGAAGTGTGGGCATGCTGCGGGCGCAGTGGGGGAAGTGTGGGCATGCTGCGGGCTGGGTGCGGGCGCAGCGGGGGAAGTGTGGGCATGCTGCGGGCTGGGTGCGGGCGCAGCGGGGGAAGTGTGGGCATGCTGCGGGCGCAGTGGGGGAAGTGTGGGCATGCTGCGGGCTGGGTGCGGGCGCAGTGGGGGAAGTGTGGGCATGCTGCGGGCGCAGTGGGGGAAGTGTGGGCATGCTGCGGGCGCAGTGGGGGAAGTGTGGGCATGCTGCGGGCTGGGTGCGGGCGCAGCGGGGGAAGTGTGGGCATGCTGCGGGCTGGGTGCGGGCGCAGCGGGGGAAGTGTGGGCATGCTGCGGGCTGGGTGCGGGCACAGCGGGGGAAGTGTGGGCATGCTGCGGGCTGGGTGCGGGGGCAGTGGGGAAAGTGTGGGGAAACCTGCAGAATACCACCAAATTACTGAATATGCATATGCAGGAAAATTGCACATGTTAACTGTAGCAGTAATAAACTGAAGGTCATGTTTTTCAAATCATTTATTTACAGCAATTAATAATAGTATTAATAGTAATAGTAAAAGTAATAATAATAACAATACAGAAATGTATTTTAAAGCAGCAATAAAAAAAATCAATTATAAAGAGCAGTAACCACCAAGAACAACAGAACACATAACACAAAAAGTAAACTAAAAATAATTCCTTTCAGGGGCACCAGCGTGTTTTTCCAGTGCAGTTCTGGCCCCTCCATCTCTGTCTCTGCCATTACGGAGCCATGTTTTAGCCTTCAACCTCACTTGCTGTGGCTCGGCTGCATTTTGTCACAGCATCTAAGTAAAATGACAAATAAACAGGGATATCTGAGAACAGGTAACACTGAGGTAGATTAAACATTGTTCATTAACATACTAACAATATTTTTTACCAGACACACAGTTTACAGTTACATTATCGCGATTAGCAAACCATTTACTATTATTATTGTTTGTTTGTTTGTTTTTGTTTTTTCTGCCTTAATAAACTCCTAATTTGCTACTTGGGTAGGATTATTGAAGTATAATAAGGTCATGTAGAATTTGTGCTTTAGAAGTTCTAATAAACAGCCCACATGACAGCCCACATGTCATTAATAAGCCACTGATTAATAGTGAGAATTAGTCAAAACAAAGTGTTACCATTTTTACTTCTAATTATGTTTTCATTTCTATTAGAAGGGCTTATCTCAAAAAAAAATATTACATACTGTACCTATGACTGCTCTGCAGACCAGCATATTCCCAAAGGCAACTTCTGGCCCGAGCCCTTCCAGCACAGTTGCAGAGCATTTTAGCACTTCCGGTTCCATCGTCCCAAAGTCAATGGGTTTTTTGAATGGGATTTTGGTTAACTCCCTTAAATAACTTTTTGGTAACACAAGCTCAAGATACATTCAAGTTTTATTCTACGACATAAAACACACCATTTACACCACACTCGTGATTTTTTAAAACTGTTCCTTTAAAAATATGGTTGCTAACAAGTTGCTAAATGGGGCTACAGGCGCTGTCGGAGACATTAAACGCCATCACGCTGAACAGTTGATCAATATAGTATTTTATAATTTTTGTATAATTTGTAGTACAGGATACTTGTAAAATAACCAATTGCTAGTTCCCAATATTTTATTTTGTGTTCAACAATGCTTTTTGCCCTAATTGAAACCACAAGTTTCGTATGGAAGATGCTCTTTTTATTACTGAACCAGTGAAGACTCTGGGTTCATACCACTAGGTAAACTCATATTATGATTATTCCTGTTTCTTATGCTTTTTAAATAAGTCTCTTATGTTCACCAAAAATGCATTTATTTGATCATACATAAAAACAGCAATGTTGTGAAATTTTATTGCAATTTAGAATAATTGTTTTCTATGTGAATACATCGTAAAATGTAATTTATTTCTGTTTTCACAAAGTAGGATTTCTGAAGGATGATATGACGTGGATGATGTGTGTATTTTAATCAAATAAATGCAGCAGGGGTTGCCATAAAAGACTTCTTTTAAATACATGACAAATCTGACCCTTAAACTTTTGAATGGTAGTGTTTGATGTATTACTTACTAGTCCCATAGTTCATAATATCTAAAAATGTTCTTCAACAGGAGATACACTCCAGCTCTAATGCACAGCCATCAGCATTGAAGAATCTAGGAAGGAACATAAACAATTTGTCACAGACCCATCAATATTTATTATACAATTCCAGGTTTATTAGAAATAAACTACAGCACAGGTAAATGCAGAAGAGAAAAAAAGAATAACATACAAAAATAATAATAATAATAATAATTAATTGTTTTTAGGTTTACTTATTTAGCAATGCTCTTACAGTGTTACTTATGTTTGGAAAGCCCTTTTAAAATAACTAACATGCAAACAAACACATCCATGGTGATATAGGCTAAATATATTGTGAAAGATGAATATAAAGTTATTTTATAAACTTTCTCAGATCACCTGTGTTTTCTGTATCTCTGTCAGCAGCTCCCTTCAGAAATTAAAATAAAATCAGGAACTTCTCCTTTCTGACACTTCTGAAATCACAGAACAAGTGCTATTATTTTTTATTTATTTTTTTACCATGAAAGTTCAAAACGTGTTTGAGGAAACGTTACTTTCAGCTCAGATTCATTAGCTGTACCATTACAGTGCATACCTGAAATTAGTGAAAACAACAGTGAGAGACGCAGTTTCGCTGCTTGACATTTGAGTAACCGCCCCGTTTCCATGGTAACTCCCTCCGCTGCAGATTTGAATGTTCAGCGCGCGCACGTAGAAGTCACGCCAAATTTACGTAAATATATAAAATGAAATAATATATTTATTTATTTTATACATTTACGTAAATTCGGCGTGACATTTCATTCCTTATAGTTTTTAATTGATTTTTAATAGTTTTTTCTACACCCCGTTTACAATGTAAATGTATATATATATATATATATATATATATATATATATATAGCTGAAACTTGAAAAAAATCTACTACGGTTTTCAACATAGTACTACTACTACTACTACTACTACTAATAATAATGAAAATAATAAATGTTTCTGAGCAGCAAATCAGAATATTAGAATGATTTTTGCAGAATTTACAGTCCTGAAGCTGGCATCTTTGGATGTGTTTATGGTCATGAGTCTTTGTTGAATAAATTCACAGGCATCTAAACCCTTTTCTAAAACATGAACTGTTATATCTGCCTCTTTTTTTTTCCTTTAAAGCGCTCCTCTTTGTAAACAGTTGTTTTAATAAATTCATCCATCTCTGACGCCAAAATCTAAAGAGAAAAGAGACACAAATAATCAGACTAAAACCTCAATAATGTAAAGTATAAATCCATGATAATCTCAAGAAAACAACATATTCATAAGCAACAGAATATATTACTGATAACTTGAGGTCATATCATATTCATATTTAACAGAATAAAGCAGAGATGACTTGAGGTCGTCATATTCATATGTAACAGAATAAAGCAGAGATGACTTGAGGTCGTCATATTCATATGTAACAGAATAAAGTAAAAACATGTAACAGAATAAAGCAGAGATGACTTCAGGTTGTCATATTCATATGTAACAGAATAAAGCAGAGATGACTTGAGGTCGTCATATTTATATGTAACAGAATAAAGCAGAGATGACTTGAGGTCGTCATATTCATATGTAACAGATTAAAGCAGAGATGACTTGAGGTTGTCATATTCATATGTAACAGAATAAAGTAAAAACATGTAACAGAATAAAGCAGAGATGACTTGAGGTTGTCATATTCATATTTAACAGAATAAAGCAGAGATGACTTGAGGTCGTCATTCACATGTAACAGAATAAAGCAGAGATGACTTGAGGTCGTCATATTCATATGTAGCCGAGTAAAGTAAAGATGACTTGAGGTCGTCATATTCATATGTAACCGAGTAAAGTAAAGATGACTTGAGGTCGTCATATTCATATGTAACCGAGTAAAGTAAAGATGACTTGAGGTCAACATATTAATTTGTAACAGAATAAATAATTTGATTCATTCGCTTCTGCATCTCGCAGCGGACCGCAGTAAGGTCTTATAAACACTGTAAGTTATATCCGTGGACAGAGCTGAATGGTCCGTGCGGAGCGCAATCTAACGTTAGCTGTTCTGATCATAATTTCTTTCGTTGTTCTTTGAATGCAACTGGACGAGTGTGAGCGCTAAAAATACCCAGAGGCTCGCAAAATGCAACTATTTTATCGCAGCCCTTTGACAGCTATTAGAAATAATACATTTCAAAACAGCTAACGTTAGATAGAAAGTTACACCAGTGAACTTGCCGATTCAAACTAATATTAACTGCGCTGATGTAAAACACACAAATCTCCTATGAAATATTAATTTTAGTATCATTAATATACCGCTGTAAAATGATACCTTAAAAGAAATTAAAAAGGCACAGTCTTACCTTGGTGTGGTGCAGGTGCAGTTTGTTGCTTGTTTTTTTTTATTTTTGGCGGATTCTGCGGGGCTCTCACATAATGATGACGTCATAAACGTTGATTGGCTGAGGACATTGTTGTCCCAGGGTCATCAAAAAAAATGTTGGTCTCAAGACAAGACGGACTTGGCAAAATCAGGATGTGCCAAGTGCAGCAAATCCAAAGCTGGCCTTTACATGAATCTGCCAGTTCACAAGGAATAACACAGTTATCACCACACTTGTGCAAAAAATGGTCTGTAATACACACTGTAAAAAGTCATTCTGTAGGTTTGTAGATTTCATTAAATTTAATGTCTAAACTTTATTTAACAAAATTAATTTCTTGCTTTTTAAAATCTTTTTTACATTAAATGTAATTAAAAATGACTAGAATAAAACCTACTCAATTCTGTAGTTAAAGATTTAGTTATATTTTTTAATTAATTCCAAATAGAGAGAATATTGAATGAAATCAACATGATGGAAATGAGCTGCTTTCAATTTACAAGCACTTCCTGTTACAACGGCCATGTTAATCAGCTCGTGAGCACGAGGCATTCATACCCTGAAGTTTCCTGAGGACAAAACTGATCGGTGCTCTTTTTCATTTAATTTCACAAAGGTAAGGAATATTATTTAATTTATATATTGTCTGCTTTATCTAATATAGGCGTCAATCAAATGAAAGATGCTAATTCGTTCATGTAGCCAATATTTTTGTAGATTACTATCTTAACTAATGTGAGAAAGCCCTAACCACGCCCCCGTGTGGCACGTGGCATGCGCAGCTGAGTTAGGAGCGGACATGTTGTCTTGATAGCAGCAGGTTCCCAATCAGGCTGGCTGGACTGTTTAGTTAACTTTGTATATGTGTTTTCCAGTGCGTAAATGATTACGGGTGAGTTTCCCATATATATTCTACCTTTGCTAATTGATATTATTTATCTGGATTGTCTATGTACACACGGGGATGTAACGCATTTAAACTGCGTCACTAACGATAGTGAAGCTAAAAGTGAAACTAAACGTTGTCTGATTGGACTTGGAGTTCAGAACAATTATGTTCCCTTACTAGTATATATTTTCCGGTTGGTTCAGTCTTTTTTGGAACGTTAAATTTGATGACGCTGCATGTTCAACATTTGTGCTATTGTGCTAACATACGCAACGGTCATGCAATCCGCTCGTCCTTGTTTACTTAATAATTTACTGTTGTGACCAACACGCGGTTGGCTTGTGTATGTTGATATATTGCTTACCTTAATGTTTGTGTCAATTTACTGATATGCTTATAACTGTTTGTTTGTATCTCTTCTGTATAATATAGACCACACAACCTTGTGGCAAGCAACATATACAATCATCCTTCCATTAAACAGTTTAACTGGGATCTCCTCTCCTGTTCCTGTTTACCCATCTTGGTTGCACCACACCTGAACCCACTGAGCGTCCTATACGCTCGTATAACTAATGCTGAACGAACACTGTTTAATTGCTGTAGGAATTCGTTGCTCATAAACTATGGGAAATCATTAGTGATTAACGTTAGCGCTGCCATTGAACGATGTGCACGCCGTTTCCGTCACTTTAATGCACTTCTCCATTTCAATCCCTCATGTTGGCATATTACGAACATAAGTGTGTTTTGTTGAACAAAATCATAGGGTTGAAAATCGAACATCAAATTATTTTATACATCTGTGAGGACCTGACCGGAGATCTGCCAGGACGCTCCGCGTTAATCAAACAGTACACACTGGCACGCTAGCAACAGTGAAAGCGTGTATCTTTAGTAAATGAAAATCCTTTGAATCTAATATTTCCTTATAGTTACACATCCTGTTATTTTGTGTTTCAGAAAAAAATAAATAAATGATCGCTATAATTGTTAGATATTTTGGTACACAGTTATTAACTTTCCACATTTCTGTTAACTTTATTTTTGCAGAATTGCAGAAGAGAACTTAAGAAGAACAACAATGAAAAGAGAGAAAGACTGAAACCTGAGATGGAACTACTGAAGGTAAAGTTCATAATGAAGTATGCAAGCCATTTGGCTACTTGTTTTATATAAGGTTGAGATGAATATTTTTTTTTTTTTTTTTTTTTCTCTTCATGGTCAGTAGGTAGTACTTCCCCTGAAATTTAAATTATAAAAACTTCAGTAACAAATTATCTTAACAACCTAGAGTTAATTTCATGGACTTTCACAGAAAACATTCAATAGGTAATGTCTATTAATATAAGTTCAACTTATATCAGCTTTAGTTTCAAATGTAAATCAGTTGTACAGAAGATAATACAGTGCCATTAGGTTTTTATTCAACAACCTTTCAAGCACATTCAAGCAAATACATTCAAGCACCGTTTAATTTATAAAATGTACTAACAATGTACTTTTTTTTTCGTTTTTTTTTTTTTTTTTAAATGAAGCCAAATGGTGAAAGTAGCAAGAAACAAAATATTGTGGGTGTCACCATTCCGGTCTCTGTGGCTCCCTCCGACCGCCGCCAGCGGCAGCCCTCTCCCGAGTTTTAACCCGAACTGCATTTCCCATCACCCCGTACCTGGGACCGCGCTTCCGGTTCCGCCTGGACTCACTTCCGGTTCCGCTTTTCCCCGCCGCCATTTCGCTCCACTTCCCTATAAATAGTCGGACATTTTGTCGATTCCCTCGCGAAGTTTTGATTTGCCGTGGCTATCATTTCCGAGCGTTTTTCCCTGTGTTATTGCCTGCCTGTTGTCGACTGGACTGTTTATCTTGTGTGATCGTTTGCCGCCCGCCTACCGACTTCCCGCTTTGTTTACTGGATTATCCCTTTGTCTGCTGCCCGCCCCGAACTCTGCCTGGACTGTGTTATTCCCTCTGGATCTCCTACGATACACCTGGTAACCCCTGTCGACCTTTGCTTGTTTGTTGTGATTATAATAAAGGTGCATATGGATCAAACGCCGCCTGAGTCTGCGTCACAGAAAACTTCGCCAGAACCTGATCCAGCATCTGTTTACCGTTTGTCTACGGAGCTATCTGCTCAAGCATCCATGCTCATGACACACCAACAACAGCTGACCCATCTGACGTCTCTCACCGGTGAGATTTATAAATCACTGCAGGCGTTACAGGCTCAAGCATCGGCCACCCCGGCCGCCGCGATCGCTCCTCCCGGCGCAAGCGCCTCTTCTGTTGTGGTTACTCCTTCTCCTGTCTTCCACTCTCCCGCCAGCCCGCGACTCGCATTTCCAGAGAAATTCGACGGTACCCCAGGCAAGTGCAAAGGTTTCTTACTGCAATGTTCACTCTTTGTAGAGCAGCAACCTGCACTGTACCCAACAGATGATAGCCAGATTGCTTTTGTCTGCTCTCTGCTTACCGGGCGAGCACTGGAATGGGCCACCGCCGTGTGGAATCACCAACGCCCCGTTTTTCCCACTTATGCTGCCTTTGTTACACGTTTTAAGGAGGTGTTCCAACAATCTGCTGACGGCAAGGAGGCCGGGGAACAGCTTATGGCGTTGAGACAAGGCCGGGGCTCTGCGGCGGACTACGCGCTCACATTCCGCACTCTGGCGGCTCAGAGTGACTGGAATGAAGTTCCCTTGAAGCTCCACTATCGTAAGGGACTCAACGTGGAGCTCCAGTCGGAGCTCGCGTGTCGAGACAAAGGGGTCACCCTGGAGCAGTACATCGACCTCTCCATCCGAGTGGATAACCTCATGCGTTCCAGGAAACCCATTCGCAACACAGTCCCCTACCCCACTGCTCCAGCCACTTCATCATCTGATGCCGAAATTGAACCCATGCAGGTGTGCTTTACACGCTTGACGTTGGAGGAGAGAGAGAGACGCATGAGGAACAACTTATGCTTGTATTGTGGCCAGCCGGGCCACATTCGGGCCAACTGTCCATCTCGACCTCCACGCAAACCATCCTCGGTGAGTTCTGTCCAATCTACTTCCTCTAGTTTTGATCTACCCGTTACTCTCACCTTTGAAAATAAATCTGTTACCACCTCCGCTCTCATAGATTCCGGAGCGGCAGGTAATTTCATTGATGCTGAATTTGTCAAAACTCACCATATCCCTCTGGTCTCTTGTGCATCCCATGTGGCAGTGGCAGCCCTAGACGGCCGACCCCTGGGCTCAGGACTCATCAACCACACCACTACGGACATCACTCTCAGCATTGGCTCCACGCATCAGGAACGCATCCGATTCTTCATTATCACCACTCCACACAACCCCATAATCCTGGGCTTCCCTTGGCTCGACCTCCACAGTCCATCGATTTCCTGGGCCCAACGACGCATCTCACAATGGTCTTCTCACTGCCTAGAGCACTGTCTACCCCCCAAGAGCTCCGCTCCTGACCAGGCACTCACACCCAAGTCATCTGCCAAGGAGACCCTGCCTAGTTACTACCAAGATCTCCACCTCGCCTTCTCCAAGGTCAAAGCCACCCAGCTACCACCGCATCGGCCCGGGGACTTGATTCCAGGTTCTCAACCTCCCAAGGGACGCATCTTCCCACTCTCTCAGCCTGAGTCCCAGGCCATGAAGGATTATATTCAGGAGGAGTTAGCTAAGGGCTTCATTCGGCCATCCACCTCACCCGCCTCGGCAGGTTTCTTCTTTGTTAAAAAGAAAGACGGCGGCCTGCGCCCCTGCATAGATTACCGCGGCTTGAACGAGATTACCGCCAAATACAGATACCCTCTGCCCTTGGTGCCCTTAGCTCTGGAATTACTCCGTTCCTCACGCTACTTTACCAAGCTTGCCTTAAGCAGCGCTTACAACCTCATCAGAATTCGAGAAGGGGATGAGTGGAAGACGGCGTTCTCAACCACCAATGGTCACTATGAGTACCTAGTAATGCCCTTCGGCCTAGCCAATAGCCCCTCCTGCTTCCAGGCTTTCATAAATGACGTCTTCAGGGACATGCTAAATGGGTGGGTCATCGTCTACATCGACGACATTCTAGTATTCTCAGACAATCTTCAAGATCACATCGGACACGTCAGGGCTGTACTGGAAAGACTTATACAGCACCATCTCTACGCCAAAAGGGAGAAATGCGAATTCCATCAGTCCAAGATCTCCTTTTTGGGTTACGTCATCAGCCCTGACGGGATAGCCATGGACGACACAAAGGTCAACGCTGTCTTGAATTGGCCCCGACCTTCCACCCTGAAGGAACTACAAAGATTCCTCGGCTTTGCTAACTTTTACCGCTGTTTCATCCGATCATTCAGTTCTGTGGCCGCGCCCCTTACCGCCATGATTAAGAAGGGCTGTCATCGCCTCTCCTGGACACCTCTCGCCCTCCAGGCCTTCCAGAATCTGAAGAACCGTTTTACCTCCGCGCCCATATTGCACCACCCCGATCCAGATAAGGAATTCATCCTGGAGGTGGACGCCTCCAACTCAGGAATAGGAGCGGTTTTGTCCCAACGGCATGGAGATCCCCCCCAAAATGTACCCGTGTGCCGCCTTCTCTCACAAACTCAACTCAGCTGAACAGAATTACGACGTGGGTAACCGGGAACTTCTCACCATCAAATCAGCCCTGGAGGAATGGAGACACTGGTTAGAGGGAGCCAAATACTCCTTCACAGTTTTAACCGACCATCGTAATCTAGAATATCTCCAGTCCGCCAAACGCCTTAACCACCGTCAAGCCAGGTGGGCCCTGTTCTTCACCCATTTCAACTTCAAGGTTTCCTACCGCCCTGGCTCCCTCAACACCAAGGCCGACGCCCTATCTCGCCTTAATGAGTCCCGTTCGAAACCTGTCACTCCTGACACCATCCTGCCCAGGTCTATCTTCATTGCACCCGTTCTTTGGGATATCATGACCGAAATCGCAGAAGGACAACATCAGGATCCTGAACCACCCAACTGCCCACCTAATCGCACCTATGTACCACAGCTACTTCGTCAACGCGTCCTCTCTCAGGTTCACTCCACGCCCAGTTCAGGTCATCCCGGCATCACTGCTACAACCCAACTGCTTACCAGCCGCTTCTGGTGGCCCACACTTCAAGCCGATACCATACGCTTTGTCAAAGAATGCTCGGTCTGTAACATCGCCAAAACTCCCTGCCACCCACCCGCAGGCCTTCTTCAACCTTTACCCGTCCCGCAGCGACCCTGGTCTCACATCGCCATTGACTTCCTTACGGACTTACCTCCCTCACAAGGCCACACCACCATTCTCACGGTCATTGATCGATTCTCCAAAGGTTGCAGACTCATACCACTACCCAAGCTGCCCACCGCCCTCGAAACGGCCGAAGCCCTTTGCAACACAGTCTTTCGATTCTACGGCCTTCCTGACGACATTGTGTCGGATCGAGGGCCCCAGTTTACATCCCGACTCTGGGCCAGCTTCTGCCACCTGTTGGGGATAAACGTCAGTCTCACTTCAGGTTATCATCCTCAGGCCAATGGCCAGGCGGAGAGGCTTAACCAAGAACTTACCAGATTCCTCCGTACCTACTGCCATAGCAATCAGAATGACTGGAGCCGCTTCCTTATGTGGGCGGAATATGCTCAAAACTCCCTCATCAAACCTGCTACTAACCTCACCCCATTCCAGTGCATCCTAGGGTTTCAGCCCCCTCTCTTCCCCTGGTCAGGCGAGCCATCTGACTTACCAGCAGTTACTTCCTGGTTCCAACAGAGCGAGGAGACCTGGAATTCTGCACACGTCCATCTCCAACGAGCCGTCCGACGTTTCCAGGCCCAGGCTAACCGACATCGCACCCATAACCCTCCATACGCCCCAGGACAGTGGGTCTGGCTCTCTACCAAGGATCTTCGTCTCCATCAACCCTGCCGGAAATTAAACCCCAGGTACGTGGGTCCATTCAAAATTATCAGACAAATTACTCCTGTTTCTTTTAGACTTGATCTACCTGCTCAATACCGTATCTCACCCACCTTTCATGTCTCCCTGCTTAAGCCCGCTGGTGGTCCGGGAGGAGCGGAGGACCTAGATGAGACCGATTCCCGGAGACCCCCCCCCAATCATCGTGGAGGGCGAGGAGGCGTATCGAGTGAACGAAATCCTGGACTCTCGACGACGGCGGGGTCACCTTCAGTATCTCGTGGACTGGGAGGGCTACGGCCTCAAGGAAAGATCCTGGGTCCCCTCCAAAGACATTCTCGACCCCTCTCTCACCCAGGATTACCTCCGACGCAACCCAGATCGACCGGCCCCCAGAAATCGGGGCAGACCCCGCCGCCCAGGTCCCACTCGCGCCAGGAGTCGCTCGCAGGGGGGGGGGCTCTGTCACCATTCCGGTCTCTGTGGCTCCCTCCGACCGCCGCCAGCGGCAGCCCTCTCCCGAGTTTTAACCCGAACTGTATTTCCCATCACCCCGTACCTGAGACTGCGCTTCCGGTTCCGCCTGGACTCACTTCCGGTTCCGCTTTTCCCCGCCGCCATTTCGCTCCACTTCCTTATAAATAGTCGGACATTTTGTCGATTCCCTCGCGAAGTTTTGATTTGCCGTGGCGATCATTTCCGAGCGTTTTTCCCTGTGTTATTGCCTGCCTGTTGTCGACTGGACTGTTTATCTTGTGTGATCGTTTGCCGCCCGCCTACCGACTTCCCGCTTTGTTTACTGGATTATCCCTTTGTCTGCTGCCCGCCCCGAACTCTGCCTGGACTGTGTTATTCCCTCTGGATCTCCTACGATACACCTGGTAACCCCTGTCGACCTTTGCTTGTTTGTTGTGATTATAATAAAGGTACATATGGATCAAACGCCGCCTGAGTCTGCGTCACAGTGGGGGCAGAAACACTGGGGTGGCTTATACAGTTTGTTGATTACCTGTTGACATTTTTTGCACCCCTGTTTACACCACTAATTAACACCTCTGCTTAATTACACCTCTGCTTAACATTATTTATTTTCCTTTTTTTTTTTTTTTTTTTTCCAGGTGTTCTGTTGATATGACAAGAGGTGGTCATCAGCTCTATTATAGAATTCTCAATTCTATAATTCTATAATACGAATAATAACGAATTCCTTGGGGAACATGCAGGAGACCTCATCGATGAATTCAAAGTATGCAATCTTTATTTTAATATACCAGAAATGTGAATGGATATCAAAATTGTGTGCTTCCTGGAGATGCCATAATTTTGTTGATTGAACTTTCTGCTTAAACGTATTGCGTTTCCAATCTCATCTTTTGATCATTATTTCATAGGTTTTGAGTGTTCCTGCTGTTGAAATGAAGACCGGACAGGAATTCAACAGCTTGTGATGGCAGTAATTGTGACGAAGACAGGAGCATCCATTGACAGTCCAAAGGACATTGCAAGTATCATTGAGGGGAAGAAAGTTACAGGCCTTGAAGGTGTTCCCAGGGCTTGCTAAGTTCTCCTTGGTTTGACTTATTCACTGAATCTCCATTATCCCAGGCATCTAAAGTATACTTTAAGGTATTTGAGAAACTTATCTTGGATGGTGGTTATAGATAACAGAGTCTAGTCACTCAGGTCTAAACTCCTGACTTAAAAATCAAGTGGTTTTAACTCTTCTGTGGTTTCATGTTACCAAACAAAGACCTCACATATTTAAACATATTGTGTATACAAGGAGAAAGATTCCAAAAAAAAAAAAAAAAAAAAAAAAAAATTAACTGCATTGTTTATTTTAAACAATTTGTACCTAAAAAGAAACAAAAGACTTTGTTCTGCAGATTTGAATTTATATGCCTTAGAAAGTAATTGTGGATTTAAAAAAAAAAAAAAAAAAAAAAATTGAGAGAATATTGATGCTGTTGTAACTGTTGTTGGCAATAAAGCAGAAGTTTGTAAGTCATCTTTAATGTATGTGTCTTTTATTCATACCTGAAATTAAAAAAAAAAAAAAAAAATCCACATTAAAAATAATAATGTGATTTGTATTAAATCAAAACAATTCCTTTTAGTATTCATTACCATAGTGCTCTGATGAAAACAATATTTTTGTTTAAATTTAAATTATTTTTTTTGTGTGTGTGTGCTATTTGCATCTACTCAATTTCAATGGCTAATTTTTAAGGAAATGTTTGATTAATTTTAACTAATTTCTCAATAGTAGTTGAATTTTAATTAATATTATTGCTTGTAATCTGTTGCCACAATTTTATTGAGTAGATGTAGTGTATTATTTTTTTTTAGAGTGCATATGTTAGCCGCATATAACATTGCTGAATCTTTATTATAATTTTCAGTTTTACAGCATAATACTTGCTGTTTAAATAACAATCTGTGGCAAACACAACACACAAATTCTGGGCCAAAACTAACTTTATCTACAAACTGCTTTTTAACAAAATCACAAACCTGTTTATTTTGTTTTAATTGTTGTCTTCTCATCTTGTTCATTCTTTTTACATTTTCTTTATGTAACACACTATTATGATATTTTAACTTATTGCTTCGTTTTACATCATTTCTATGCTTTTCATTAACACGATATTTCAGCCTGTTGAACTCATTCACTCTACGTTTATAGTGCTCATTGTCACGGTATTTTACCTTGTTGTAGTCATTTACTCTACGTTTATATTGCTCATTGTCACGGTATTTCACCCTGTTGTACTCATTCACTTTATGCTTGTATTGCTCTTTTTTTTTTTTTTTTTATTATATATTTTAACCGATTATACTCATTTACTTTACACTTATGTTGCTGGTTTTCAACATTTGATCTTATGTGCTTGTTTTAATGACTCTTTATATAAAACATTGCTATGATATATTTTCCTATTGACATTTTTCACGTTTCCGAAATTCTGCATTGCAATGATACTGCAAAACACGTTGCTTGATGCGTTGCAAATTTTTTTTACTCTTTTTAATAAATAATATTTTTTTCAAATAATTTCTCTTATTACCTGATACATCCTTATTTGTATCTCCAGCAACAGAATCTTGGTCCTCATGATTCACATACATTTCACTTTGTACCTTTACTTGCTGTCTTGTACACATACGTTTTCCATCACTGCATTCTTCATTCTGGCACAGCTTATAACACATGTGACTATTAGGTTGTTTCACACAAATAACAGGCTCATAATGATTCCCATTACAGTGCTGTAGATATATACTTTGGTTACATGTTCTTTCATACATACAAGTGTACTTTAACCATTTCTCATTATGATATGTATAAATGTCCACTCCTAAATAATTAGCCATCGCTTGAATCTCCACTTCTGTGGCCCATGACCCTACAAACCTCATTTTGGATTTAGATAAATAATCTTCCATTGTTGCATACTGACATCTTAAGAGATTCTTGTATTGCACACTGTGCAATTCCATGTTTCACAATTGCGAGTCTAACTGCCCGATGAGGTTTTTGTGTGCCACATACTACTTGTGCCACTGCCCTGAAAAAACAGTTGCCATCACCTACAATACTGTGTTTTACAGGGATGGCCCATTGTTCTGCTGTTAATTAAAAAAAGGACAGGTTCACTATTAAACTCTATATGAAGTTTACTACTTAATTTTTGCTTTACTTCAGTACACAGTGGACTGAAATTAAAAATTCTATTGGTCACATTACCCAAGCAAAGTACATCTAAATTTGCATCAATTTTGAAAATTGTTTCAGCTGTAACAAAAGTTATTTAATTTAAGCACAATAAACTATGTATAATTAATGGTTATTAATTACACATACTTTATACACTTCTCTGAAACAGCCGAGTCAAAAATAAACCGAACTAATGCCCTCGTCCAGTGAGCATTAGCCGCTTTTATTCTAACTCTAAGAAAAATCAACTTCCTAGCCTTGAAAATTAATCTTTCCCACTGTAATTGGCTAAGTTACAGGACTGGGTCAGTTTTGTAACGAAATCAAAGCAGTTTAAGTGACGTGATGTTTGTGAGCAAGGAACACAGCAAGAAATTCATTTGTGAATACAAAATGCGGGTTTATTGAATACGTAAAAGGGGAAAATAAACACTAGCTAGCAAATAACGAACACTAAACAGACAACACATAAAACATAAAGCAAGAGAGAGAGAGAGAGTGAGTGAGGAGGAGAGAGAGAGTAGACTGGCAATCTTTTACATCAGCACAACCAAGTCATCAGAAAAACCTGAATCTCCTTGACCTACAAGGGGCACAGCTTCCTTATTGCATCTAATAGTTAAATGGTTACTTGCATAATGGTTTCCTTTTGTGTGGTGCTTACGCAAGGGTCCAGATGCCAGCTCAAAGGTAGTCCTGATGATTTGCTGGAGATGGAGCCTTCGTTATTCCATTGCTCGGCTGATCGGATGGTCACAAAGGGGCTGAGGTGTAGATGCCAGGATAGAAAGAGAGTCGATCCGGCCTCATGTTGGGGGGAAACCGCATGTGGCTGGGCCACGTGGTTTGCCCCACGGCCTTTCCGTGGAGGACCTCCACGATAACTATCTGAAGATCTTTCAGAAGAAGAGGAGAAGAGAAGAGAGGAGGGCCGGAACGGGGTGTGAGCCCTTTAAAGTCTGGACAGAGTCACACCTTCCCAAGTAGTTCCGACCAATGAGAAGGCTGGCTTTCTCAGTGGGAGGTTTGAAACTGGGTCTTCATTTTATGGCCCTTTGTTTCAGAGAAATGTCAGTTTGCATATTTAAATCAATAGGGGTTCAGGCCAGAAATACTAAAGATTATTAGAACGTTAATATGTTGCACCGGTATCCGGATCTTCTACACAGCATCTTTCAGAAAATCTGCATACGAGTCAAAAGAGACCAAACATGGCATATACTGTATGCGGTTACATTAGCATTCTATCAAGACACAAGCATAAAATGGTTATAAAGTAAGAAATTTAAAGTAAGGAAGACAAAGGACATGGACAGTCGTAATATACACACACTGATATGTGCGCTATGTGTCTTCGTTCACAAAAACGTTTGTCTGTGAATGAAATAGGGAAGAGTCCATTTCTATGAGCATTGTGTCTTTCCTATGGGGGGAAGTGAGTGAAGAAAAACAGTCTGCCTGCATAGTTGCAGATTCTCCTGCATAGTTTTACATCGTAAACTGACATTATCAGTGGTTGCTAGAAGCGTCCTGGATGAGACTTTGTCACCCACTGTTGGGTTGGGTGAGGGGAAGTCTGCTTCTTTGTTAATTGAATAAACCACTGATTTGGTTAAATCTAATGAACCATTGTCTGATTGGTCCCTACCCTACACAGCTATTTCAGTGCTCTCATCTAAAGATTGTTTCTCTTTTTTAATAATCACACTTTCTTTCTCTTCTTCCACACTCGCATTTGTACACTGACGTTTCCTCTTCGTACCCCCACAGATTTTCATCATTTAGGATTTCTGAGTAACTGCCAGATGTTTTTTGGCTTTTAAGTAGGACACAAACACCACTTATTTCAAAAATCTTACAGTTTTCTCCAGTACAGGCTGCCAAATTTTCAATGTGCCTCAAAACACAGCTCAATGAATTATAATAGACAACCACACTGAAACCGTTACCATCAACCATTCCAGCACTACTACGTGCATGCGAATCAACCATTATGCTTAATAATAGCACAGGTACTACCATTCAGGGTAAAAAAGCATGTGTCATATTTTGCAAACATTGTTTGCAAACCATCGACTAATGTCACACATGCACCAGAACTAATAAATTCTTTATCAACCACACCTACATATCCAGAAACAAAATCGCCATATTCAAATTTGAATGCATTTGTACTGAACATGTATTCTTTAGGAAGATCTGGAATGCACAACAAGTTTTCCCCTGTTTGATCAGCAGTTGAACCACTTTGATGCAAACTTCTATACAAGCTATCGCCACTATTTACGACATTATCTAAATCTTTACTTTCCCATGAGAACACACTATGTACACTGTGCGTTGCAATAGCATCCAAACTAATCGCAACACACTGTTTCCCTAGCCACTTGAACTTACGGTCACCCTGATAAAATGATCCACAAATGCTACGTATACTGTCTCTTTCATTTGATGTAGATGCTGAGATTTCTTCACTTTCATTTGCTGTACACACACTAATTTCTCCAACAGTGTCACTGTTAACAAACTGTGGCATATCTGCTGACATTATGCTTACATTGATGCCACAGATACTAAGGTTTTCTGCGCTCAGACTTGTCATTAAATTATCAATGTGCAAAAATAGGTCTTGCCAATTTGTGTTGAAAACAACAACTGATGTTCCAATGTCTGATCCCAAACCTGCGTTTCGGACATTACAGTCAACAACAACATAGAAATCATTATGCCATATAATAGCATGTGTGTCTCCTTTTATGCTAACCAGACAATATTCATGACTAAACAAAATCTCCTGTAATTTCTCATACAAGTCACTCTTTCCTCCATTCAGTGATTGTTCTAGTGTTACTTTGCATGTTTTATTGAAAATGTCATATTGGCCAGCAAACCAATGAGAAAATTGATGGTCTCCATAACTTTGTCTTTTTTTTTACATCTAGGCATATCATAAACCAGTTTACTTCCCTCACTACGAATGTCTTGAAGGTCGAATTTTTGCCAAGTACACACATTATGTATCTTGTGCTTAACAACTGAAACTACACTGCAGGCTACTCCCACTAGCTCCTCATTTACCTCTGCAGACTTCAGTCTAACCTCATTGCCAGCTACAATGCCCATCATGTCTGGACAAACACAAGCATCAGAATTAGAAACATTAGTCTTACCTTTGTTCAGTGGCTTACGCCGCATTCGAAATCTCTTCAGCTTAGTCATCTAAAGACAAAAAATAACATCACATTCAACTTTTAATAATAATTAACATTACACATACATTAACATCTTAATACATTTAAAATATAAATGATTGTGCATAAAAATAGCAAACTTCCAAAAAAAAGTGAATGCTCTCGACACATATTATAATCCCACCTTGAGCCCAATCAGAAGTACCAGTACGTACATAGAAATCTATACATCGGAGCCTAACAAAAATGCATTTTTAAAAAAAGTAATTTAACACACACAAAAAAATCCTCTTCTAATATAAAAAACTAATCACCCAACACATTAACACCTAAGATGTGTCTCACCCAAATTAACACTCTTTTGTTTAGTTCTGTGTCTAAGATCTTTAATGTGGCACAAGTTCTCATCACAAGTCATTTCACACAAAATCCCTCTTCTAATCACAAAACTATTCTCTCAACACCTTTGTTGACGAAAACGCAAAAGCTTCGCAATTTAGCGTCACAAAGGCCTTATGAACACACTCACCAAATCTGAAGATGATCCGATAAAAACTGTAGGAGGAGTTCGTTAAAATACGAGGTCTGAAAATGGCAAAAACTGCACAAAAATCGTACAGGAAATTACAAATAACGGACTTCCTGTTGGGTTTGGGATGTTGTGCCAGGAGACTTTTTTGTAGGGATTGGTGTGATACACGTATGTACCGAGTTTCGTATAACGTAGCTCGAGGGGCACTCTGTTAAAGTTTTCTAGGTGGCGCTACAGAGCCATTTTGCCACACCCACTTTTGAAACCCATATCAGATGTAAATTTTCGCCAGTCCTGACGCGTGTGCAAAGTTTCATGAGTTTTTGAGCATGTTTAGGCCCTCTAAAATGCGATTCATTTCGAAGAAGAAGAAGAAGAAGAAACGGAGCAATTCCAAGAGGGTCCTCGCACCGCGGTGCTCAGGCCCTAATGATGCTGTATTGGCCACAAAAGGAGTACTAACTGTGGTCTAAAACCAAGTGTTTCAGTTTCATTGTCCAACCCCTGTATGTATATATATATATATATATATATATATATATATATATATACAGAGCTGGGTAGATTACTTACAAATTGTAATCAGGTACAGATTCCAGATTCCATGACAAAAATTGTAGTCAGTAGTGTAATCAGTTACATTACATATTTTAGGTAATCTAATCAGATTACTTTTGGATTACTTTTAAACTTAACTTGTTTATCACTTTGATTTAAATAGGATTATCTTGTACCATAATGATGTCAAAAATACAGAGAGTAAGAAAATATGTTCCATTCTTTGTCATTTACAACATGAAGTGCATTAAACACTATATTACATCAAGGTTTCCCAAACTAGGGTTCGTAAAGGAACTGCAGGGGGGTTGTGAGTTAAATGAAAGCTAACAATTAATTACATCATATAAAATTAAATTAAAATAAATCATTTTAAAACAAAGTCACTTTCAAAGATAGTCTGTACACTACATTTGCAACGCCTCCGGGTAGCTCATACACGACCAAGTCTTAATAAATGGGTGAATCCTGAAATCTCAAAACCTGCTTGCTGAACAATGGCTATTGATTTGCATCTCAATAAATTAGAATGTCATGGAAAAGTTCATTTATTTCAGTAATTTGTTAAATGTAAGCCAAAATCATCACAATTTGAGTTGAATTACTAAAATAAATTAACTTTTCCACAACATTCTAATGTATTGAGATGCACATGTATATTTGGCATATAAGGTTTAAATGACAAACAGTTTTGGAATGCCTGCATGACATGTAAATAAGAAATAATGTAAATGTAACGTAAATAAAAAATAATTTTTAATGAGATGGGAAGACAAAAGCCTTCCAAAGACATAATAATACATGGTTAAAAACCTGTTAAAACAAACGTTTTCACCAGAATTGCTGCAATGTTGAAAACCTTCTTTAACCTGAAAAGATTTTTGTAAATCCAGTGGTAAAATGCTGTGTCACCACCTGTGGTGTGAATATCCACAAAACTGGACTTTCTGAATGTATAGGCCTATAATTGGTAGGCTGTTTTAAAAATGAAAATTGAAAAATTAAAAAAAAGATAAAAAAAAAAAGAGAAATTAGGGGGAATCAATGAATTATGAATAATTTATTGCTATTGTGTGAATAATATGTAATCATGTATGAAAAAGTATCCATGAAAAAGTAACTGTAGTCTGATTACGATTACTTTAAAATGTAACTTGCTCTGATTACAAGTACTTCATTTTTGGAATCTGATTACGTAATCCAGATTACATGTAATCAGTTACTACCCAGCTCTCTCTATATATATATTCTATCCTAACCCGACTCTGTCTGTGTGTGTGTGTGTGTGTGTGTGTGTTTACACTGGTGGACCCACCATAGGGCAATTCAGCCTTTTGTATCAATTAATGACCTTGCTATTCCATGCTAACTTGTCATTAGTGGTTATCAAAAAACATTTCCAGAATTTTCTATAAAGATAGATATGCACAGTTTCCCTAAAGTTGTATTGTTATTTTTTTGTGTGTGTGTCTGTGTGTTTAACTCTGTTGATGTCATATTGTAACCCTTTCATTGCCTTTTTTTTTTTTTTTTTTTCAACCTTCCGGGGGGTTTTGGGGGGCTTAACATGCTCTTGAAACTCTTGAAATTTTGCACACACATTGGAATCCGCGGCCATCAGGACGCTGCAGAGGCTGGGACCCGGGTGTGGCACAGGGGCTCTACGGCGCCCCCTGGAACACAGTCAGAAAACTTGATGTATAGCGCACACATACTTCCACGTATTCATATGAAGCTCGGTACACATATAGATTTCACTAAGCCAAACAACTTTCGTACTCTATGTCATAAGCTACGCCCAACAGTGAGCTATTCAGGCCTGTTTAAAAAACACATGCTCTGGAATTTGAAATACTCCTCCCAGGATTTCCATAGGATTGTCACCAAACTTGGTCAGCATGATCTAGAAACATTGGGGATGCAAAATTGCCAGGGGATTTTTGATATCTCGAACGGTTTGGCCGTGGCGAGGCGAAGTTATGGCGAGAAATGAGAAACAGGAAGTGTCTAATAACTATTGCATACATTGTCTGATTCTGATGAAACTTCATCAGTTTGTTTGTTGTATGATGCCGTTCGCATAGATGTGACTATTAGGAGTCAAAGTTATAGCGCCACCAACACATATCAGCATTAATGAGAGTTAGACACTGGCAAAAGCTCATAAATGGGCGTGGAGGAGGCACTCTATAGCGCCACCTTTTGACAATATTTGGGGGTTAGTTTTTGCTACAGTCACCAAACTCGGTACATATATTGTTCACTTCAATCTGGACAACTTTCTAATTTACATCCATTAGCTACGACCAACAGGAAGTCAGCAATTTTGGTTTGAATGTGGATTTTTGGAAAAATCAGGCTGTGGAATTTAACATACTCCTATCAGGAAAAATAAGAAATCCACACCAAACTTTTTCTGCATGATGCCAAGATTTTTTTTTTTTTTTTTTTTTTTTTTGTTAATGGTTATGGATCATGAAATGTGTTATTAACAATTTACAATGAGGTTTCTTTTTTGGTTAACATTAATTAATGCATTAACTAACATGAACTAACAATAAACAAAATATATTTTTACAGCATTTATTAATCTTTTTTAGAGTTTCTTTCTGTTCATGTTAACTCATAGTGCATATAAACTAATATTACAATACAACTGTGCATTTTAATACCATAATACATGTTGTTAATAAATAAATAAATTAATAAATGCTATCTAATTATTTTTCTTGTTAACTAATATAATTAACCTAATCACACATGGAGGTCACTACAGTGGACAGATATTTGGAAATATCACACTGGTGGACTCACCATAGGGTGATTTAGCCTTTTGTATCAATTAATGACCTTGCTATTCCATGCTAACTTGTCATTAGCGGTTATCAAGAGACATTTCCATAATTTTCTATAAAGATAGATATGCAGTTTCCCTAAAGTTGTATTGTTCATTTTTTGTGTGTCTGTGTGTGTTTAACTCTGTTGATGTCGTAGTGTAACCCTTTTATTGCTGTAACCCTTAAAACCAGACAGCCAGAGCAATACTGTAAACCCATGTGCCTGCTGTGCACCGGTTTCCTGATTGCACCAGGGAGGCGATTGTGCTGATGGTATTTATCGCAGCTATATTTTTCATTTTATTCTTGTAGGTGAATTGCTGGGAATTGAGTATCTGTACAGCCAGACTGGCAAAACACTGACTCCAGTGCTCCAGAACCCAGAGGAGCAAGACAGGTCCAGTCCAGTACTGTATGAGGATAAACCCTGCCATGATCTTGATAACAGCTCCTCATCTTTGCCTCTGCCTCAGTCCCCAGCATCACTGGCTGAGCCGTCCACATCATCCGATGGAGAAACACAGTATCTTGCCCCTTCCTCTTCAGTGCTGTTACAGCCATCCAACACTGGTCTCTCCGACGAGGCTCAAGTAAGACACTTTAAGGACTTTATTTCATTTCAATCTCATTTTATTCCACATATATTAACATTAATCTGCATTTACTAGGGAGCCGTCATTGGACCTAATGGAATTGCTGGGTGGGACAAGGTCCAGGATCTGGCTGATTACCTGGTGGGTCTTTGTGAGGCTCCCTACCTTACTCACCTGCAGGTGACCGAGGCCATCCAGCTGTGGACAGCTCTCACTGATACTGACAAACAGTGGGTCAACGATCAGTCTTGATATCAGCCTCGGCTGACATATGGCCGTTTTAAAGTACCAAAGCGGTCCAGAGTCACACTGGGTGTGGAAAGTGTGAAACGGTGTCTGATTGGACATCTGGGGTTCCAGTAGAGTGGCCTATCACCAGATGCTTGGTCGAGGCCATTTGTATCAAGCTGTGTGCTTTACACAAGTCGCCGACCAAGAAGGCTGGAGTTTGCACGCCCAGGTGGTCTAAAATCATCTCAGATTACCACCATATCTGAGAGCTGGTGCTAAACAGTTGAAGGCTTATGGATGAAACAGTGATCCAGCTGTTTGAACTAAACCAGAAGACACTCATTCAGTGGTAAGCAAGGCACATTATTTGCTTCAAATTAACTGAATACTTCTAAACATATATATCATACAAGTAATTTATTTTCAGGTTCCAGAGGCGGCAGAAGAACCAGGAAATGAGTGTCCTCACTCACGGACTGACTGCACCTGACCCAATTGCTATGGCCAAAACGCAGCTTCTTCTGCCCAGGGAAAAATTGGATGAAGCGCCATCAGCATCAGGCGCAAAACATCCATTTATCCTTCCCCCGAATTGAGAAGGACAGGCTCCAGTTTTGAGATCAGGTTGACGGCCCACTGCCACCACAAAGTGCCGCATTGCACCTGCCCCCACAGCATCAGGAGTTGTGCAGCCCATTTCAGCACCTGGGCAAAGCCACATTATGTGCGCATACCTCAAATGGCAAATCTTTAGATGACTGGTTGGCAGAACAGTGCCAGCAAAATAAATGCCAAACTCCACCTCCTCAATAAATAATATCTTTCCTGTATAAATGTTGTATATATTACATGGACCTATTCTTTCATATTGTTAGGCATGTTCCACAATAAATAATATCTTTCTTGTATATATTTTGTATATATTACATGGGCCCACCATTTGAGCTAATTCCCCTTGCAGAATCCTTTCCCTGTTAGGCCCACCACCATCATTACACTCTGGACTCTGAATCCAGCGATCCAAGTTAAAATATCGGTGGGGCCTGCTTTTGCCACGAATGTGTGCAGGGCCTATTCTGAAAATCCTTTTCACAGCAGTGGGCCCTAAAAGCTTGCACAACGAGTGTCGCTTCAGGGCTTAAAAGGCGCAGTCTGTCTCGTTCGGGAAGTGAATGTAAAAGGGCAGGAATACGCTTGGAGAATGCGGGCATCAATCCTGCTACCTCTCGCTTGTGCCTACTGCATCCCACCGACTGAGCCAAAGTAAGCTATCATGAGCCAATCGCTTTCTTTCCTGTGGGTTACTTTTGGCCAATCGCGTTTATCCCCGGGGCTTACTTTTGACCAATCGCGTTCTCTCCTGTGGCTGACTTTTGACCAATCACGTTTCTCTCTGGGGGCTTACTTTTGACCAATCGCGTTTCTCCCCTGTGGCTGTAGCGCTCCAGTTGTATGCTTTGCAATAGGTAAGGCTAAGATTTACTTCATTGTTGAATATCGTTAAATATCATTATTTGTTCATAAATAATGTGTACTTTTTGAAAATGAAACATACCAATATAGCTAGCTAGCATGTGTAGCACGTTAACTTCAGTACCTGTGAACCTGTGCTACTGATCAGATAAGTTAAAATCATCTGCCGTCCGCCAATTAATTTAACGTTATATTGCTGTCAACAATGATGTGTGTATTGTGTGTGAAGAAAAAATAGTTATAAATATTTATTTACTTATACAGAGAGCTGGGTAGATCACTCACAAATTGTAAACCATTATTGATTCCAAATTACATGACAAAAATTGTAGTTAGTAACGTACCCCATTACATTACACATTTCAGGTCAAGTCAATCGGACTACTTACTTACTCTTAAATTACTTTTGACTTAACTTGTTTATCACATTGATTATTTACGATAATCTTGTACCATATTGACATAAAAATGCAAAAAAATAAGAAAATAGATTCCATTTGTTGCTATTAACAACAAGTGCATTAAATACGTTTGTAAAGGAATTGCAGGGAGTTTAAGGAAAAGCTAGTAAATAATTAAACCATGAAAAATATTAAATGAAAGTAAATCATTTTAAAAAATAATAAAAAAAGAATAATAATAAAAAAATTGCTAAAAAATGAAATATTTTATTTGTTTACCTGCATGTTGTGTGACCATAACCAACATAAGAAAACGTCTCGGTTACGAAGGTAACCCTCGTTCCCCGAAGGAGGGAACGGAGACGTTGCGTCAATGACGTAATAATGGGATCGGCTACGAGAGTTAAGTCATGTGGAAGTAAAAAAACTAAGTCTAGATAGACTAGGGAAACACGGAAGGTTCCGTGGAGATACTGAGACATGATGCCACAACCGGAGTGGGGTGAAGGAGGCCCCGCTCCGGAGCACAGTATGGACTACTCCGCTTAGCCCAGATTGCGGGGCATGGAGGACCCAGAGTTCAACCATGGGAACAACTGGGAAAATAGCGCACGGATCCACAATGAATGGCGCAGCAAGCCGACACCTGAGCCGTCCTCCCGCAAATTACCTGATGTTACCCAACACACGGGAGGACACAGGCTCAATGCGGAGAAGGTATTGGGTGTCGCCCAGCCCGCAGCTCTACAGATGTCTGCTAAAGAGGCGCTGTGCGCCAACGCGTAAGAGTAGGCAACACTCCGGGTGGAGTGGGCTTGAACTCCTAGGGGGCACAGCTCACCTTGGGTTTCATACGCCAGGGTGATGGCATCAGCTACCCAGTGAGCCAACCTCTGTTTGGAGACAGCATTCCCCTTCTGCTGTCCCCCGAAGCAGACAAAGAGCTGCTCGGAGCGTCTGAAGCTCCGGGTGCGGTCCACGTAGATGTGCAAGGCACGAACGGGACACAGCAACGCCAAGGCCGGGTCTGCCTCCTCCTGGGGCAGAGCTTGCAGGTTCACCACCTGATCTCGAAAAGGAGTGGTGGGAACCTTGGGCACGTAACCGGGCCGGGGTCTCAAGATAACGTGAGATTTACCTGGCCCGAACTCTAAGCACTCTTCGTTGACCGAAAATGCATGTAGGTCCCCAACCCTCTTGATGGAGGCCAGCGCAGCCAGGAGCGAAGTCTTGAGAGACAAGAACTTCAGCTCGACTGAACTGAGTGGCTCGAAGGGAGCTCCCCGAAGGCCCTGGAGGACCACGGAGAGATCCCAAGAGGGTACGAGGTGCGATCTAGGAGAGTTAATCCTTCTCGCACCTCTGAGGAACCGGACAATCAGGTGATGCTTCCCTAGGGATGACCCATCAACTGCATCGTGATATGCCGCAATAGCCAAGTAGGGCTCGCTGCAGCCTGCAGTGGACATCCAACACCGCCCACATCCACGCATGACGTCAGAAACCACGCCCATCCCAGGTACATCCCCGCCCACGTCCGAGCGTTACGTCAGAGGTCACGCCCGTATAAAATACGTCACCTCGTGATTCCCCAATCGCTGTACCGGGAAACCCGGAAGTATGTGAAGCAATGCAGCTTCGGTGATTATATAAAATAATAGGCTGTTGCCGTTTTATTAATACACGTTTTCTTATTTTTTGTAAAGAATGTCTAGGCTAAAATGGCACAACTTAAATCTAATATATTTAATATGTCTAATATACGGAGCTGGTTTCATCATCATGACAGCCTGTAATACGCTTGCATTGACTACATTAGGCAAATTGTTAATAATAACCTTACCTTTTTCATTTATGTAATGGGCTAAATTCACGTTTATTATGATCGATTTTGACCTACCCAATTTCGGTATTGTAAAAGTGCGTAAAATTATTGTAAAAGTTGTATAAATGTCTTTTTTTTAAAGATGTGTTCCACTTATCATAAAGTGTTAACATTTGAATTCCAGAATAAACAGTTCTCTGTAGTAGGCTACACATACATAGGCTAAGAGATTGCTTGCTTTGATAGATTATATAAGTAACATGACATTGATCTTTAGGCCTTATTCATTCATGAAATAAAATAAAAATAAAAAAGACATCCATTGCTTCATTGGGTATTTTTAATATTCATTATTTTAAAAAGAATTGCATTTAACATTGTATAAAAATATACATTACCAGTCAAAAGTTTCTGAACAGTAATTTTTTTAAAGAAGTCTCTTCTGCTCACCAAGTCTGCACTTATTTGATGCAAAATATCCAGGAATAAATGACATGTTACAAGAAACTGTTTAAAATAGAAAACTGTTACATTAACAGCAAAATGTTATAAAACTTTAAAATGTTATTGATTTTAGCTGTATGTTGGAATAAAATAAATGCAGGCTTAGTGAGCAGAAGAGAATAAAAAAATCTTACTGTTCAAAAACTTTTGACTGGTAGTGTTTAACAAAAGATATGTTTGAACTATCATAAAATCTGAGCAGTTGAATAAACAGTTCCTGATATGCAGTACACATAAATACATTCATAGGATACACAGAGAGAATCTTTGCTCTGATAGATTATTCACAGAACATGGCATGGACCTTCAGATCTTGTTCATCAAAACAATTTGATTTGAAAGTGTCCAGCTCCTCCTGATATTTAAAGATGAATAAAAGACATCCCTTGCTTCATCCAATTCTCCCCAAGTTCTTTGATGGCATTCTGTTGATATTTACTGTTCATCTGGATAAAGGCAGGCCGTTTCAGAATCCCCACAGAATAACACTCAGTTACTCTGCACCATGCTGGTCCACTGTTCCTTGCAAATGTCCACTTTATGCGCTTCTGTTAAAAATAGAAATACACATGTTAGGGGGTGAATGTGTCCACTAAAAATTATTAACTCATCATTCTACATACAAATATGTATTTATTTATTAAACATTACCATTTTAAACCAAAAAATTAAAACAATATCTAAAGAAATGCTCTCACCATACCTCCATGCACCACTGCATGTCTTATGTGGTCCTCCAAGTGAACTGTGAGTCATTTTCTTTACTGGTGAAACTGCAGCAGGGACCCCTCAACCCAGGAGAACTGCCCTGCATCAGGCCTGGACTGAACATGTGTAGAAAGCTATAAAACATGACAAAAAAAGGCATTGGCAAACATTATGTTTGTCATTAATATAGAAGAATACAAAGATAATTTGTATATGCACACACACACACACACACACACACACACACACACAGGACTGATTCTTATGACATAAATAAATGCTGAATGTATTTATACATACAATTGCAACACACACACACACGCGCAAGCCTGAGGTGTCACTTGGCATAATAGTCGCAAGATTAACGTAGACATTTAAAACAGAAGTGTTTCGTTTTATATTAAATAAAAGAGTCTATTTTATGCAGAGATTCTTACATATTACATCATATATATAATAGATCGGTGGTACATACATACCTACATACATACATACATACATATTTTGCTAACTGAGTAATAACATGCCTGTGTGAAGTTCAAAACACATACACATAAGAACTGTTGTTTATGCACATGCGCACAAACGACGCAAACATTCCTAAAGCTGTCAACGTTTTAAGACTTAAAAAAGACGAACGATTGTTCTTTTACTTACCGACAACATAAACTTTTTAGCAAGTGGCAACAGTACAAACGATCTTTTTATGGATGCTTCTTCCTGTTTCAAAATTAATGAGGATTTGACGTATTTTGACGTGGTTGTGGTTAGTGACACTTGGATGTGGGCAGGGTTGGATGTCCACCGCAGGCTGCAGCGAGCCGCTCCTCGCAATAGCTGCGACATACACTTTCAAAGTGGAGGGGGTCTCAGCTCCAACTTCTCCTGCAGGAAGGAAAGCACCACTCCGACCGAGCACTTCCGTGGGTCCTCTCGGCGAGCGGAACACCAGCCAATGAACAGACCCCACCTCAGGGCATAGGCCTGCCTCGTAGAGGGGGCTCTAGCCTGAGTGACAGTGTCTATCACGGCCTGGGGGAGGCCAGTGAGGTCTTCCGTGTCCCGTCCAGAAGCCACACATGTAGGTTCCAAAGGTCAGGACACGGGTGCCAAATCGTGCCATCCCCCTGAGAAAGAAGGTCCTTCCTCAGGGGAATCTTCCAGGGAGGGACTGTCGCGAGGAGCATGAGGTCGGCAAACCAGGTCCGGGTGGGCCAAAACGGCGCAACCAACAGGACCTGCTCCTCGTCCTCCCTGATCTTGCACAGGGTCTGTGCAAGGAGGCTCACTGGGGGAAAGGCGTACTTGAGAAGACCCCGAGGCCAGCTGTGTGCCAGAGCGTCCCTGCCGAGGGGGGCCTGAGTCAGGGAGAAAAAGAGCTGGCAGTGGGAGGACTCTGGGGAAGCAAACAGGTCTACCTGAGCTTCCCCGAATCGAGTCCAAATGAGCTGAACCGTCTGGGGGTGGAGTCGGCATTATCCAGGAAGGGTGAGCTGTCGTGAGAGCACGTCGGCTGCACGATTCAGCTCTCCTGGAACATGAACGGCCCGCAGCGATTTGAGCCGCGTCTGACTCCAGAGGAGGAGATGGCGGGCGAGTTGCGACAGGCGACGGGAACGTAGACCACCCTGATGGTTGATGTACGCTACGGTCGCTGTGTTGTCCGTGCGGACAAGCATGTGTTTGTGGCGCAGCAGCGGAAGAAACCGCCGGAGTGCCAGAAACACGGCAAGCAACTTGAGGCAATTGATATGCCACTGCAGTCGAGGTCCTGTCTAGGAGCCCGAGGCTGTCTGCCCGTTGCACACAGCACCCCAGCCCGTCATGGAGGCATCTGTGTTGACTACAACATGCCTCGACACCTGTCCTAGGGGCACTTCTGCCCGCAGGAAAGCAGGGTCTGACCATGGGCTGAACAGGTGGCGACATTCCGGAGTAACGCCCACCCGGAATGTGCCACGGTGCCATGTCCATCTCGGGACTCGGTCGTGTAGCCAGCGCTGAAGCGGTCTCATATGAAGCAGCCCGAGTGGCGTAACTGCGGCTGCGGCTGTCATATGCCCCAGGAGCCTCTGAAAATTTTTGAGAGGGACCGCTGTCTTGTGCCTGAAAAACTTCAGACAGTTCAGCACCAACTGGACGCGCTCGTTGGTGAGGCGTGCCGTCATGGTGACCGAGTCCAGCTCCATTCCGAGAAAAGAGATGCTCTGCACAGGGGAGAGCTTGCTCTTCTCCCAGTTGACCCGAAGCCCCAAATGGCTGAGGTGCTGTAGCACCAGGTCCCTGTGTTCGCACAACACATCTCGCAAGTGAGCTAGAATGAGCCAGTCGTCGAGATAGTTGAGGATTCGGATGCCCTTCCGCCAAAGGGGAGATAGGGCACCCTCCGCGACCTTGGTGAAGATGCGGGGAGACGGACAGGCCAAATGGGAGGACTTTGTACTGATATGCCTGACCCTCAAAAGCAAACCGAAGAAACGGTCTGTGTCGAGGAAGAATCGAGACATGAAAGTACGCGTCCTTCAGGTCGATGGCTGCAAACCAATCCTGGAGTCGTACGCAAGACAGTATGCGTTTCGAGGTAAGCATCTTGAACGGTAGCCTGTGAAGGGACCGATTCAGTACTTGAAGATCCAGGATCGGTCGTAACCCACCTCCTTTCTTGGGCACGATGAAATAAGGACTGTAAAATCCCGATTTCATCTCGGCTGGAGGGACAGGCTTGATTGCGTCCTTCGCCAGGAGAACCGCAATCTCCGCCTGCAGAACAGAGGCATCCATGTCCGAGCGGACAGATGTGAAACGGACGCCTCTGAACTTGGGCGGCCGCCTCGCAAACTGAATCACGTAGCCGAGTCGTACTGTCCTGATCAACCAAGGAGACGGGCTGGGAAGCGCTAGCCAGGCTCCCAGCCTTCGTGCCAATGGGATCAGCGGAGCAGTAACTGACGTGCCGGAGGTGGGGCAGCTGGAGGGGGGAGGGGGAAGGGGACTCAACCCAGAAACCCTGGAGGAGAGTTGGGCTGCATTGGGCAGCACTTACCTTCCCTGGATCCCGCGTTGGCGAATTCAGGCTCCGAGTCCGAGGAGGCATGGCGTCGCTCAGGAACGAAACTCGGGGCACTAGGCCCAGAGATGAAGGAAATTGCTCTTTTTGTGAGAAAGTGGGTACCAGTGGGCAGCAGTGATGGTACCTGGCCCCGGCCCTCCCCCGGGGCTGGGGGGACTGATGTAGGTGTCCCCCCAAAGAGCAAACGTCTCCATCTCCCAGGCTGAGGAGACTTAGCCTCAGCCGGTGGTGCAGGGGGCGGAGCAGAAGCCGCAGCCGCAGGGGGGCGCCCTCGGTGACGAGCAGCCGGAGGCCTGGCACCCGACGGTTTGTTGGAACCACGCCGGGGCAAGATGTGGCTAATGGCCTCTGACTGCTTTTGTACTGCCGAGAACTGCTGGGCAAAGTCCTCGACAGTGTCGCCGAAGAGGCCGGCAAAATAGCAAAATAGCAAAAATAGTACAGCACCTTAAATCATCAACTTGCTACCTTGACACACTTCCCACATCTTTTTTCAAAAGTGTGCTCAACGGTTTAGAAACAGATCTCTTTGAAGTGGTGAACACCTCAATTCTTTCTAGGACTTTTCCAAACTCCTTGAATACATCTAGGTTACTTTGGTAACCCTCATTCCTTGAAGGAGGGAACGGAGACGTTATGTTGAGCCCAATTGCCTCTGAGCTTTAGAAGAACAGGCCAATGAACATTGGCGAGTGGAATTTGCATACTAAGCCACTCCCCCATACATACAGGAATATAAGATGGCGGCGTGCATCCACTCATTCAGGTTTATACTGAAGAGCTGAGCCACAATCTGGCTTCCAGCGCAGTCCAGAGTTGTGGCAGGAGGACGTAACGTCTCCGTTCCCTCGAGAAGTATGAGCAAACTAGGTTCGGGTAAGCCTGAAGGCGCAACCAGTGGAACCTGCTTCTCTTCCTCCCTGAACCTGCACAGGATCTGTGCAAGGAGGCTTACTGGGGAAGGGGCGTACTTGAGGAGACCCCAGGGCCTGCTGTGTGCCAGCACGTCTCTGCAGAGGGAAGCCTCATACAGGGGGAAAAAGAGCTGGCAGTGGGAGGATTATGGGAGGCCACAGTGCACTTGTGCCTGGCCAGTTCGACTCCAGAAGAGCTGGACTGCTTAGGGATGGAGTCGCCATTCTCCAGGAAGAGAGCGCTGTCATGAGAGAATGTTGGCTGCATGATTCTACCTTCCTGGGATGTGAACAGCCTGCAGCATTTAGCTGAGCCAGGTTTGACTCCAAGGAGGAGATGGCGGGCGAATTGTGACGTGTGATGGGAGTGTAAACCAAGTGACGATACCATGGCTATGGCTGTCATATGACCCAAGACCCTATGAAGTTTTGAGAGGGACCACTATCTTGTGCCTGAATAGTTTTAGACAATTCAGCACTGACTGCGCACTCGTTGTGTGACGTGCTCTGTCATGTTGACTCAATCCAGCTCCATACTGAGAAAAGAGATGCTCTGCACAGGGAGAGCATGCTCTTTTCCCAGTTGACACCAAGTCCCTGTGCTCGCACAACAAACCTCACAAGTGAGCTAATATAAGTCAGTTGTAGAGATAGTTGATTACTGGATGCCCTTCAACTATAGCGTCACCAATCCTGGTGACAACTACAAGAAGGCCGCGCAGGCTGTTAGTGGGATTATTCCAATTCAAATAAATTGCCATTGTCTGCATAGGTGGTGCGTGGGCTCGCATGCACTTTTTGGACAACACTTGACACTTCTTCTAATGGTGGGGTTTTACGAAAAAGCAGGTATGGTGACCCATGCTCGGAATTTGTGCTCTGCATTTAACCCATCTAAGTAGTGAACACACACACACACACACACACACAGTAGTTAACACACACCGTGAACACACACCCAGAGCAGTGGGCCATTTTGCTATCCCTGCGGTGCCCGGGGAGCAGTTGGAGGTTTGGTGCCTTGCTCAAGGGTCTCACCTCAGTCGTGGTATTGAGAGTGGAGAGAGCGCTGATCATTCACTCCCCCCACCAGCAATCACTGCCGGACCTCTGAGACTCAAACCTTTCGGTTACAAGTCCAATTCCCTAACCATTAGGTCACGGATGCCCCTACTATTGTGACCCTGAATGCCTATGTAACAGATGACGGCTGTTTTTGTCACATTTCGAGGTTAACAACTTGAACGGTAGCATATGAAAGGACCGATTCAAGATGCAAAGGTTCAGTAAGGGTCATAACCCACCACTTTTTTCTTGGGCAAGACTTTATCTTGGCTGGAGGGACAGGTTCTATTGCCAAGAGAACTGCAATGTCCACACACAGGACAACGGCATCTGTGTCTGGTGTAAGGACAATGAACTTGGACGAAAGGCGAGTTGTACTGTCCGGATCAGACAGAAAGGCGGGCTGGACAGTGCTGCAGGCTTCCAGTCTACGCACAAGCGGGATCAACGGAACGGTCACTGATGAACCCGTGATGGGGCAGCCAAGGGGAAGAAGGTAACTCAACCCAGGAAGCAGAGTGTTCTGAAGTAAGAGAAGCTGTTGAGAGCAGTATTTACCCTCTCTACCCGATCCCATGGTGCTGGTGACATCTTCAAACGCCGGGTCTGACTGAGAGGAAGCAAGCGTCCTTTATCAACTGACCTGGGCACAACAGACCCAGAGACAATTTTCAATCTGGTTTCTGACCGCATCACAGCACAGAGACAGCACTTATAGAGATAGTAGTAAGTAGTAAGAAAGCAATTAGCCTTTTTCACAAAAACTGAAATTACATCAGCACAGGGTAAAGTTAGTTTTGCTACACATCTGCGCCTATTATATTAGTATTTATCTGTTTTCCAAGTTGTTGTTATATAATCAATAAATAAATAAATAAACATTTTACTTGTTTGTAATTTATATGGCTACTCAGACCGCTCACTTATCCAGATAATATGCTCAACATAGCACCGGATAGCTTCTGTTCTCCATCTCCTGTACAATTTAGCGTATTATCTCAATGTCATTTCCCTCGAATCACCACATCATGATAAATTGACAGCATTTATATCCAGATGCACATTTTACCAGAAATAAATTAGACAATTCTAAATCCGGCTGAAGCATAAACTCAATACAGCAGTGTAATTTTGATCTAATATGAAAAAAAGCCATTGATCTGAGTCATCTCTTGTTAACTCATTTTTTTTTTTCCAAGGTGAGATTTTCATTTCAACATGACCCTTGATGTGAGCAGGCCCTAGAAGAGCAGGCTTGACGTGAGCAGGCCCTGAAACGAAATGAGCAGGCCCTGAAATGACGTGAGCAGGCCCTGAAGCAGCGGACATGAAGTGAGCAGGCCCTGAAGCAGCGGACATGAAGTGAGCAGGCCCTGAAGCAGCGGACATGACGTGAGCAGGCCCTGAAGCAGCAGACATGACGTGAGCAGGCCTTAAAGCAGCAGGCATGACATGAGCAGGCCTTGGGTTCATTTAAAACCACTCGAAAAATGTCTTTGAGTGCCACATCATTAAAATCCACACAGTGAGAAACTTGGCAAAAGTCCTCAACATATTCCTCTACAGCCCGGTGATCTTGACAAAGGCAGAGGAGGCTAACTGCTGGGTTCATTGTTGTCGGTCATGTATTCTGTAACGTTTAGTCCACTGAAGGCGAGTGAAGTTGAACCCAAGTGCAGTTTATTGATTCAAAGTGAAATCCAAACAATAATCCAAACAGTGACTTGAACAGACTTGATTTGATTAAACAGGCATGGCATGAACAGAACTCACCAACAGCGGGTTACAACATTAATACATGACAAGAGACAATGGGAACATGAGGGCTACTTATACCCAACAATGAAGGTAACATGACACAAACCAACCAATGAGAAACAGGGAATATGACATAGCAACCAATGAATAAACAGAATAGAGAACCACATGGCAAGACATGAACCAATCAGAACATAACACATACACAGGCAGGATAACATGAGGAACAGAGAAGCAAGACAAGACAGGAACCATGAGTAAACTTCAAAATAAGAGGCATGAAAACATGAATGTGAACAAACCCTAAAACACCATGTTACTGTCATAAGACGGTGTGTGTAGGAAATACGCAGGCTCGCAGAGATCACAATAAACAGTCTTTTAATATTCCACAACGAAAAGTTCAAACACAGGAGGAGATTTCACACACTTACACATTGACGAGACCGGACAAACAATCACAGAACTGAACTGAACTTATAAAGGGGAGTTAATCACACACACCTGAACTAAATCACACAATCAAGGAATGACAGAAACTAGGTAACACAGAGCACATGGGGAAGAAAACACATCAAAAACAGTCCAGGGGTGTGACAGTTACAGCAGTGCTATTTTACTCCCGAGGTTAGAGCCTTAGATTATTTCGTTTCTGCACCAGGGCTCCATTCTTTGTACGCTGTAAAGAAAGTTATTAATTTAAGCACAATAAAATATGTATAATTAATGGTTATTAATTACACACATTTTATACCCTTATCTGATACAGCCAAATCAATAATAAACCAAACTAATGCACTCGGTCCAGCGAGTGTTCAGCCGATTTTATTCTTAACTCTAAGAAAAATCAATTTCCTAGCCTTGAAAATTAATCCTTCCCACTGTAATTGGCTAAGTTACAGGACTGGATCAGTTTTAACGAGATCAAAGCAGTTTAAGTGACGTCATACTTGTGAGCAAGGAACACAGTAACGAGTCAAACGGTTTACTGATTACATTAAAGGGGAAAATAAACACTAACTAGCAAATAACGAACACTAAACAAACAACACATTAAACATAAAACGAACAGAGAGAGAGAGAGAGAGAAAGTAGATGAGATGAATGCTCAGCCGGCTGAACCAAAGGCTGAGGACAACCAGAAGCAATTGATGGCCTGATCACCTTGTTACACCTGATCTTTGACCAACAAGGTCCTCGTTGAACCTCATTACTTGAAGAAGGGGGGACTATGTAGAGTGTTTGTGGTAGAAGATGATCAGTTGAGAGACTTGGTCAACCTCCCCCCACTAGTTTATGGCTTATGGCTCCAACGAGTCTGCTATCCAGGCAGTTTTAGACCCCAAAATATGCTAAACATTCCCCCGTCCTTATCTGCTTCAAAGGGTGTCACCAGGGAAAGGGGGGTGCAGCCCCCACTTTCACACATGAACACACACACAAACACACACACACACACACACACAGAGAGAGAGAAAGACACAAATAGACTTCTCTCCTAAAAGGAAAACGACATTTACATTCAAGCTAGAAAGACCATAGTCAGAATGTAAATAGTGTATTCCTGAGTTGTGTGTAGGCTCACAGTCACTGTTGTTCAAGCACAACGTCATATTCATGACAACACTGCTCGTACTACTTGTAGAGCCCCTTTTTGTGTTACCCTTGTGATACTGTACAATACCTGGCTTGTTTAGTATCAACGTAATTCTCTTTCCGTTTCTGAACTGACGGTGTATAGTACATGACTTTAATGTGCAATGTATGCTTTCCATCACACTTTGGGCAAAAGTTACACAATCTCACCAAACTAGCAAGATGCAAATCAGGCGGTCTGGTGAAACAAAGGAACTTCTCCCGCCAAAAGACCCTCGCACTGTCACTGACTTTTGTGACTTTTGAATGAACTTAAAAGTTGCCAGACACACTCCCGTCCAGTTCAGTTCCTTTCTTCTTGGGTCACAACTCTATGCTTCCCCTTCCGGGAGAAACCCCCGCCACGGGGACTCCAGCGTGAGGCTGGGCCCTCTCTATCCTGGCATCTACAATTCAGCCCTTTGTAACCATCCGATCAGCCGATCAATGGAACAACGAAGGCTCCAACTCCATGAAATCATCAGGACTACCCTTGAGCTGGCATCTGGTACTTGCGTAAGCACCACACAAAGGAAACCAATGCAAGTAACCATTTAACTATTAGCTGCGATAGCAAAGCTGTGCCCCTTGTAGGTCAAGGAGATTCAGGCTTTCTCTGATGATTTGGTTGTGTCGCTGATGTAAAAGTTTGCCAATCTCCTCTCCTCTTTACATCTCTCTCTCCTCTCTCTCTCTCTCTCTCTGTTCGTTTTATGTTTAATGTGTTGTTTGTTTAGTGTTCGTTATTTGCCAGTTAGTGTTATTTTCCCCCTTTTATGTAATCAATAAACCCGCACTTGTATTCACGTTGGAATTCGTTACTGTGTTCATTGCTCATAAATATTACGTCACTTAAACTGCTTTGATTTCATTACATCCAGTCCTGTAACTTAGCCAATTACGGTGGGAAAGATTAATTTTCAAGGCTAGGAAATAGATTTTTCTTAGAGTTAGAATAAAGGCGGCAAAACACTCGCTGGACAAGGGCATTAGTTCGGTTTATTATTGATTCGGCTGTATCAGATAAGTGTATAAAATATGTGTATAGCCGTCGTATCCCCGTGATTTTATTTTATGTTTTTATGTTAGTAATATTTATGTCGGCGAGCCGTGTTTCTCCCGTTTTGCGTTATGATCGTTCAACACTTTTGGAAATTCAAGCCTCAGCGAACATAGTGGATTATTTGGATTGCCAGCATGACTCTGATGGCCGCGGTTTCAACTCCCACGGGCACCTGTTTTCCATACCGCCGGAGTTATGTCGGCTGCACTGCGACTCGTTCATCAAGAAGAAACAACATAAAAGACGAGGAAAGCGCAGCAGGAGGTTAGTGAAGATCATGGCATATGCACGCGAAACTCGTGCTAACTTCCTGAAGCTACGAACATGGCTCTTACTGGTGTATCCTGACCAACCTGCACCATTATTCCGGTCATTGTTGCGGAAAGCGCACAATCGGAATGGACGGTCAGATTATTGTTATGTGAAGGAGTTGAATTATTTGACGCCGACGCATCATCAGCCCACGGATCTCTTTACAGTTAAAGCGGCACTGTTGAATGTGATGGCAGTGGGAAATAAATCTTTTATACTTCAAGATTTTACTGTTTCTCAGAATTTGGATCTTCTGTTTTTAACTGAGACCTGGCTTGCGCCGATGGGTACCTGCTCTCTCGCTGAACTGTTGCCGATGAACTATAATGTTTTAAATACTCCTAGATCTAATGGTCGCAGCGGGGGTGTGGCCACGCTCTTTAAGGACCGTTTTAAATGTACTTTAATACCAGTGGAGACATACAAAAGCTTCGAACTCCAGCTCTTTAAGATGGAATTGGGCGTTATTGTTTATTGTGCACTTATTTATCGCCCTCCAAAATATGATAAGGACTTTATCCAGGATTTTTCAGACTTTCTCTCTTTTATCGTGTCAACTGCTGATAATCTACTAATTCTCGGGGACTTTAACATCCATGTGTGCTGCCCATCTAAACCACTTGTAAAGCAGTTCTCTGATCTTGTTGACTCTTTTAATCTTACACAATCAGTATGTGATGCTACTCACAGGCATGGTCATACTCTTGACTTAGTGCTGTCCATGGGGCTGTGTGTTAGTAATGTGACTATGGTTGATAATTGTATATCTGACCATAGTGCTATATTGTTTGATGTTGACTTTCCATCTTCTATTTCAAACAGTAGACCTATTGACTGTTACTTTCGACCAGTAAATGAGATTACAGCAAAGTGTTTTGCCAAGGCTTATGCTGAACATCCAATGTCTTCTGTCATTGAGGTTTCTGGACCCTCTTCAGACACAGAGGAGTTGACTGTTATCTTTAATTCTGTTTGTATGGACATTATGAACGATGTTGCTCCACTCAGACAAAAAAGGTCCAAACCTCAGTCTCAGCCATGGCTTACAAATGAATTAGGTGTTATTAGAAGGGCTTGTAGGAAAGCGGAACGTAGATGGAAGAGGGACAGACTGCAAATTTCTTATGACATTTTAAAAGACTCTCTTAATAACTACCAGCATGCTGTCAAAGCAGCAAGAACAAAATATTTTTCAGATTTAATTAAGAAAACTTCTCATTGCCCAAAAGCTTTGTTTAGCACAATAAACACTGTACTAAATCCACCAACAGTACCTCTTACAGATTCCACTCCTTTCACTTGTGAGGATTTCCTGAACGTTTTTGTAAGAAAGATCGAACATATTAGAGAAAGTATTGTTCCCTCCCACATTGTTCTGGAAGTTCCTAAAGTAAGTTGTTTATTTGATGCTTTTGAACAGGTCTCTCTTCCAGTTCTTGCTACTTTAGTCAAGTCTATAAAATTATCTGCAACTTTTTTGGATGCTGTTTCCCCTCGGTTTGTAAAAGACCTGTTTGAAACTCTTGGCCCAAGCATACTCTCGATTGTGAACTGCTCTTTATCTAATGGCTGTGTTCCATCCTGTCTCAAACAAGCAGTGATTTCTCCTTTACTCAAAAAACCAAGTCTGCCAGCTACGGAGCTGAATAATTTTCGTCCCATTTCTAAATTACCATTTTTATCTAAAGTCATAGAAAAGGTGGTTCTCTCACAAATGACCCCGTTTTTATCAGCAAATGCTCTTTTGGATAAATTTCAATCTGGATTTAGAGCTGGGCACAGTACAGAGGCTGCTCTGGTAAAAGTTTTAAACGACTTGTTTCTAGCGGCGGATTCCGGAATGGCTGCAGTTTTAATTATGTTAGACCTAAGTGCCACGTTTGATACTGTGGATCATGCAATTCTTTTAAAACGGCTGGAGTATGAGGTTGGGATTAGTGGTACTGCTCTGAAATGGTTTCACTCATTTCTTAATGACAGAACTTTTTCTGTTAATATTGCAAATGTGTCTTCCTCGGTGGTCCCTTTAAGATATGGTCTCCCTCAGGGCTCTATTTTGAGTCCCACACTGTTTTCACTGTACATGTGTCCATTAGGATCTATCTGTAGTCGGTATAACATCTCCTATCACATGTATGCAGATGATACACAGATCTATTTTCCACTTAAAGTTGGGGATAAGCAGTCTTTGCAGTCTTTATTACTCTGTTTGGATGCGGTTAAAGTTTGGCTATCTAATAATTTTCTCCAGCTAAATGAAGCAAAGTCTGAAATTCTAATATTTGGACCATCTAATCTTAAAGAGGAGATAGTCAGTTTTCTTGTTCCTTTAGATATGACTGTAAAAGACAATGTGAGAAATCTTGGGGTTATAATAGACTTGTCTCTTAGCTTTGACAAACAGATTAATTCTGTTGTAAGAAGTAGTTTTTACCAGCTTAAAACTATTGCTAAACTTAAACCCTTTCTCAGTTTTAAGGATTTAGAGATTGTTATTCATGCTTTTATCTCCTCACGACTGGACTACTGTAATTCCCTCTATGTAGGGATCAGCCAGTGGCAATTGTCACGGCTGCAGCTTGTACAGAATGCTGCAGCCAGGCTTTTGACGGGCACAAAAAAGTGGGATCACATCACTCCAGTGCTGTGTTCTCTTCACTGGCTTCCAGTCAAGTTCAGGATTGATTTTAAGATTTTATTGTATGTCTTTAAAGCTTTACATAATCAATCTCCAAACTATATTTCCAGTCTTATAGAGTGGTATGCTCCTGGTAGGTCACTAAGATCAGCGAACCAACTGTTACTGGTGATTCCGCAGGCTAAAAAGAGGTCAAAAGGTGAACAAGCTTTTTAAATAGCTGGTCCTAAGTTGTGGAACAGCCTTCCCCTCTATATTCGACAAGTTCCATCAGTGGAGGTCTTTATGTCTCAGCTGAAGACCCACTTGTTCAGTCTGGCATTTGAAACAGGGAGCTTTTAATCAATGATGTTCCAAGTATATTTGTATTTTTATAGAATGTTTGTATGGCTACAAAATGGTTTTTAATTGTTTTCTGTTATTTTTATACTGTGAAGCACTTTGGGCAACTAAGTTGCATTTAAATGTGCTATATAAATAAACGAAGTTGAAGTTGAAGTTGATGTGTAATTAATAAACTATTAATCATACATATTTTATTGTGCTTAAATTAATAACTTTCATTACAACGTTGCTTATTACATCCGAGATCAACAGACACATCTGAGATGATATGATCCACCTAATTATTGTCTGGCTAATTAGGTTCTTCGAACGCACCTGTTGTTGATGATTAATATGGCTGGATTGAATTATCTGAGATCATTGAGCGTTCATGCGCTGATATAAAAGGCGATATGTATGGATTGTAGAAACACTGATCAACAACGCTGCTATTGGTTGTCTACAACGGCCAAAGAGCGCACTCACTTTTTCTCACTGGCAGAGCAAGAACTCTTGATGGAGGGCTATGGCAAGTTCCAAAATGTAATCAAAACGCCAGGGAACACCTCAAAGTCTGCAAAAGTGAGGAGAGAGGGTGGGCAAAAAGTTGATTTTTTTGTTTTGTTTTGTTTAATGACTATGAAACAATGCGCTTGTTTATATCAGCCACTAGGAAGAAAGCTGAAAAAAAAAAAAAAAACAGGTGGCGGTCCTGCACCCCCCACGTCACACCCCGGCAGAAGAGCTGGTCCTTGGGTTCAATGAGAACAGACCCAATGTTCAGGGCATCTCTGGGGGCAGCTCTTCCGTAGACCCACAGCTAGGAAGCAGTATCAACAGCACCTTCATTACTGGTAAAGTGTCTTTTAATTCTCTTTGTATAAGCTACTGTAAAATAATTGGTAGCTACCTTGCATTTGGTGTTATTCAAAGGTCAGATACACTCATTTCAACTGTAAATTTAGTAGTGCTGAATTGTGTTCACATAAAAGGAAGGCAGTTAAACCTACTTTGAGTAAATGTAAAAATGTTTTTTTTTCCTGTTTACCCAAACTGTTTTTTTCTGTTTACCCAAATGTTTTTGTGCAGTTTTGAATAACACACTCACACTTTACCTGTTCCCATGCAAGTGGTGGCTGAAGCATGTGCAGTAAGGTGTGTACCCCCCCCCCCCCCCCCCTCAGTAGTAAAATCAATATCAGAAGTGGAGATAGTCTATGACTTTGTAATCCCATGTATTTTAATTGCACAGGACAGTGAAGAGACGCTCTCAGATGAGTGTCCTTTGGAGGAATTACTTGTAAGTGCATAACTACAAAAACACCCTAAATAATTAACGCTATATATATATATATATATATATATATATATATAATATATATTTCTTTTTTTTTTTTTTTTTTTCTACTAATGTACTTGCTAATTTTGACCACAATATGAGTTGCAGGAGTCTGCACAGATGCCTGTAGAGAGGGGGTCTGCACAGAGAAGTGATGCAGAGGTGGACAGTGTTGCATATCCAGTTAAAACACCATTTGACACAGCACTTTTGACCTTGTATAATAATATCTCTTTGCAGGCAAGAGATGACCCATTTTATTTTTAATTTTTTTTTTTTTTTTCAACTAATAAAAGTCATGGAATCCACATTTGCCCTGTCTCTTTTTTTTTAATAAAAATAAATAAGTAAAAACATATATATATATATATATATATATATAGTGTAAAAAGCTGTTGTCACAAACTGTGCTGCTATGGCTCCTTCCGTTCACCCTTCGAGGGAGCCTTCAATGTATTATGGACCATTATTCACTACATTTCCCATAACCCCCTTCTCATGGACTTCCTCTCACCTTAGTCAGCCATCTTAGTTCACCCCATAGACTATAAATAGACCGGTTCTCCCTCAGTCTCATCGCAAAGTCATAACTAGCCCTGCTGTTATTTCCGAGCGTTTTTCCTTGTCCTGGTATTCCTGTTGTCGACCCCCGTAGTTTCCTGGTTTCCTGATTGCTCGCTGCCCGCCCTTTGACCCCCTAGCTTCATTCCTGGACCTCGCTTTGGATTTACTGTTTTGCTCCCGACTGCCCCCGTTGACCCAGTGCCTGCCTGACCATGAGTGTGTTTCAGATAAAAGTCTGCATTTGGATCCGCATGCCTCCTGTCTCTTTTCTGGGGCTATCCTGACAGATGACTTCGCCACTATAGGACCCGCCATGGACCCGTTTGATCAACTTACACATCTCAAACAAAATGGTATGTCCGATGAAGAGTATGTTTGTTGTTTTGTTGAACTTATGTACCAGATTCCGTTTTATGATGATGTTTATTTCATGGACTTGTTTTGTCACGGACTGAGCGAGCCTCTCTGTGAGTATCGCGGAGGGGGAACGCGACCACAGAGAGGCGGCCGTGCCGACGCGTGATCTCGATATGGCTGCCGCGCCGGCGTGCAATTTCATACTGCCGCGTTCCTGTTTTACTGACCCTCTGGATTATGCACTGCAATATGGGGACTTGTTTGATTCTGTGGATTTAGCGGAGGAGGATCGCAAAACCACAGTAATGGCGGCCGCGCCGAAGCACGATCACGACATGGCGGCCGCGCCAAAGCGCGATCACGACATGACGGCTGCGCCGGCATGCGTTTTCATACTGCCGAGCACCTGTTTCTCTAACACACATGAATATGCACTGTGGTATAAGGACTCGCCGGTTCCAGTGTGTTGCACGGAGGATGAACGCGGTCACGACACGGCGGCCGCGCCGGCGCATGATCACAAGATGGCGGACGCGCAGGTGCGCGCGCGATCACAAGATGGCGGCCGCTTATAGTCTTCCAGTTCCCTCAGCATACTATCGGGGACTCTTTGCAAATCTGAGAGATCCACCTATACAGTCTGTGAAGTCAGCGCTCGCCATTATCCAGTCTGCCCAGTCTCCCAAGTATTTCAAGATGGCCGCCCTTCCAGAGTCCGCACCCATCATGGCCGCCCTTCCAGAGTCAACACCCGTCATGGCCGCCCTCCCAGAGTCAGCACCCATCATGCCTGCCCTTCCAGAGCCAGGTCATATCACAGCGACACTCGACCGGCTGGAGCCGCAGCTGCCCCGCCTCCCATGTCAAGCCAAGACATCGCAGCTGTCCCGCCTCCAGTGTCAAGTCAAGTCATCGCAGCTGCTCCACCTCCAGAGTCAAGCGTCCTCGTCGCAGCCACTCCGCCTCCAGAGTCAAGCACCATCATCGCAGCTGCTTCTTCCGCTGAGCCAAGTCTTGTCGTCGTCACCGCTGCTTCTCCCTCTGAGTCAAGCGTCGTCGCCGCAGCTGCTCCTCCTCCTGAGTCAAGCCCCGTTAAGGCTGCTCCGCCTCCAGTGTCAAGCGTCTTCGCAGCTGCTCCGCCTCCAGTGTCAAGCTTCGTTGTCGCAGCTGCCCCGCCTCCAGAGTCAAGCCCCGTCGTCGCAGCTGCTTCACCTCCAGAGTAAAGCCCCGATGTCGCAGCTGCTCCGCCTCCTGAGCCAAGCGATGTTGCAGCTGCTCCACCCACAGAGTCAAGCATCATCGTCTCAGTTGCTGCCACTCTTCTCTCAAAGCCAAGTCAAGTCACTGCTGTTCCTCAAGAGTCAAGCCAAGTTGTCGCAATTGCCACTCCAGGGTCAAGTGATGTAACAGCTGTCACTCCTGAGTCAAGTGTCGTCGTCACAGCTGCTCCTTCCTCTGAGTCAAGCGTCATTGTCACAGCAGCTCCTCCCTCAGAATCAAGCGTCATCGCAGCTGTTCCGCCTTCAGAGTCCAGCCTCGTCGCTGCCACTCCTCCAGAGTCAAGCCTCATCGCTGCTGCTCCTGAATCCTGTCTCAACACAGCTGCACACACACTAAGCCAAGCCACAGCCACTGCTCCGGCGCCCAGTCAAGTCTCAGCTATTGTTCCAGTACCAAGCCAAGTCACAGCAGTTGTTCCTGAGCCCAGCCCCATCACTGGCACCACTCCTGTGCTGACCTTCTTTGAGACCATGCTCCTCCTGAGAACTGCTCTTTGGGTTGTCTGGGCCGCGTATACCACCACTGAGTCCTCAGAGGTGGCGGCTCTCTCTGCAGAACCTCTGAGGGTGGCCTCCCCCGAGGAGGTGGCCAAGGCCACGGATCCTCAAGCCGAGGGGGAGGTCGCACCTGCTCCCTGCATGGTGGTAGCGTCCAGCAACCCACACCACTCTGAGCTCTCACCCAGTCCCAATTCGGCCGCTGAGGCCCTCTATATGCTGGATATCCAGCCCAGCCTGGCCAGGAGCTTGGGCTCTGAGCCTTCTCTGTCTTTCGCTGTGTGTCTGTCTTTGCTCTATGTTACAGACTTGTCTGCTCCGCCCTGGGGGGACTCTGTTCTGCCCTGGAGGGCTCCTGTCTGGTCTGCTCCACCTTGGGGGGCTTCTGTGCCACCCTGGAGGGTCCCTGTCCTGTCTGCTCCACCCTGGGGGAATCCTGTTCCGCCCTGGAAGGCTCCTGTCCTGTCTGCTTCGCCCTGGGGGGATTCTGCTCTGCCCTGGAGGGCTCCTGTCCTGTCTGATCTGCCTTGGAGGGCATCTGATTCTCTCTCTCTCTGTGTGTGTCTGTCTATGTTCTGTGTTACAGACCCGTCTGCTCTGCCCTGGGGGGATCCCATTCCGCCCTGGAAGGCTCCTGTCCTGTCTGCTCCGCCCTCGGGGAATCCCGTTCTGCCCTGGAGGGTTCCTGTCCTGTCTGCTCCGCCCTGGGGGGATCCCGTTCCGCCCTGGAGGGCTCCTGTCCTGTCTGCTCCGCCCTCAGGGAATCCCGTTCTGCCCTGGAGGGTTCCTGTCCTGTCTGTTCCACCCTGGGGGGCTTTCGTGCTTTTCTTTTCTGTCACGAACTGTGCTGCTATGGCTCCCTCCATTCACCCTTAGAGGGAGCCTTCAATCTATTATGGACCATTATTCACTACATTTCCCATAACCCCCTTCTCATGGACTTCCTCTCACCTCTCACCTTAGTCAGCCATCTTAGTTCACCCCATAGACTATAAATAGACCAGTTCTCCCTCAGTCTCATCGCAAAGTCATAACTAGCCCTGCTGTTATTTCCGAGTGTTTTTCCCTGTCCTGGTATTCCCGTTATCGACCCCCGTATTTTCCTGGTTTCCTGATTGTTCGCTGTCCGCCCTTTGACCCCCTAGCTTCGTTCCTGGACCTCACTTTGGATTTACTGTTTTGCTCCCGACTGCCCCCGTTGACCCAGTGCCTGCCTGACCATGAGTGTGTTTACAAATAAAAGTCTGCATTTGGATCCGCATGCCTCCTGTCTCTTCTCTGGGGCTATCCTGACAGCTGTGTTTTACCACAAAAAGGTAAACTTTGCAAATGGCACAACGGACAGCACTTATGGTTAAGTTCTCAGCATCCCCAACAGTGTACAGGAAAGTGCCACATGCAAAGAATCTTAACGCGATGCACACAGTTTGTGCTGCTGTTAAAGCCATACTCCGACGAGTCGAACTTTTAATGTGAGGCTCGATCAAATTAATAATGTAAATGAGACCCTCAAGTGAAAAACAATATCTTTCAAAAAGGATACGATCGCTCTGTGCTAACGCATCCTGTATGTGTCACAAAATGCTATGAATTCTTAAAGCTCTGCAAATTATTCTCGCACCTTCTGCAAAAGGTTGCTCCCATGAAAAAGGGCAAGACATGTCCGCAAATGCAACAGATTTACCGTATTGCACCGGCTTACAAAGCTGCAATCTAATCCTGTTTACATGAAATAAGCCTGCTCCCGAGCAGGTTCAAGCTAACGGACCTGTTGCTATGACAGCAAGTCCGGGATGAGCTTCAAAGAACCAAACAATCCAATAGAGACTCGAACATGTAAGGTCACATGTAGTCATTTTTAAAGGGTTATCTATTGATTCTACAGCTTATTTATATTACATACGATCTGTATATATTAACATTCATATAAAATAAATGATTTATAATAACTGTTCATCTAAAATTGCTTGTGTATAATGGATTAACAATAATATAAATTACTTAATTATATAAATCATATAAATTAATTAAAGCCAGACTTTGTCACTTTGCTCACATCTGATTGGTCCAATTTAATTTTGAGATATCTAAAACAGAACATAACCTGCCACGGAGCAGGTTAGCCGTGGAGTGTAAATTACTATGGCAATGAATGCAGCTAAAAGCCAAGCCACTTTGATGGTGCCTAAAACCCAAGATTGGTGCAAACTAAACTGAAACTTACCTGGCTAGCCAGCTAATCCGACCTTATGGTACAGGTCCCTGGACACCTACAAACTTGTGTCCAAAAAAAACATTGTGTAAACAGCACAAATATCTAAACAATTTCAAACAGGGCGCACAAGTACAACCTGCACCGGGGCCCTGCAAACCCCAGCTATGACACTGTCTGTCACTAAACAAAGGAATTATCAGTACAGTGGCCATTCCAAGATGAAGACCAACACATTTGTTATGTTTCGTGTTAAATAAATAAATAAACTCAAGAAAGGGAAGGGAGGGCTTGCTAAACAGAAGTACATAGTGTGTACATACCGTGTATGATGTGGATTACATACTGCATATTGGTTACTATTTAGTAAATAGTTTAATTATCACAGTGGCATTATTGTGGCATTGTACCATTTAAAATAGAGTAACTGATTAAGAATACTACCCTCAGCAGTAGAGACAAATCTGCATCTTAGTAAAAAATCACAACAGAAGAAAAAATAAATACATTTAAAATAAACAAATACATAAATGAAGTTGTGCCTATAATTAAAGTCTCTAAGGAAGATCAGTGCACCACACCATACTGTCAAAACATCTGTTCTGCAGCTTGACCGAGAACATGGTTTATGTTGAATAGGCACTGTGTGTATATCTTCTTCAGAGTATGTTAATGGAGTAATGAGAGATTCTTGCAGGATGCAGCACTACAATGATATATTGCTTTAAAAAGAGGTCACTGGAAAGGGTCATCCAGTGTCTGCATCCTATTAAAGATGCCAGTTCTGTGTGTTGGTTTGGAAGTATATAAGAAGTCCAAAACAGTTCTCTGCTTCATACATTCACACAAGATTTTGTGTGAAAGTAGATTTTTTTTCAAGTCTCAGTCATTCCAAGATACCCTCCTCCACAACACACACACCTTTTTATGAACAGTCACACACATATGGAAATTATATGGTTTGAACCTCCTGGAAATATTAATCAAGCAATGGATCAAAAAAAAAAAAAAAGTTAGAGGAAAGATTGGGATCTGAGGAAACATTTTCACTTTGCACTTTGGCTTAGCATCACATTGCATAAGTCATAAATGGTTACACTTTATTTTGATAGTCCACTTTAGACATTCTACTAACTGTAAGTAAATTTGTAGCTACATGTCAACTACTTTTCAACTACATATCAACTAAATCTCATTATTTGCAACTACATGTCCACTAACTCTCAGAGTAGACTTTAGGGTAGGTTTAGGGTTAGTTGAATAAGTTGACAAAGAAAGTGTTAGAAGATATTAAGCAGACAGTCTACTAATACTCTACTAACTGCTAGTTGACATTCTGTTGCAAAGTTAATTACTGTTAGTAGAATATCTAAAGTGGACTATCAAAATAAAGTGTTACCTCATAAATGATCTTCATTTCTGAAATGCAGGGAGAAACACAGACAACCTTTATAATCCTTTTGGTATCCTCAGTAGAGTTCAGCCTATTTTAAGCTCTAAAATGATTCTATGTGTGAGTCAGAAATTTGGCTAATGTGTTTATGTCTTTGGAAACAATGTTCCTCTAAGGGCTTAAAATTCCTGAGGTGTGACATAAGAGGAAAAAGGATATCTATCTCAGGTCTCTGAAGCCTCATGGACTAAATTTTATCCTAGTGAAGAGTCTTGGATTTAATGATATATTGTACATTTTGCATGCAATATATAAATCCCCTTCTTCTTCTATCCAGTTAAACTGGACAACCAAGCCCATTCTCAGTCTAGAAAACATCTCAGGTTATGAATGTAACGTCGGTGCGACCACATAGTAAAAAAGGGCGCCGTTCAAACACATCATCTGCTCCTTTGTCTGATGCTAATGATGAAGCATGGCCTCAAGTGCTAGAGGACGCAGTGTCTCATTCCCCTCTCAGGGAACCATGGTTACATTCGTAACCTGAGACATTTCCTTTTGAGGGAACATTGAACTGCGTCCTGTAGAAGATCGCTATGGGGAACGGAAATAGCCACGCTGCCATGCTGAGGGGAGTGCAGGCTAACATTAGGGCGAGCACTAAATACCAGCTCTACTCGAGGTGAGGAAGCTGCCCCAAAGACGTCCAGCGGCTGTCAGTGACTTTTAAATCCCTACGGCCAAAGACCTGAGCTTATACCTTGACTTCCCTGCCTTCAGGGAGCAGGCCCGTGCTCAAAGTAACCTTTGGAGAGGGGAGCACTATAATGCTTAGTTAAAGCATGGCCAGAATGGAACACCCTGGAGCAAAGAAATTATATCCAAAGAGTAATATAAAATGCTTGACAGCATGCTCATGGGAGACCCTCATTCTAGAGGGTAGCAAGGGAGGCTGATGATAGCATTCCACCAGAGTCTACAACCTGGTAACAGTCAGAGCTTACAGAGCCTACGGTAACAGTCAGGAAACCTACCCAATTAGTCCTAGGACAGCATGCTACGAGACCCTGCCTCAACGAGGGGATCACAGCCAGGTCCTGAGATGAGCGTCGACAGGTGATATCAGTATGAGATCCAGCTCCGAGGGGCATTGAACGTTCTAGAAAAATGAGCTGACATAACTCATGAGAAGCACCAGCGCTTACAGTTTTGGAACTGAGGCGAGTCCCTGACCAGCCCTCCGAGGAGTTGAGAAGGGACTGTGACCTGGGCTGCTGAAGCAAGAGCTCCCGAGGTTAGAGCCTTTAGTACCTAGAAGGGCAGGCAACCTCTATTTATGCCACTGTGATGGCAGGAAGCTCATCGGGTGGCAGCAAGCGGCCAACAAATCCGATGAGGTCCTGAAGGAGCGTTCAACAGCCATAGGGTAGGTACCTAGCCCTCCATGGGCTACTTCATATGAAGATGCTTAGAATGCACACAACGGCCCCACTGGGATATCGTGTGCATACTCTTTACACAATGATATAGTGTCAAAGAGATTGTGAGATATCTGTGTCTGACAAAAAAGACATGGATCAAAACACACTTCTAACAACGCCTTGCTGACATGAGATAAGAAAATAAAGCTTACCAAAGATGCATGACTTCACAAAACAAAAACAATCGCTGAAAAAGAAGAAGCGGATGATGTGTTTGACCAGCCATCTTTTATACTATGCAGTCGCACCGGCAATGACGCGCCGGCAGTGCATCATAGGCTGTTGCTGGCCAATACTATTGTAGTTTTTGTATGTATGCTTCAGACATGGGTCTCAAAGGAGAGTTCCCCATAGCGATCCTCTAGAGGACATAGTTCAATTTTCCCCTTGAAGGGGAACATTATTTGGACAAAGATTACACACATTATATTTTTTAATGACATCCGTACTTACAAAAAAAAAAAAAAAAAGTAATGGACAGATATTAAAAGAAACAGGATGTTTATTTAATTACTCAGTGGGTTACATGTCAATGTGTTAAACAGGAAAATACATATGTATTAAAAAAAATGAAAATCTTGTCAGTAAATTGTTCTTTAAATGGTGAACATTTTCACTTTAAGATAAGTTTCATTGAGTAAAAGGTACATATTAGGTGCTCAGCACCCTGTTTGCAATTATAAAACTCAGTAAGAAACAAATACAAAACTGTATTATTAAATGAAAGATTGGACTCAAATGTAGAAAGCTGATCCTACTTTGACACACACACACAATGTAGGTTAACTCTTAAGATTGTATTTAGCCAGTTCAATTTCAGCAAGTTCAAATAAGACTTTATGTGTGGAACCCTCTAAACAAAAGCTCAAAAGCTACCTTATTTTTTAAAGTCTGTCTTACACTAGAAAATAGATGTGGAGTTTTCTGCTGAAAGACTACAGTAATAGTCATTTTTTCCCTTTCTTTTTTTTTCTTTTCTTTTCTTTTCTTTTCTTTTCTTTTTGTTTTTTTTATTTTTGTAGACTGAAAGTCAGCATTGCTATGCTTCACCAAATATAAACACCTGGCCAAATAGATTAAAGACACTGAGCTGTATCTGCAATATTGTCAGGCTCTGCCTGATTAACAATGACATCTGCTGCTAGGCAGAATGATCACATTTGTTTTTAATGATCTTATAAAAACAGTTATATGATTTTTGGACTCAAATGTAGAGAGCTGATTCTAAATTAACAGAGCCACAATGTAGGTTAACTCTTAAGATTATGTTTTAGCCAGTTCAGTTTCAGCAAGTTCAAATAAGACTTTATGTGTGGATCCCTTTAAACAAAAGCTCGACACCTGTGTGTCTTGCACTAGAAAATAGATGTGGAGTTTTCTGCTGAAATACTTTAGTAAAGGGAAAAGTTAGATTTATTTATTTATTTATGTATTTATTTTGTAGACTAAAAGTAATTGTTGCTATGCTTTGCCAAATGTAAACACCTGGCCAAATAGATTCAAGACACTGAGCTGTATCCACAAGCAAATCTCTGTATGATTAACAATGGCATCTGCTGCTAGGCAGAATGATCAAATTTCTTTCTACAAAAAACATGTGGATTGTATTGGCTTTAAACCTTGTGTTGTGGTTGAAAATGGTAATGCATATTTTTGCATTTTTGATAAATGATCATGATACATTAATGATTATGAAGTGAAAACATTGTTTGATTTTTTTTTCTTATTGTGGCTTTTGATGATCTTATAAAGTCAGTTATATTATTTTTATTTATTTATTTATTTATTCATTCATTCATTCATTCGTTTTGTCTAAACCATCTGAAGTCATTGAAGTACAATTTAACTAGTCTAATACCTCTTTGCAAGATGAATTTCTTTGTCTATCCATTTTGAAGGATAATCCACAGTAGAAGGTTCATAAGAACCTACTGTATGCGGAAGCAACAATCTCTATAGGTTCTCATAGTCAGGATCTGCTAATACATCGTAATTTTCAATCATCAAATTTCCTCCAGTGCAAAAAAAAAAAAAAAAAAAAAAAAAAAAAAAAGGTTTTTAGTTTTTAAACTTTTTGGGCAGTATTTTCCTGAGAGTGGGTTTTTGGTCTTGGGTGGTGTCCTGTTGTAGATGTGGTAACTCTGGTTCAGCTTCATGAAGCTGTTTGAAGCTTTGATCTGGCTCTCTCAACTCTCGTTTGGCCTGCCTTAAGAGACGTTTCATGTTCTTCACCTTGTCCCTCAGGTGATTATTGGCCTTCTCCAGGATCTTCACTTTTTGAGAGAGGTTTCTGACTTTCTCTTCCTCCTCAAATAAGGCCTTCTGCACATTGGAGCACCATAGCTGAAGGAAATGAAGTAAACATGAAATCAATAGATGTAAGTAAAAAATGCATAAAGCATCTGTTTGGCTCCCATACAAACATAGTCTGAAGTAAACCTCAGAAGAGGACAGAATGTTTTGAGGCAATTTAAAGTATAAATATTTATAAACTTCTCACAAGTTTTAAAAAATAAACAACTTTGTTGTCACAAGAAGGAGAAGGTTACAAAAACAAAATCACAGTAATTCAGAATATAGTTATTTAATAGTTAATTCACAGCTGTATTTGTTATTTTTATTTATTTATTTATTTATTTGTTGTACAGCTTGGTGTACATTCCTGTGTTGCTCGACATACATGAGGCATGTGGTTTAAAGTACAAGGAGTATGATGTAGTGAGAAAACATTATTAATTTGGCTGCATTTGATCAGACTCTGATTATCAGTGGAATTCAAAGCAGCAGAAACTTTTGATAGCATTTGTTGTTCTAGTTAGATAATGGTAACTTTATAATCCTGGGGAAAGCAAAGCATTTAGTGCTTGCCTCTCACATGTGTTCCTGAGTCTTGCCTGAAATGTATTACATCTGTGAATTAGTCACAGCTGGGCTCTTCTGTAAGTGTGGATTTCCGTGGGTAGCTCTAACCATCTTGTTTGTACCTAAACCTGTGTGTAGGTCAGATGTGATTGTAAAGTTTTGTGATATAAACATATAAAAAACATCAGTGTGGAATATGAATTTAGGAAACTACCATGGGTCATACAAAAGTACTTCTGGCATCAGTGGGGATATAATACAGAAAAGAAACCAAGATGGTCAACATAAACATTGTTGTCTAAACAAACCTTTCTGTATATAATTGTTAACTGAAGAAGACAGGCTTGATTTCTATTGGCTGTTACTTTCAATTCATGTGAAGGTCAATCTTTTGTTCACTGCTTTCACAAACATATGGTAAAGGTATGGAAAATGTTGTTGTTAATTTTCTTCATATGATGGCCAGTTTAAAATGGATATCAACTGTCTGATAACAGTTTAAAGGCAATAGTTCACTATACTGGCCTTATGTTATATTTTGTCGTTAAATACCGACACCTAGTGATCACTCTGAGAACTCTTCTTAGCAATACAACAGCCATTTTGGGATTTCCAGAGCACATGGTGCAGAGTATAAATGCGCATCCATGTCTTTCCTACATGTTTTGCCCTTGAGAATGCACAAATCTGTAAGTTCCAATAATAATTCATACAGTTATGATTCGATACATCAATATGATTAGTTAATTTACTTGATTGTATATTTTGAGAACTATTCACACATGCCATCTTAAAATTATTATTCAGAGGTTAAAATCTTGACAATAGATTGTATTTGCTTAATTTTAATAACATGTCTATGTTTTACATTTCATTTAAATATATGGTTCATAGAGTAATGCTGTGTGAAATAACAGTGCCTCTGTTAGACAAAATATCTTACATTGTTTTTGTTACTTTATGTTACATTTTCACAAGTTGGTCTACAGTAAAGAGAGTATAAAACACAAACTGCTCAGTTGTGACTTTGTTTCAAACTATTTTTCACAAAGAAATAGAGCAAAATCAGGCAATAGTGTTGTAGTCAGACAATGTAAGTAACTTAATATTACCTTCTTTAACTGTTGTATTAAATCAATATCTCATTTACAAACTCACTTAAAAATCATTACAAGCTGTCACTCATCTTATTTCATCATGATCTCACAAAGTTATGGCTTATTTTCTCCCCCACCGCAGAAACCACCATAGATTTATTAATGCAGTCAAAATTGTTCTTTTTTTTTTTTTTTTTTTTTTTTTTGCTTGTTTGTTGATCCCAAAGTATAAAGTAGATGAGGAAAACTAGGATACTGGGGGTATTCAAAGTGCCGCCTTTACTGTTTACATTGTGTGGAATGGTGTGCTTTGGTTGGTTGAGCGGATGTATCGCATTTTGCAGAGAAGGGAGACTGGCATTTGTCGTGGTTTGGAAAAAAAGGGAGAAAACATGAGAGAATAACACAGCGGATATTGCATTTTGTATAAAATAAAAAAATGGACTTTTCAATACCGACTAGATACAATACAGTTGTTGGCAGGAACTTTTTTTTTTTTTTTTTTTTTAAACTGAACTGAAACATTTATTGTGAATGTAGGACGTGATTGAAACCAGCTCCTTGACAAAGGTCATTAAAAAGAATTGTGTAATGCACTATGATTTATTAATTTCGATAAAGCTGACCATGTGTGACATGCAAGCCAATGTTGACATAGCAATTCAACACTTGACCATAGTGTGTTAAAAAGCAGTTAAAATGATGAATCAGTAAGAAACTATTTCTAGAAATATCCAACAAGCCAATGCAGAGTTGCGATTTAAGGCTGAGAACCTCTGGTTTAGAGTTTTTACATATGACTAGCATTATAAGAAACATGTTTTCTCTTGCAAATGAAAAGCTAAAGAAGAAAATATGTCCACAGAGGAATGTTAATATCCCAGCAATCATTTCTCCTAATTCTCTTGAGATTTGGACCCAGACATAAACTATACTTAATAGTGAACACCAATTCACAGTAAAATATAGGTTTGAAAAAGTCAGTTGGTCTCAAAAGAAGTTGCTTTCTTATATTCTACTGTGATCTGAAGACTAGCTGGAGTCCCTCATCTATTTTCATAAGCCAAGAGAACCACAAACAGACATCCAAAAGACCCAAACAAGCAAGACTCACATTCCACACTTCTCTGCTCACTATGAAGAGTCTGCCACTTTAATAATACCCATCAAAGTTCATATAGACAAGGACAGAACATGACATGAAAGAAAATGTATATTCTAGTTCTGTCATGACAACTCTCTGAGGAATTAGCAGTGTTAATGAATGACAGTGTTAATGTATTTGGTCTTGGTGGAATAGATCTGCTATGCTGTTGGTGCTGCTGCTGTGGAACAAGTACAGAGACTTTCTGCTGCCAATACATCCACAACATGCTGCTGTGAGCATGTAAGAAATGCTGCTGCACATATAACATACATGTAATAACCCCCCACAAGCAGGAAATACAGAAGGGACAATACATGCCAAAACAAAAATGAAATGCTGCTGCTCTGTAGAGCCACACCACATGTATTACTATCTATGTGTGCCTGGGCCTCTAATTAGACACGCAGTATGTGTAACGTTAATTAACAAAATGGATATCTGTTGCAATCCAATAGATAAGACCTCAGCACCCACCTGGGCAAATATCATAGTTTAGTCATTTTATATCTGCTGTTTCTTTCATCACTTCATCAGTCCCAGCAGCAGCATAATAGCTCATTAATACATGTTGGTACATTGATGAGACGGACAAAGTTACTCTCTTGTAGATAAAAAAACTGTCAAAAATTGTTGAGTTACAGTGCACAAAACCCCTGGGTGGACTGACCTGAAATAAAAGCAGTGTATAAAGTTGAACTACACAGAACAGCGAGAGCATTTCACACAAACACATTTCTCCGAACTACACTACCCATAATGAATTTTACTCTGGACTATAACAACCATAGACATTAATCTAAAGCAATAACTCTTATTTCCCTTTCCTTATTTCCCGCAACACTGTCATTGATATGACTGCGATAAGCATGTGCTTCTGACACTGTGCACAGCTAAAAAAACAACAACCACACACTCATCACAATGAAAACATCGACCTTAGAAATAACGAACGTAAACATTGTGTAAATTCAGATTACACTGATATATGGTGAACCCCAGTTGAAATGCATGCACAAGAATGCTTATTTCATTGAACTTATCCGTTACTATCGCCGTGACCTCAGACACAGTGACACAGTGTGTGACACAGAACAGCTTTACGAGCGATTTACACAAAAAAATTTGTTCTGCTCGTGTTTCATGAATGAGGCAGTGAGTGCTATTATTGTTTTCACTGATGTGCAGCCTGTTAACATCTCAAAATGTGTTTTAGGGTTTAATGAACCTTTAAGGTGTTTGGTCACATCTAACTGACAAGGACTATAAGAACATATTAATGCTGTCTCTTTATCACTCCCCAGGTTAAAATGTGATTGTAAAGCGTAATCAGAGTAGTTATCAATACACAATCAGTGCACATTATGTGTTAATAATTACAACTGTTTGTCCTGATTAAACCCATTCAAACATGTTGACAGCAAAGAGTTGTTTGGAAGTATTGAGAGCTCTGTGAACCATGTGACTGCGTGGCGGCGAGATCAAAGAATGTCACAACTGTTTCACTCTTAGATATAATTCCCTCATGGTTACTTAAACAAGTGTTCAATGCAGTGGGTGTGACTTTTAAATTTGATTAATAAATGCTTATTGACTAATTACTTGAGTTAGGAGTTGTTGACTATTTAAAATGTATAATCCAGTGTGACCGCAACATGTTGTCATGTCACAAGACAACATCTGTATTAAAATCTGTATTGCTGTTAACGTTTGTAGCGTAGGCATATTATTGCCACAGTGCCATAGAAACCAACAGACATTCTGTAAAATCAGATATAAACAGTTACGATACACCAGATATGCACAAAATTGGATTTGGGCTGACAGTCTGAGCGAGGCTAAATATATATATATATATATATAAGCTGTCTGCAGAGTGCTCACCCAAGTGGAAAATGGCGCTGTTGCTGCCAGATCTCGATTTCCGAAAATCACATTGTATTAGATGTAAAACTAACTTGACAAAATCAAACAAAAAAAAGCATCGTAACTGTATATTTTCATGTTTTCTTAAGCAAAGCCAATTTTAAAACTCCACTGATGACATATAGACAGCGTTGAAGATATACGTTATTGTCAACATGCCTAAGTGGTAAATTAAAAGTATATTAAAATGTATATAAAATGTGTAAAATAATACCAAACATCAGGGGGAAAAAAATAGGAAATAATAAAAACTGATTTCTTCTCTGATTTTATTCTTGTTTGTAACTGTTTATTTTATTTTCAACATTTAAGTGCACAGCCAACATAATACAGTTCAGTTTAGTGAACTGTAAAATCTGCCTCAAACCTAGCAAAGCAACTAAAGGAACCATCAGGGAGCCAAAACAGATGAAAGTTGCATCTACTGTTTATTATTATTATTATTATTATTAATAAAACTATATTCATATATTAAAAGTAGCTCACTCGGTTGTCCTCCTGTACCTCCCAGTCTGTGGTGTACATGTGAACTTGTGTGCCAGCAGTGCAGTTGGAAAATTGGAACAAGCTGGCAAACATGCGATGGTTCTCTGGTGTGTCAGAGAAGATAGGGTCCTGGAAGTTGACTCCATGAAGAATGATGCTGTAGTTTTCATCCATCCTGAGAGGAAAAGCAACATAAACTAAATTAATATGTTAAATAATTATATATGGATTAAAATCTGACTTTACCACATACCCCAATATCTTGCTACATGGTCTGTGCTATGGACATCAGTGATAAATTATCAGGCTTACAACTGCATAAAGTCCATAAATCCGTAAATTAAGTTCTTCTGATTATGACAAAATTGGTATCTATGTTCTCAGCATGAACCATGGAATATATTGAGACCAGATTAAGAGACTTTTTGACCAAACCATTTAGACGTGATATGCAAAATTAGCAATTTTTCATATCTCCTGAACACTATGTGGTCCTGTGCCAAAACTTTGCAGGTAACCTCAGGCCTTTGTTATTATAGCATACACCAAGTTTGGGATCAATATGGTAAAGCATTACAGAGATATAGCACAGATATATCAAGAACTGTTTGACTACTTGAACTTGAATTCCAGAACTTTTTGCCAGCATGACCTGAAGATAATCAGAGCCAATTTTGGTGAGAATCAGACCAAGGGTGTAAGATAAATTTGAAAGTTTGCAAAAATTCTTGACCCATAGAGTTAAAGTAAAAAAAAAAAAATCAGAGAAAAATAATTTTGTTTCTGAAAGTTATTAGCATAAACATGAGTGCAACTTTTGACAAGTGGAGGTGCTAGAGTGTTTGAGTTAAAGACTCTAAACTTGCTGTGGTTAATGTTGAGACTGTCCTCTATCTGTGCACCAAATTTCATAACTTTTTTTGTAAGTGGTTCTGTGGGCTGCCTTAGACTCAAGAGCTATGACAGCATGCTAAGACACTAAAGATGCTAAAAACCGTGTTCCCTGCCTCCTTAGATCAGGGGAGTGATATTTACCTGTGCAGCTTATACCGGTCTGCTTCCGTTACATTAACATGATCAAAATCATTCTAAACACCTAAGCAGGAAAAAACAACAAACAAACAAACAAACAAAAAAACGGTAAAATACTGCTTTATAATGTGTCATTTCGCCTGATACAATGTTCGTACATGCCATAGGGAGTGTATCAAACATGAGAGGCAAAACTACCACTACAAAATCATTCTACACACACTCATTGTGTGTTTTTGTTTCTCCTGTGTGCCTCAGCTATGTAACAGTTCACAACCACTTGGGAAACTTAATGTCAATGACCCATATATTTTTAGGCAGACAAATAGCCAAGGAGAGGGGAGGTACAAATAAAGAGAATGCTGGGACAGGGCTATTTGTGTTTTTTACATGTGTGTGTTTGCATTTGGTCTGCCGTTGTATTTTTATTGTTGCTAAAACATTATATTTAAAGAAAAATAGTGATAGGTAAAATATATATGTAATCAACACAAGAGCCTAATTATACAGTGTGTGGTGTCTCAGAAATTATACACATAGCTTAAGGAGGTTTATTCTTTGTTCTTTCTCTTGTCTCTGTACATGTTCGAGTGAATAAACAATTACTTGAGAATGAAAAAAGTTTTTTTTTTTTTTTTTTGCAATTCAAAGCTATTCTTTGGCTGATCTCTTGCTGTTTTGGCCTGCAGTCTTTCAAACTTTCACACATCAGCACACACACACACACCCACCAACCACCCCCCTCAGCAGTGAGGAAATGAGGAAAGTCTGTTATCAAAGTTTCAAGGGTGGTTTTAAAAATATTAATACAAAAACCATGGTTACACTGGCACATGTGAGGAAATGAGACACTTTCATTATACAGACTCTCCACTATGCTTGTCCTCCTTTATTTGATGTGTGATTCAGGCACCATCAGCCTGTCTAATTTTTGCAAGCTGAATGGTTTGCAGCACTCACCTGTAATCAACAATGTATATTTTTCGATTTTAGTCATTCGGGAAAATAAAAAAATGCATGTGTGTAGCCTATAGAGACAAGAGGCATTTATAGCATTTTTTATTTATTTATTTTTAACAGTTTAATTTTTAACAGTTTGGTAAATTGCTATCTTTTCCCCACTGATGCTATATGATCAGGCATATAAAATCACATGTAAGCTTTGTTCATAAGTTTGTTGGCTTTAAAACACTGTTGCTCACAGTGAGGGAAAGGGGTTTGAGGTGAATAGTTTTCCACCTGGCTTCTAAATCCCGTTTTCCCTGACAGAAACATTGGCTTTGGACCTTGACAGCAGAGAGTCCCTCCATCTGGATCTAATTCAGCCTCTTTAGAGGGGCATCAGAAGCTCTGGGCTTTTACAAAACTTGTGTTCAGTGCCAAACTTGGAACATCTAGATCCAACTAGAGTTCCAGAATTCTCTGATGGATTTCAACTGAGCTCCAGAATCATTTTGCACTCAATCTTTTCTAAGTCTGGAAGGCCATTTCAACTTCAGTCTCAGCTTCAGAAAATTGCTCTGCTGTAAGTTTTCTGTGGAGTACAAAAAGATATATTTTGAAGAATGTCCACGCTTCTCTTTGTCATACAATGAGAGTTTATAGTGACCATGAGCACCTTAAAGAGCAAAAAGTCATATATATATATATATATTATATGCTATTATTTTGAAGCTTGACATAGTCATTGTGAACATCTGTTTTAGGAGCATGTCGATTCTTTCATCTTTTATATTCATTGATGTTTTTGAAAGATGAAAAGTAATCGAAAGTGACTAAATGATGACAGAATTTTGTTTCTTGAAGAACTATTCCTCAGAAAAAATGGCAAGAAAAAGAGAGATTTTATTTTCTAAATACATTCCAAAGGACTGAGTGTTACCCTTTTCTGAAACTCTAAAAAGAGGCTCTGTGAGTAAGAGATAAATATTTAGTAAACATTTTCTTACTGGCAAAGCATTGGATATTTGCTAAACAAGTGCGTTTTTTTTTTTATTAAAATGTTTGAAATACAAATGTTTGGATAAACTGTGGATTTTAACATGTCCTAGTATACTATGTGATGTATGACAGCATTCAAATGTGCATAGTTAATGCAATATAATACATTTCTCAATATATTTAAGGTAAAATGCACAAACATCTCCCTGTGACACTGTGACACAGGCCATGTTTTAACTTGCTCAATATATTACAATGACTGTATGTATTAATGAGTTTTAATAGGTTTGCATGTTGTCTTAGCCAATGTATTCATCTTGACCATTTTAATGTGTGTATGTCTTTAAATGAGTCTGGGTCTGCCTGTCATGTGACCAATGTTCCATTTATTTATTTTTCTTGCTCAAGCAAACCTGAGTAACCTGTGTGTGAATAACCAAATGGTAACCTGTGTTAACTCTTCTTCATTCAAAGCTTCATAACATATAATCATCCTGTGTAATTATTAACAACTATTAACCCAAATAGTATGGAATGACAGAATCAAATTGTATCAACCCTGTTGAAAAAAACAGCATATGCTGGTTAGGTAGGTTTTTATGCTGGGATGCTGGTTTTAGCTGGTCCTTAGCTGGTTTGTGCTGGTCCCTAGCTGGTTTAAACTGGTCCTTAGCTGGTCCTAAACTGGTCCTGCATCAAAACTTCCAAACCAGCATATGCTGTTTTTTTCAACAGGGAAGGTAAAATAGAATTGCAATGTCTGTTGCCTGTCTCATCATTTTAAACACTCCAAGCTCTCACACAATATAATCTGACCCCATTTTAACAATTGTAACATCTTCCAATAAGGCTGATTGTTACATTCCTATATTAAAAAAAATAAATAAATCTACCATAATGCTAACTAATTTCCAATAACTTCTTGAAGAGTTCTTCCTGTTGCCCTACACATCTCTATCCAGAATATAACCTTTTTAATTCACTGAGTACCAAATAAAGAGCCTCTCAAAGAAACCTGAATGTAGTTCTGTGCACCATATTGCATTAATTATTGTTTCCATGCAGCGTCTCCAGTTTCTCAGGCTTTTGATGGTTTGACTGGTGAGAATTGTCTTGCCAAACTGGAACCAGCTGTCTGATTGGTTCACGGCTTAGACTCATTACATATGGGACATTGAAAAAAGACAGGGAAGAAAAGTTGTGCATGTGTACTGAGGCAAAGTCTAACCCTGCTCAATAAGTTGGCCATTTTAAAGTTGTGTTCCCCTTTATGTCTTCTCCGGAATTAAGTCAAGGCACTGAATGCCATGTTGAGTTTAGAGCGGCTTTGCAGACTCTTGTTTGGAGCATTACCAGGAAATATGGGAGTTTCTAGAAAGGAGAATGGAAATGGTTGCTGATTCAGCACCCACAGCATGAATTAAAGTGCAAAGTAAGGATAAACAAAGCACTACAGATCTACCATTAGTTGTAAAGGAACAGTTTTTCTTCAAACTTCCTGTCATTTTACTCTTATTCAGTTCCATAATTCCAATTCAATAGTTTTCTCTCAGACCACCAAAAGTAAGCACTGAATGTCATGAGTGCTCTTTTTAATACAATTATAGTGGAATGAGTTGTTATTAAGAACAATAAATAAATAAAAAAATATTTAAAAAACACCATGAAAGTACTATAAACATGGGCTGTATAACTCATTAATTTAGGATTCCATATGGAGTATAACCTAATTAAAGTCAATAGTCAAAAGACCTCAGTTTCCATCCAGATTTGCGTTTAAGTTCATCATGTGAATGACTGCTTAAATTTTGGACCGTGCTTAGACTGTTCCTCCAACAAAATGTGACAATTTCAGTGCTCTCTTGCAGCATACATGCATGACAGACTTTTTCCTTTAGAAAACAAGTGACAAAAACAGTAAGCATAAACTCCCAAACACTTGATAAAATGCCAAAACAGCCTGTTAGCACTCCACTAAACCTATAACCTGCTGCCCTCAGGTCACCCCATCAGTTTGGCACTCTGTGTTTTGTGTAATTAAGTCAAGTGGAAGGAATTCCAGGGCTGTTTTAACTGCTATGTCTCTGAGAGTGGAAAAATTAATAACCTATCTATTAGCTTGACTGGGAAAAGACGCGTTTTATGTTCATAGCAAAGTACTGTCACATTATTATTATTATTATTATTATTTTGTCATCCCATTGTTAAGTTCTTTATTTTGACTGGTTGACATATCTTTCAAGAATATTAAGTTTATTAAAAACAAAAATCATTTTCAAAATTCCTAAACTCAGATTAGTGTAACTCATTATGCACTGTTTTTGCTACAGACATGAATTGTACATATGGTTATATGTCCTCAGTTGTTTCTTACTCTTTATGTTGGATCATGTGACAGGCATGAAAGTGGCTAATCTTTCTAGAGAATTAATATCAGGTAATTTTAGAATAACATAAACCAAACAGTGAATTAATCATTAACCATTTAAGTAATTACTGTGTGAAAATAATTTATGTATTATGTATATACATTTTTACTATCACTTAGCTGTGGTGTATTTTCCACCATGACCAACAAAATATTGTGCCAGTCTATGTTTTACATTTTGTTTCATTTTTAAATGATGGAAAAGTGAAAATATTAAACGTGAGTATGATACTTACAATGATAGCTGTGAAAAAAACAAAACAAAAACAATAGTATTTTATTGTGATGCATGTTCACTGTTAGACATACTGATAGAAAAATTAAAGAAACTACTGAGTGTAAAAAAAAAAAAAAGTTTTAAAGAGAGTTTGATTTAAAACACATAGCACTAAAAGTGTCTAGTTAAATAACCACCTCATATGCCTTCAGGTTTTTTTTTTTATTATTATTATTATTTATTTATTTTTTGTGCATAATGTTCATGTAAATTCTTGTAAACTATTAGGTACAGCTGTTTTATGGTCCAACAAGCAAGGTTACTTTGGTAAAGCAGGTTATATTGTCAGCCCTGGGATATCAGTTTACATTCAGTATGTGATGTGCTGCCTATCACAGTATTCGACTTGGCCGGAAAAGTGCTGAGTGTGAATAGTGAATCACATACTGGGCTGTACTTTTACTTGGTTGGTCTGTTAGCTACCTCATCCATTGTAAATTAATCTGCCAAAATGATTTAATTCTTACTATAAACATTTTTTTTTCTCACTAAAAACAGTTTATTTATTTATTTATTTATCATTATACATATTATTAACAATCATTATACACAAAGTTAGCCATTTTCTGTTCATTATAAATTAAAGTAGAGGGTGCTCTTTGTTGTTTGGCACAATATTTATTTCTGGTGGACCATGCATTAACATAGCCCAACCAAGGGTAAATAAAAGCTTATGTTCTTAGATATCAATGAGCACAGATGTCAGACAGTTGTGCACAGTTGTAGCCAAGCCAACATTCTGATGCTGAACTCTCATGCTTATGGGAAAAATGTTCCATACCAATGTCACAAAATATCTTTTGTTTTATCACTTCAAAGGGCCCTTCGGAATGAAAGGTACAACTGATGGACACTTCAGGCTCCCCTTGATCCTTTGCGCAGATTCTTTGCATGTTGACAGTGCCTCTGATGATGACGCAGAAGAGCACTTCAAGAAACAGTTGTTTGGTCCCCTACACCCTTCAGCTCTTTGAAGCTCTCACTCTGGAGGGTAAACCCTTTCAAGGGATTGGGGCATAGGGATGAGCCGGAACACAGGGTTAGTGATCACTCATTCTAAACTTTAACACATTGCACTGACCTAATTTATGATTTGCTATGATCTTATTTGTCTCAGTAGCATCAGTGATTTTGGACTTTTACTGACACCTGTAGGCCTGGATGTATGAAGTTTACTAATTGCTGTAACTTCAGGCTATCATTTGTTTATCATTTGTTTTGTTGGTGAGCTATATGAAGTACATACTGTATTTATTTATGGATGGGTTATCAGTATTTAGTCAATTGTATGACATAACTAGTCATGTGATCCTAATAAGGCAGTGCCTATGAGGGGGCGGTCCTCCATGTTAAAGACTTTGTCTTCATCTCTTTATATTTTATTATATTATTATTTTTTTTATTATTATTTTTTCACAATTTAATATATATATATATATATATATATATATATATATATATATATATAGTACTAAGTGCACCTTTAAGATGAGCAATGCCATTCTGTAATTTAATCTTACCTTAAAAAGAAATAGTATGAGTTATTCTCCATGACGCTGTAGGAGTAGCAGGGGAAATATCCCAACCCGCTTACATTGAACCTGGACCCGGTTGGCACCTCCAGCATGCTGCCCCATGCCTGATCGCACAGCAGCTCGATCTCCGCGGAGAAGAACAGATCCGTGTCGTATTGCCACGGCAGATAGTTGTACACGCTGTAGGACTCCTTATGTAGAGCGAGCACCTTGGCAAAGACAATGATCTCTGCCAGCTCTGCACGACACGCTTCCGTCTGAGGTCTCCAGTCGTGGGGCAGTTGGCATCCCCATGATGCGCTCAGGGTGAGTGCTAATATTAATGCCAGTAGAGTATCCATGACATGCAACCTCACCCTACTCGTGCAAACTGCCTCAAATAAACGCAGTTCCGCGCGGTTCACTCTGATATTCCTTTGACTATCCAGGTCCGCGTAAAACGCACACAATTGATATCCAAACTATCCAATGCAGTGAAGGATACACGTGGATATTAAAGCAAGTTTAAATTGTGTTTAATCTAATGTAGATATAATGCATATATGCGAATTTAGACTGATTTATAGGTCTTACTTCTCTCCATTCTTCCCCGTGCGCTCTGTGCATTACGCGCCGCGGTTAGTGGAGAACTCTTTAGTGACGCTCAGATTTCTGCAGCAGAAAACAATCGCAAGAGCTTCAGTTCTTCTTTCATCTTACGCCTCAGCAGTGTGGTCTCCAAGAAAGCAGAGTGAAACCAGTTTTAAATATTTTTTAACAAACTTGACCAACGTTAACATAATCTGCTTTATTAAAAAATGTTACACTATATATAATGCTAAGCCATAGCAAAGCGTTTGCAAATGTAGTTCAAATTGTGAACATTTTCATTTCCATCACGAAATGAACTGTAAATATTCTTAATGTAAATCCAAGGAATTAAACCATTTGTATATTCATATTAAAGTTGTTATAAAACACATACTCAGCCCTTATGTCACGCGAATGAGGTTCCCACATCTTTAACTCATTTTGTTTCCTGTTTGGGTTTGCTGTGAGGAAACAAATAGTAACAGACCACGGTATGTCAGCCAGACCAATACATTTTCCAACATTTGGCCATTTACAGATTATCCTCATGTCCTTGCAAATAATCATGCACACTTGGAATACTGAGAGTTTTGTTAAAGGATAGTGCACATTTTATGTTTGCCCACTTCTTCTTTTTTTTTTTTTTTTTTTTTTTTTTAGAAATAATCTGTTCTCTAATATTGCTATCAGAGAAAATAGACATTGTTTGACTTGTAAAATTGTTTATGAGAGTCACATCCACAGTATAAAAGTCTTATCTATAATCATAGGCCTAAATTAGTCTGGTCAGATCAGTCAACACATTTTGTTTAGTGTGTACTCCTCATGCGAACATTAGAAATATTTACATCGAATACAAAATTGTATTAAAAAAATATTTATAGCATTTTACAATCAGTGTTATATATCTTTAATAAAAAGAAGAAGAAGAAAAAAAAACTTTATTGGAGATATATTCTCTGAAAACAAGTTTTAAAATCAAATGCAATTTACACATCTGCACATTTTAGCCCTTGTTTACTTGCAGAAATAAGGAGAAAAACCATTTTCTCTTTACATGAGGTTAAAGGTTAAGAATTAACATCTCCAAGCTGACAGGCAAGTGTACCCTCAAGCAAACCATTAATGAGACGTTTAACATTTATCACCCTACAGGACAGCACAAACCCAAAGGAATAACATTTCTAAATTACACCATTAGGGACTTACTGAGGTCTGTGCTTGCAAGAATAATGTGAGGAGGTGCAGATGTTTTTATCTTTCAAAAATATTTTAAATTTCAAGTATCCACATCCTTTTTATCTATTAGACACACAGAGGTTGTCTCAAAGTCTTTACTTACCATGGAACCCCAGTTTTATTTATTTTTTTTTATATATATTTTTTTTTGCAGAAGCACACCTATGATGCCTTGCAAGGCTGCTCACTATGTTTTGAGACACAGCAACTGTAAAGGGAGTAAAGGTGTTTTGCAAGACAACCTTCAGTGTTTTGACTTACTAGTCTATTTGGATGAAAATATGTTTTATTTGAAATATATCTTTGTGCTAAAAATGAAAAATCAAGCATAAAGCCTAGGCCAAATAACAGTTTTTGAATAATCCACTGTTAACTCTTGTGTCACGATGGTAAAGTCCATCGTTTGTTCATTTCTAATCCAGTCTGCACAGGTTTCAAAGGAATATAAATTCCTGAAGCTCAGATCTAATGCACAAAATAGACATTCACACTGGACCAAGATATCCAGACTTTGATCAGCCACACGGCTCATTCATTAGATCTAGCTGCAGAGACACACGACTGTTTTGCTTTTATTTTATGCTGAAGACACAGTCTAACTCCAGGCTGAAGCGCCCAGTGCCATCTTTTCTAAATTTCAGCACATTTGTTTTTATTTGCAAAGAGATCTCATTTAGAAAATGACTCATTGTATCTAGGACAGTGGACTACAGAGTATGAAAATATGTGTTTATCCTGAGCTTTACTGCCATCTGTAGGTGTCTCAACATTATGCAAACTTCTCTGAAATGTAAAAATCTAAATAAGACACACAAAATGATGTTTACTAACAAAGTTCGGGAGGAGCGCGTCAGATACTTAATTAACACAAGAGGAGCTCCATCAAGTTAATCAATGCTAGCAGGTTAAATACAGCTAACTTACCTCTACCTATTCGACGGTTTATCAGCATCCCTCCACCACCCCATCTCCTCACTACGAGTTCTTACTACACCTATACGGGGGTACTCTGGGTTCGGGCTGTTCCCGAGCTCGGAGCCCTTCCCTGGACAGCCCGCCAAATACGCATTACAATATTCCAGCTAATCATGTGTAAGCGTGAACTCGTGAATACTATTCTAACACATGTCTGACTTTTTCAATTGCATTCAAAATAGCAGCAGCTATTATTCAACCATTGTGCTCTTTTACCTAATTTGGTATTTCCGGTCACGAATGACCTCGTAAATCTGTCATTAGGCTATACTATCACTAAACGTTGGGCTGAATCTTTTTTGTCAACTTGTTTTCTTTTTTTTAGCAGAGGTTTTGTATTTTTTTTTATTTTATTTTATTTTATTATTTTTTGGCCATAGGCCTCATTGATCTGAGCATCTGAACATTAGACATTTTGACTGAGGAAGAAAAAAAGACAAGTGTGTAATTTTGACAATGTTTACTTAAAATCTGAGGTGCATAAGCTCAGATCAGTGCTTACAATAAATCAAAGTATTCAGAAGCTCTGCTAATTGATAAAAAAAACAAACAAACAAAAAAAAAAAAAAACATGAATCCGATATTCTCTTTTAAAATAGCATAAATGTATAAGCAATTTTTGTAGGCTGGACATTTTGGATTGGCAACAAGTGTAAAAATAAATAAATAAATAGATTCTAAAAATGTAGTAAAAAAAAATAAAAAATAAAATAAAAAAAATAAAAATAAATAAATAAAATTATTATTACACAAATTTGCTGTGTGTTTTAGTCCAATGCAATAATATATAGTGTTTAAAAATAACAACATTTAAGACAAGATAAACATTTCAAACAATAGTTTATTTTGTAATTTATATTTATATTTATTTATATTTATATTATTTGCCATTTATAATTTAAGTTTGTGTAAAAATGCCTACAAGCTTTTTAAATGTCTCAAATTTTGCTCCATATAGTATCTATTTAGAAGAGCAATAAGCAAGTATATACAGTGTAGTTGGTTTAAAACAGGCTAGCATAGGAACTATTGTGGTAGATTTACAAACTTTGGTCCTATGACCTCACACAAATCACGTTTAATTTAGTGAGCTGTGTTTAGTTATCTTTTTTTGTTTGTTTATTTTTTGTTTGTTTATTTGTTTGTTTTTTGCATCTGTAATGTAAATTTGTGTAAAATGTCTAAACTTAATTGTCACCCGTCCCCTCAGTCTTAATCTTAATCTAATCATGACAAATCATGTATTGCTGGAAAGGTCTAAGGTCTATTATGTAGGAAAAGTAATAGATGAATTTATGACAAAAGTGCACCTCAAAAATCTACTTCATAACTGTAGTTCTGAACTTTGTCACAAAAAGACATTCTTCATTGCCTTTTTCCCTATCACACTTTAGAAATCACAAGAAATTATGTATCAGTTGAAAACTTAAAATCTCAAAATTCATCCTTTGAAAACCATTTTAAAATCAGACATTGAATTACTATGGAAAGGGTGCATTGAAATCATATTACAAACTGTTTTTGTTCATGAATTATAAAAAAAAAAAAAAAAAAAAAAAAAAATAAGAATACTCCATTTTCATGTCTATGTTCAAAAATTAATGAATGTAAAATGTTTTATTATATTTACAAGAGCAATAAGGAAAACATGGTACAGTGTGGTTGGTTTAAAACAGACATGGTGGATTTACAAACATCTGTGAAACATTTTATTGAGTACAGCTATGTCTTGGAAAGGCTACAGCTATGTCTTGGAAAGCTATACCTTCATGGTCCATTTATTAGAACAAATAGCATCCAGGTGGATTATATTTTTATTGTTTTTCCATTGTTTCTTATTTTACAATTAACTTTAAAATGTCAGAATATTGTTTTTGTCTCATAAAACTACCTTTACAAACTTTTTTTTTTGTTTCTGTTTCTTCACATAGACCCATAACCTACATCTGTTGTAGTATATACTCATTTTTCCCTTTTAGCTTGCCATATTTCAGCTTTTGTGTAATTTGGCAGAAGGTTAGTATACAGAAACCTCTCTGCAGAGTTTGTATTGCTCTTTTAATGTGGGGCTCCAGGGTGTTCCATTTCCTCCTGAAATTTGTTCATATGGCCCCAGCTTGCCCTCCTGCCTTCTGGTCCTCAAATCACTGAAGCATTCTGTCTCCCACGGTATAGCTGACACCTCACCATGTTTACATGCCTGGCATCACCTAGAAACCTGCCGCCAGGGACGCCACACACAGTCGCAGGATGTGGTGTCAGGTGTGCCGAGGTGTTCCTGTTACTGAAAAGCTTTATCTGTTGACATACTTAAACATTCCTGCTCAGGTAGGAGAAGAAATTGTCCTTGTTTATCACTTAGAGCAAGTATAGATACTAAAATTGTAAGTATTTATTTCCTCAAAACTTTTTTTCCCCCTTTTACTATGCATGTCGCACAACCTGTGGAATGCAGTTGGCACTCACTGGTACTGCAGTTGTGCTGTATGAATTACAGCCAGCAGGTGGCAGCAAATTTTAAAGACCATGTGAAAAAAGCTGAAACCTTCCAAATATTTGTTCATTTATTTATTTGAAATGTAATATTACCGGTACATAAGATATTCAAAACAGTTTGGCAGATTTTTCTATAGAGCTTATGTAGACATTAAGACAAAGATAAAGCAGGAAAAAATGCAACGTTTATCTTTATTTCCATTACAATAGGACATCATATATCATTTGCACTAAGAAAAAATCAGGAAGCAGTTTTAAGATAAGAAAACTGGTAAAAGTAATCAGCATTGATAATTTTATTCTCCACCCTGTAAAAAAAAAAAAAAGAAAAAAAAAGCCATAGTACTGACTGATTAGCAAGTAAAAAAAAAATATTGCATTACCTTCATGGTAGTATTAAAAAAACAAACTGTTTTGTAAAAAAAAACTGTTCATGACATATTGTATTTGTATGGCAACATTTTGTAAATGAAATTGAAGTTTGTGGTTCTGTATAAGATTAATTTATTATTATTATTATTATTATTATTTGCATCTGAATATAACATGGTAGCGTCGAGGTACCTTTGAACTTTCGGTAGTAAAGGTATATTGTGTACATTGAGGTTCTTTCATTATATTTGTATAGTATCTAAATACTGTTCTCTAAAATGAATAATGTCAATTTAGCACCATGACTATAGTGTCATAACAGATTGTACAACAGGTAAAGGCATTCAGCAGCATTCTTTAAAAAGCACCAAAGTTGGCATCACCGCATCTATTTTAAATTACATGAGAAACTTATCCATCTCAGACTGAATCATAATTGTGATTATATATATATATATATATATATATATATATATATATTCAGCATCCAAAACACTTCAGGACTCTATCCTCTATGCACATTCTATAATATTAATATAGTATCTGACATTATTCTGTGTTTCTAGCACCAGTACTTGTATCCTGTGATGAAGTAGAGTGGAAGCCTTGAGTTTCCCCCAGGCTTTCTTTGTCTTTCCCACTGGACTCTCACAGCCTCAAAGCCTTGCACCACGGGGCTACATACCCGAGCCCTCTCCTTGTGGCTCACCGTCAGGCCTCTGAGAGGTGGGCAGATAGAAAAGAAAGAAGTTCAGAGAAGCCCCCGATGGATGGATTGAGTTACAGTCCACTTTACATGTTAGTAACTGAGACATGTGAACAAGCACTGGACATACAGTACAGTCCTTCTTCCAGGGAACATTGTCAGTAAAAGATCACACATTTTGCAACACAGTGCAATAATATTCGTAATAAATATTGTTTCCAAAAATATCTAAACATCCTTAAAGTTTGATAAATTCACGTGGGAAGAGAAAATACAAACATTTTTGTACACATTTTATTTAAACAAATTTTAGGTCTTCTTTTAAGGGCACATTTTGAATGTGTATTTACCAGTGGGGTACAAAACAAAAACAAAATTCAAAGTATTTATTTATTTAGCAGTACACTATGTCTTACGTGACGGAGTGAGAGTCCTACCGTGTGCACCCCTACTTGTGATCCACCATTAAAGAACATCTTTGAGTTGTCCTGCTCCTGATGAGAGAAAATAGATCAGCAGTTTTCATGAGGTGCTTTTCAGTTCCGTAAGCAACAAAAGTTATGTAATATTACATATTGTCAGTAAAACAAGGTTTGAACCCTTAAGACCCTATTGTCCCACTAAACTACCTTTATTGTACTATTAAAATGTTTGGGAAGTTTGCTATTCAATATGATGTCTAAATATTGATCCCCACTAGGTTAAATACTGTCCAAGATAGCTGCTGCACATTTGTACTCAACTCACGTAATCTGAGTTGGCCTCAAGTAGTTCTTCTGCCTCACTGTCTTCAGAGCTACATCCTCCGTGTTGACATCTCACTGCACGCCTCTCTCTCCCAGACCTCAGAAAGTCCACCGCAGAAGACTTCCGGAGCAGTGCTGAAATAAAACAACACGATTTAATTATCAGTTAATCATAGGGACCTTCTACAAACTATAAAGGGCTAAAGTTTAGTTTTATATTAATCTTATTTACTGATTAATCAGTTGGAAGTTGAAAAGTTAATTGTGTATTTCTATTTTCCCTCACTTTTAGTAATTAATTTATTAATATTGTTAACTGTTGTAACCAACAGATTAAATTCAATGCTGAACAGATGAATATTCTGCAAAGAATATAATTTTCAATAATCCAACAAAAAGAATATTAGTATAAATATAAAAATACAATAATATAAATATAATAGTACAGCATTATATATAAAACTAAATATATAAACAAATCATTTGAATTTATAATTAGTATAATAATATATATAAAAACTACCATTATTAATGAAAAAATCATGTCAGTTTATTAGAAACAAGGAAAAAGATAAAAGGAAAAAGGAAAAGTCAGTAGCACAAGCTTTCCATACCCGCCTCGCAGATGTAGGTCACAAACACCAGGACGAGTAGCGTTAGCATCAACTGTCCGCGTGGCCCCATGTCTCATCTCACCTCTGAGCTGAGAGTCCTGCTGATTTGTACCTCACCTGAAAATCAAGCCCCTCCCACAGCAGCATCAATAGCACCAGCCTTTGTCTTCGAGGGGTGTGGTCTTCAGCATCCTCCGCAACAGATGGAACTGGACCAAAACAGGAATGTACATTTACACAAACCAAATCATAGTTTAGCCAACACTGGGCACACTGTGCATCTTAAGATGTTATTGGAAACTGTGAAAAGTAAACACTGGTCACAGGCCAAGCCAGATAACGTCAGACAGCAGGATTTATCTGACGATGTCACTGAATGTTTTGCTGTTTACAATCTTTTAGTTCGTACAAGAATACTTCATATTTACTCCAATTGTGCACATTTGTTTACATTAGTTTCAGTCTAGACATGGATTTCAAAAAATAAACACACTATGGGGAGAAAAAAACAGGTTGTCAAATGAGGAATTTATTTTTTTTTTTTCCTGGGCAAACATGTGAATGCAATAAAACAACAGAGGGATGCATTAAGCCAGTCTTTTGAACTATGAGATGTGACGTTATATGTGTTTTAGATTTTTTATTTTATTTTGTACAGTTATTCAATTATTATATCCGCTTCTATGTGATATTTTTGTATGTTTTGTGTTTCAGAATTGTTTTATTGCCTATATTTTGCTTAAAATCCTGTAATTAGTGGTTTAATGTGTGACACCGTGCACTGCTATTTGGAAAAAAAAACAAACAAAAACAAAACTTTATTCTTTCCTGGGAAAATTCAGATCAGAAAGATTTGATGTATTTAATTATTATTATTATTAGTATTATTATTATAATTTTTAATAAATACAAATCAACTAATCAAATAAGTGCAGACTCGATGATTCTAAGAGACTTTTTTCTAAAGCATTACCAAAACTTGTACAAATTTTCGAATAGTATTGTAACTTTTGGGTATGGTCTAAACATACTGTAAACTAGCTTCAGATACAAAACTACAAAATTAGATATTCATATATATATATATATATATATATATGTTTATATTTCTTTTTAGTGTACATGTTGTATTAAATTATTAATAACATTTTAAATGAACATGAATCACATAAATAACTCATAGCAGATGCATTGCGTGTTGCCATGTACACCTGTAGCATCTCCCTGAAACACTGTGTTCATGGTTCAGGCTGTTGTGTTGCCTGCAGTTCAGGTGTGCCATCGTTCAGTTCAGGTTTGCAACTGCCTCACATCAAACAATTTAGCCCTTGTTTACTAGAGCACAACAAATCGGATCCTGAAGATTCTTAGGGATTAAACAGATTAGAGGTGGATAGCGTGTTTTTGTGGACAAAGGGTCTTGTGATTCGGGGTATAGTGTTACCTGTCCCTCTAATTAAGAAGCTATCGAGAAGCTGGATGAAGGGCAAGATGGAAACTCCACCAAGGACCCATTAAAGTGAAACCGAGCATGATAACCCCAAAACCAGGCCCTGTGACCTACTGTATCATCACGCCACTTCACTTTTAGAGCATCTGCTTAACACTCACAACACATACACACAAACAAACACACACACACACACACACACACACACACACACACACACACACACACACACACACACACACACACACACACACACACACACACACTATTCCCTACTGTTTCACTTTAGGGTTTGTGAAATTCCACAATTGGGAAGTCTGGATGCCTGGCCCAGCAGGCACTGAGTTGGCAGTATCTAAATAGAATGGAGCTAAACTTGATAGCTTATTGTTAACTTGTTGGTGCATGTAGATAGATCAAATGGTTTTCTTAGCAAGTATGTGTTTTGCAAAAGTGTTTCTTGTATTGGTTTGAATGAATGAATGAATTCCAACTAATTCTTTACTGAAAAAAAAAAACAAAACAAAACAAAACAAAAAACAGAAACTACCATTAAAATCTTTATTTATATAAAGTGTGTGTACTCTTTATTGTGTAAGTTCTCTGTTTATAACAATCAAAAGGTCACAGCTAAAGCTACAAAAAATGTAAGTAGCCATCTCTTGTATTTGTTTTATGATATTGATTTCAACAACATGAGAATTAAATGAACATAAACTAAAGTAACACAGTGATTGTTGCATTATCTAGTGGCTTCAGACAATGCAAAAAATACATATTATTTCAATTTTACTTTGTGCTTTGAAAACCTAAACAAATTAAAACAGTTTTATTAGGGAACATTTCCTAAGACTATGAACAAAATTCAACATATACTGAACCACAGTAAAAGTCAGGCAGCCCATCATGTTGCGTTACTTTAACAAAGGCACTGGAGTAAGCACAAAACAGGATTTTTTTTTTTACACAGGTTTATCTCTCCGATTTGTCCAATTAAGTGGTTAGCTTAATGTAAACGTGCATCATCATTTTAGCCATCGTTTTAGTGATGATCAAAGTTTAATATTAATAAGTTTAAAATTAATTTTGCACGCATTAACACTTGCGAGGTGTCAGAATTACACTGCAAATCAAGGGTGATAAAAGCTGAAAATAATTATAATTCTTATATTTTCATTTAAAAGTGACAAGTGCTGATTGTTAAGTATAAGAGACAATGTTTAAAATTAGGCAATGAACAAATATTTGGCGGTTTGATAAGCAATAACTTGTCTATAATACTGATATGTTTGTCCAATTGCCGCCTTCTAAATGTTTTGCCTGCTATTTAGAGAGAAATTTTCACTCTGAAATTAATCCCTGTACCTTGTTTTTACTTTTACTTTTTTTTTTACTCATCTTATGTGACAGAACCAGAGCATAGTTGTCCATCCATGCATATACACTAACTCATAAGCATCCTGGGAACGTAATCTTTAACCCATCAAGGCCAACCCAGAGCAGAAACATAAAATAAAATAAAAACACAACACTCCTTGCAGTCTCCTGAAACCTTTCAAACATCAACCTCCTTATGATGTGAAGGTGTAGCACAGGCCCTCTGGGGTCTTGTCCTTATCTCTGCCCTCTCTGAACCTGCAAGAGAGATTTAAGTGTGTTGTTGGTGTGAGACAGGAAGTAGAGAAGCAGAGTCTTGTGGGTGGTGTTTAGCAGCTGCAGCGGTTCTCTATGTTACTGGCTGTGCATAAACACACTTTGTTTCCATCCCTACACCTCTTTCTCTCCAGAGCTTGTAAACGATGTTCGTCTCAGGTTCTCTTTCACTTTAATGAATTCCGGAGCGCTGCAGTTGCTGTCCTCCAGTCTTGCTTGCTCCTTCTCCAGCTAAAGTACACAAAACGACAGATAGATGCATTACATGGTGCATATTTGGTTGGTGATATATGTAACCCTAATAAGGAGTGCTTACTATGTTAGGACCTTTGAGATACTGACATACATGAAATGCTAAAAGAAGATATTGAGACTCATTAGTCCAGGTCTGTATCATCACACAATGTGTGATTGTATGGTTTCTACCTCCTCTAGTTTCTGGTGTCTCTTGAGAAGCTCCTGTTCCAATGGAGATATTTTCCTCCTGGCCTCCTCCTCCTGCTTTCTCTGTTTTATCATCTGCTCTCTCTTCCTTTGCTCCAACACACGTTGCAGTTCTGGCTTATTCTCCACACCAACACCTCTGAGTATAATAGAATAAAAAAAAAAAAAAAAAAAATTGGTAAGAGAATAAAATGGAATAGAGCACAGTAGAACAGAGAACAAAAGAATAACAAAATACAACAGAAATTTGAGTTAATTAGATTAAATAGATGAAACACAGTAAGAACATACAAACATAATAGATACAATACAATAGAACATTACAATGTTTAAAAAAGTTCAGAATGCAACAGTGTAACAAACAGAATAGAAAAAATAAACAACAAATGAAATGAAAATGAAAACATTAAAAAACATGAAAATAGAATAGAATAGAATAGAATAGAACACATGGTACATCATTAACTGAAAGCATTCCATCAGTCATCCAGCAGGTGGCAATATTGTCATGTTTTTTCATTTTTTCCAGTCAAAAGTAAGATTTTAATTATTTTTGAAAAAAGTCTCTTCTACTCACTAACCCTGCATTTATTTGAAGTACAGCAAAAACAGTAACATTTTTTTTTTTTTTGTATCTATTTAAAATAACCGTTTTATATTCAAATATATTTTAAAATGTAATTTATTCCTGTGGTTTCAAAGTTGAATTTTAGCATCATTACAGCCACATGATCCATAATAATAATAATAATAATAATAATAAATGTTTCTTGAACAGTATATTAATAATAAACATTTTTGTATAAATACAATATATTATTATATTTGAAAATATATTCAACAAGAAAGCAATTATTTTAAATAGTAAAAATATGTCACAATATTACTGCTTTTGCTGTATTTTGGATCACATAAATGCATGCTTGGTAAGCAGAAGTGAGAAAAACAACAACATTACAATCTTTTGACTGGTAGTGTATATCAATCATGTGTAGTTGGACAGAAACCAAACATAATTTTGAAAAAAGTGGATTATTCCAAAGCATATTCTATGGCCTATTCTAAAACCATGATTGGTTGGTGGGTAACACTTTACAATAAGGTTCATTAGTTAAACATTAGTTAATGCATTAACTAATATGAACTAACCATGAACAAAACATTTGTTACTGTATTTACTAATCTTCAGTAACGTTAGTTAATGAAAATATAGTTGTTCATTGTTTATTCATGTTAGTTCACAGTGCATTAACTAATGTTAACAAGATTTGAATAACGTAATAGTAAATGTTAAAATTAACATTAACAAAGATTAATAAATGCTGTAGAAGTGCAGTTCATTATTAGTTCATGTTAACTAATGCAGTTAACTAATGTTAACTAATGAACTTTATTGTAAAACCCACATGGTCAAAATTTTGTGGAATTACTAAGTACACACACATACATATATAATTGAATGGTTGGTGTTCAGTCTTTTTTATATAATGCAGAACATCCATTCATTTCCTGTTGTTCTGATAATGGGCTCATATTGACAGCATGAATAGTGTGCTTGTTTGTCTAAGTGCAGTTTAACTATATATATATATATATATATATATATATATATATATATATATATATTACCTACAATGGATAAGCTCTCATCACTGTTCTCAAGGTGCCAAGCTCCTGCTAACATGAGTGATAATTATTAACTTCAGTGCCAGGATAGACATATGCGCAGACACACACACACACACACACACACACACACACACACAGACTGATAATTAAATTACGCGTGAGTTTGTTCTCTCCACAGGGAGGTGGCGCCACAGGTGCTGAGAGGGGGGAAAGGAAGTGTGTGTGTATGGAGTTCAGCACATGTGGGAGTTTCAATTAGTATCCTTGCTAATGTAGATGCTGTCCTTCAAACTGAAGAGACAGCCAGACAACAAATAAACACAAGGGGCAGTTAATGAAGTTAAAAGACAGAGACATCAGCCCCCCAGACAGTTCCTGAAAGCCCTCATAATAATAGCATGCTGCTCTTTAGTCCTGTCTCAGCTCTTGGCTATGAATAGTCACTTGCTAAACCTTGCTCATATCACTGACATCGATCCGTTCCTGAAATGATCCATAGATGGTGTCTTTTTTCCTTTCATGGCTTACAGTGACATCTGAGCCAAATTTGTCTTTCCTCCTTTAGTGTCTTCTTTTAGCATATTTTTTTCTTAAATGCTGTCAGCGTTTAGCTTAAATCTAAAAAAAAAAAGAAAAAAAAAGTCTTGGCGACATTACTGACATAAATGCTTATCTTGAAAAAGCTTGAGAAAATAGGCACTGTTCTGAGTGTGACCTATTTCCTTCTCCACCCTTGAGCCTACTGTGCCACCTTTGATGTCCACTCTTATATGTGTGCCTGTGAGATCCACATCCCTTTCTCTCTCTTTTAATGTCTTCTACAGATTGACTGTCTTCTGAAGGGTCTCTGAGCACCAAAGAGGCACAAGTGCCAACAGTGACTAAAAGATACCTGCTTAATGGCCAACACAGCACTGTGCCAGTAAGCTTTCTGTGGCTTCAAGGGTTTCGTAGTGGTACTAACAAATGTTCCCTCACAAACTTCTCTTTAATAAAGGCCTCTAATAAAAAAGGCCCCCACTCATGCTGTCTGCAACTACTTTGATTTGTATTAGTCAGATTTTGGCTCTGGCCTTTAATAATATGTTGGGAAAATTATATATGTTAATATGTCAGGGTTTGAAACTGTAGCTACTCATAATTAAACATAGCCTAATAGCAGTCAAGCTACATTTGAGAAGGTCAAGAAATCTCCTCTACCAATGTATAGCATGCACCTGGATGATGCATCAGAACTCTCACCAACTATCTGTGAAGATGAGCCATAGGCCCTGCTCCAAATGGTACACTTCATGTGCATCTTTATGGACTTAACAATGGTCTCAGTATGTGTGCTAAATCCACAGGACTGTAGGGCAGTGCTCAGTTCCATTCCGAGAGGGCCACAGCCTGGAAAATGCAGTTTCAACCCTAATTAAAGCTACAAAATGCGTTGAAAGGGCCCTTGCACCTGGGCTTACCACTACGGTGGCTTTAAGAAAACTGCTAAATATAGGAGGAACATGTCAAAGTCATTCATATGTGCCAAACTTCCTGCTGCCAGCTGGTGGCGCTATGACTATAACTGGATATAGATGTGTATATGTCTTCAGGCATCACATCACAAAGGCCTTTATATTAGACTGACCATATGTAATTTTCATGTCATTAAATCTCTAGGAGTTTGTTACATACAAGGAATTCCGCCCATCATGATGAACAGCCATGCTCAAAACAAAACAAAACAAAACAAAACACAAAACAGGGGGAGTATATTTGAAGTTTCTGAAACTTTGCCCATGTTTAGCATAAAAATCCAACTGATTAACAGTGTGTAAAGTGGAATTAAAGTGTGTTTGAATTTAGCCACAGCTCACTCTGTTGTAAGTCAATTTTGAAGATAGACTACAATGCAATGTGATGTTTATTGCACTACAAATAAACAACACTGCTTTTAGGCTGCATACTTCAGTTTGTGAGTTGTAGAATTCAGTTAACACTTGAATGAATAACCAAAATCTGTGTGTACAGAACAAGTTCAAGAACAGAAGCAACAACCATATTTAGCCACAAATTGTACATGGTCGTAGTTTGACTCTCCAGCACCTGTACATTACAGACCTGTTTCTGTCTAAAATCTCACTGTTGGTAATGACAACGCACTCAAGAGCACTCTAAGTTCTGTGCCACAGAATCAGCAGCATAAACAGCAAAAGCCTATTGTTGGCCACTGTAGATAAGTGCTTACATCCCTTGTGTGAAAACACAAAGCATGACCCGTGTGGGATGTGAACACTATATCTCTAATTGGTCTTTATTGGCTGAGCCTTGCATTCTTTCAATTTTAATCCTCCTAAAGTGTCTAGGAAAAAGAGCAATGGAAAGAAACGGTAGAATAAAGGGTCTTCTGTTGCTCACTCCTGAGGGCTTTAGACCCCTCTGCTCAGACATAGAGAGAGAGAGAGAGAGAGAGAGAGAGAGAGAGAGTTCACCTTTACCACATTTACTGGTATTATAGAAGTAGGGGGTGTCATTGTAATGTGCTGCTACCAAGCAACTGCACAATGCTAATCAAAGTGCTAGCATGGGACTTGGGACTTGAGAAGAAACTGAAAGCTCTCCAATTCTGCACTTGGAGACTTGCTTAAAATGTTTCAGAGACATTAATGTATTTATACTTTAATGTCTCCGAAACGTTTTCAGCAAGTCCAGCATAAATTAATTCTAAGCTAAAAATGAGTTATTATATTATATGCTTCCATGCAGAAACAAATGTTTGCAAAGACATTCAGTAAGTTTAAGATGAAATTAAGGGATGTTTGAAGCCTGGATCTTCAATCCTGCTTTTGGGGACCCACTGTCTGACAAATTTGATTTTCAACCTGCTTCTGCACACCTGTCCTATGATTTTTAAGTGTCTATCCTGAAGACCTTAATTAGTTGGCTTAGTTGTGTTTGATTATGGTTGGAGCTAACCTCTGTGGACAGTGGGTCCCCAGGAGCAACGTTGAAGACCTACAGTTAAAAATATCATATATTACAATTGTTCAAAATATGAGAAATGAATTAGCTTATAATTAATTACCACTTATAATTAAGTGGTGACCATGATTCCAGGATGAACATGTTTGTCCTGTCAAACAAACACTGTCCTAAGCATATCCTCAACCACAAACCAAACTATTAAATAGATCTAATACATGGGAAAAGTAAAATGGATGATTGATCTTCAAACCTTAATGCAATTTCTTATGTAAGTTAACCCTTACTCCTAAGCAGGGCTGTAGCTGGGGTTTGCGGGCCCCCGGTGCAGGTTAGAACCGTGGGCCCTGTTTGAAATGTTTTAATTTGTGTGTTTATTCTATTTATTTATTTGTGCTATTTACACAATTATTAAGTTTTTCAAGTTTGTAGGTGTCCAGATACAGAAACAGTATAATCAAATGTACAACTGCACTGCATAGTCTTCACTGTACAATAGTCTTCACTGTACAAATTAAATATAGATTAAGTTTTTTTAAAACTACAAAGTAATTCAGTCAAGAGCAGTCATCAATTTTCTTTCATTAATTTTCTTGGATCAACATTAAGGACATCGACAGCAGCTAGTAAATTAGGCATGGTCACTTTAAGAGACAATGCATCCAATATAATAATACACATGCAATTTCTTTCTCAGCAGTTTACTTTTACTTAAAACATAACCAACATTTTTTCTGAGGATACTCTCCAAGATGGGTATTTCAATATCATTTTGTATGTATTTGTCAGTTCAAGAGCAAGAAGAGGCCAATTCGATGCTCAAGCGCTTTCACATCTTTTTGTGTTTGCATGTTTAAGTGACTTTGTTCATTTAGGTGCAGGAGGACCAAACTTCTGTTTACATCACCAACCCTCAGAACCATTCAAACAAGTGTTCCTCACTCTGTATGTGACTATTACTTGCCATTTAGCAGATGCTTTATAGGGACTTACAGTGTGCTCATTTTGCAGGAACGTACACAGGAAAACGTCCATCAGTACATTTTGGACTCATTATCAGATTGCAAATTATTATCACAGAAGCCATCATGGATGGTCTGCACTGGATTTGTAATCTTTGCAAAACTGTTTGTGTACTGTAAACTTGTGTATCCTCATACCGTTTATGGTTCATAAGCAGCTCCCGATGAAGCTCCTGGTGGCTTTTAGAGGCTTTCACTGGATTAATCAGCTTTTTAGGCTTGATGAGATCATCATCATCCCCTGTCATGTAATCAGGCTGAGGAACATAACTGGCCAAAGGGGGGATCTCACGATGTGGGTAACCAAATGGATCCCTGTCTGGGTTTCTCGGCTGATGAGGCTGTTCCCATTGGATATCTGCATATGCTGAGGCTGAGGACAGAGAGTAAACAATGTGAGAGGAAGGAAGTGGCTTTTTTCCTATTTGACTTCTTTTTACTGGGAAACAGCAGGAAGTGGGATGGTGCGGCATAAACAGCCCACATCAGAGAGACAGCATTTACATTTACACTACTACAGCTTGTTTCTGCTCCAGTTTAAATGATTCCATGTGAGCTGAAGCAGGTTTCCTAAAGGTAGCAGGTGTTTATGTTCTTTTATACCTTTATTTCCTTCTGCTGAGCCCAGCTATGTGCAGACTTTTTTACAAAACCTAACTTTTAACATGACATAGACAAAAGAATTGGCGTGCAATGGCTGCACATTTCTGATCATAATTAAAATTTTAACACAGTTATCTTATGCATTGTTCTGACACTTTTCTACATCATTACCACTAAAGGGCAAACTTGTATCTAGATCCATAATGCAAACCAGCCCATCTGCATCATGGGTAGAGACACTCCTCTAAGGATAGGACAGATTAAAAATGCAGTGATCCGTGCTAAAGTGACAGCAGATCAGGTGTCATATGCATTGAAGCTTGCTTAGAACAATGCTACGCTTGGAGGAGGAACCAGAGACAGTCTCCACCATTCAATATTAAAAAAGCTGAGCTCAGTTTTTAGCACTTCTCAATCTGAGTGCATGAGAAGAGGACAGGAATGAAATGATGATGATGACAGGTAAGATGGTAAAGGGAATTCATGCATGTGAACGCTTTTGTGCCCTAGTGTTTAGTATCAGAGGTTAGCAAGTTCACACCACATTTTCTAATTTGATTTCTTCTTCTTCTTCTTTTTTTATTATTCTTTATTCTCTCTCTTTTTTAATCTCATAAACTAAAAGCTTTTGTGTTAATTACAGTTTTAAACAATGTTTTTAACTTGGCCTGTAAGGGACTTACATCTAGAAACCCCATAAACTGCTCGGCATAGTAACCTGCAATACATTGTGCAAGTGAATTCTGTTAGGACAAACCGCACATATTCTTTTAGAAAATTTAAAAATCTAGTTATAAATGCTTAAAGTGGCTGTTTGAGAGAGAAACTAAATTTTGACATGAAAATACCATTTTAATCAGAAAAATAAAGTCAATCTGTAACAGTACATTGGACTAGCATCAGCAATATAGATCTTTTTTTTTTTTTTTTTTTTTTTTTTCTCCATACCAAATGCTATTAATCCATTAAAAGAGATATTTCATGTTTATAAGGATTAGGAATCCATGATCACTGGTTGGACAGCGAGTGTTTTGTAATAAGTGGGTCAGGCAGTTTATATGTTGTCTTATGAATATGGTTTATATATATATATATATAACTAAAAAACAAAACACAAGTAACCCAAGTTAACTCAAGTAGGCCACGTAACCAAGTGTTAATTTAATGCTTGTGTGTGGGCAAATATTATCTTTTTTGAGTTGTAATGTCAGATGAATGTGTTGCATTGCCGGTTTGCTGTTAGATGAGTAAATGTGTGAGCATGCGTGGCTAACATTAATATTATGTGAAGGAAAGCTGTCATATGAAATACAAAAAAAATGTTGTGTGCTTCTTCAGAGCTTACAGATTTCAGTATCAGATAAAAGTATTTACACATACAGACAAGCAACGTATTACGTTTTGTGTGGTGCTCTGGAAGACTGTCCTTGATCTCATTGATTAGAGATCAGTAACATGGTGAAGCGCAGCAGAGGGTGGACTGTGTCTGCTCTGAAAGTGAATATCCTTCTATTACGGGCATAATGCATTTATCAACATCCCCCACAAACCCAGGAGTTACACAGACAGGAAAATCATGGGTTTTTACTGATCAGATCTAAGCCCGTTTCCAAGAATCACAGATGATAAACCATAAGGTTAATTAGATTTGTGTGGTGTCTGTTTGTGTGAGGCTATTGCAGGTGTTTCCTTATATACTCAGCATAACCAAAAGTGATTCAGTAGGTCTACTATAATTAGAAAGTGTGCTAATATGATTTGAGGGACAAGATATGTCAACCCTTACAAGAAAGTACAGGACTATGCTTCAGTGATGGCGTCAGATGGTAATATGGCACTTTGACACTTTGATATGGCATTTTGATATACAATGGACCTATATATATATATATATATATATATATATATATATATATATATATATTAAATATATTAAATATACAGTGGTCATAAAAAGGAAGTAACACTTAAGTCACATTTAAAATATCAGAACTGCATTGCTATATGTTACAAAACATCAACTTTGATTTTTATTTGACAGATTCACATAGATGGCCTAGAGAAATATGTTTAATCATTTTGTCTATGTACATTTTTAAACATTTTGACTCCATTTTGACAAGCATTTGTATTATTTAACTTCCATTGTTTCAGATAAATATCATTCATACATTTAAACATGGTTTAAGGATCCAAATTCAGTTACGATTAATTCAAATTAGTTTCATGTTTAATAAATAAATAAATAAATGCTAATAAATAAAGCATGCTGACTTCATGTTAGGTTGGACAGTTTAGATTCCTCTGCATCCCTGGATATATGGTTCCACTGACTACCAGGCATTCAGCATTTTAAAAGGCCATTTTTGTTTATACAAAAATCCTCTGTTATATAAGAAGTTTGTTCCCAGAATGGATTGTATACAAACAAAATGCTGACAGTTGTCATGGTGATGTCAGCATTCTTGGAGGATGCCCTGGGATCCCATTCTCCCATGAGTGTGTGTGTGTGTGTGTGTGGAGTGCAGTGCTATTTCCCATAATCCCTGCTGAATACTGGTCCTTGGCAAGCCATAAAATTTAGGCACAGCTCTCAGACAGGAAATTTGCATTATAAAGGTGCCCAGCAAGAAGTAACGCAGTAGTCTTTATGGACAATAACACAATATCACCTGATTGTGTCTAAATGCATCTACATGTAGTCTGGAAGAATAAATAAAAAGAGACTTTATGAATATCATGCAGTTTTGCTCATCTTTTTTTCTTTGTGACATCAAATTGTATGACTCGGATTTCTTTCTTTCTTTCTTTCTTTCTTTCTTTCTTTCTTTCTTTTTTTTTTCACACTCCAGTTGGGCACTAATTTGTACTATTAACTAACTATTTTGCCTCAATAACGCTTATTAACAGTTAATAAGGTAAATTTTTGTTTGTGGTAGGGTCAGCATAAGGCATTAATATGTGATTTATAAGTAGAAAAACAGCCAATATGGTAGTAATATGCATGCTAATAAGCAACCTGTTAATAGTTGTTGTTAAGAATTGGCCCCTAAACTGAAATGTTAACAAAAATTGATTATGAGTAAAAGTATAAATATAAAATTTTATATGTAAATATATAATATCTAAATATAACATTTTGGTAAATATAAACCTTTAAGATTTAATTCACATTTAATTCACAAATATGCTTAATATATTTCCAAGATATGTTTGTGAAAGGCGTGATTGTTTAAAAGCTGGGCAGTCAGAGATGGATGATTTAAGATAACTGTTTAAATACACAAAGCAGGGTTTATTGGTGTCGATCATGGTCAGGCAGAAATACATTGTGGACCTTGCGCTTTTCGACTAAAACAAACATACAGCAAGATACTGCTGGTAAAACATTACAAAAACAAAACAAACAAAAACAAATTGTGAAAGATGATCCTTCTTGTCACTAAGATGCAAGGACATTGATTTATCCTATGTTATTGACATCTACAAATTGCTATATCATATCACCAGCCTATGAAAGTAAAATACCAAAATGGCCAAATGTCTAATGTTTCTTATAGCTACCAAAAAGTTTTTGAAGTCTTTTTTTTGTGCCTCCCTGAGCAAAACAGCATGAGTAACAAATTGGGCACTATGCCCAGAGCAAGCATGGCTCTCTGTTTCTTACTGAACTGATTTGTTGAAGTGTATTTTGTCACATTCTTAGTGTTTTATATACTAAAGTAGCTTGCTCTCAAGCATATTAAACAGTACATCTTCGAAAAAACAAAAACAAAACAAAACAAAACAAAAAAAAAACACTGTAACTGTTTTGCGGTTTAATAGCTATTGAAATATGCAATGAGACTTCACCAGCTAATATTCAATAGTGTTATTAGTAACCAATGATAAGAACATTTTACAGACCTAACATAGAAGAAATGTATTGAGTTGTTGTCTAAATACGTTAGCATTATTTCCAGTTTGTTTTGTACAATCTACAATATAATGACAATGTATCATATATATGCACACATATGTATGTGTGCATATATAATATACATAAACACACACACACACACACACACACACACACTGTAACTTACATTGTTGTTGTACTGTAGATTGTGCAAAACAATGTGCACAATTGGAAAAAAAGCTAACTTATGTAAACAACAACTCAATACATTTTCTTCTACGATGAGACTGAAAAATGTTGGTCAAATGCTGGTGAAATTTCTTTGCATAAAAACATCATTATTTCAGCATCCTGTAATCTCAGCTGCAGTCTGTTGATTCTGTCTTACCTGACTTAACAAGCACATCTCTGGGTCTGCTGGGCTGGCCCTCAGGGGGATAAAAACTGTGTTCAACTCTCTGGTCCATCCTGATGTTGCCAGTGTGTGCATGTATGTGTGTGTGAGATATCCTACATGTTTATGAGAGGGACATTTCTCTTGAGTTTCTGCAGTTCTTCACCCACATGCCTCCTCTCTCACAGTGCAAACAGTCATGTGACCACTGGGCAACAAAGCCACGCCCCTCCTGCCCCTCCCAACTTTATTTTTCACATACACACTCTCTCTCTTTCTCAGGAGTCTGATAGGATTAGTGGAAGCCTTAATCCTGCTCTCTCTTGCTCTTCTGCTAAATCTCACATTAACCATTAGTCTACCAAGAAGCTTTCATTCTTTACAAACATAAGCAGTTTAAAATAAATACACATACGGAGAATCATCTTACAATCACACAATGTTCTTGTCAATTAATAAGGCTCATCTGAACTTGTTTATCTGCACATTTTGGTTACACTTTATTTTGAAAGTCCACTTTAGACATTCTACTAACTGTAAGTAACTTTGTAGCTACATGTCAACTACTTGTCATCTACATATCAACTAAATCTCATTATTTGCAACTACATGTCAACTAACTCTCAGAGTAGACTGTTAGGGTAGGTTTAGGGTTAGTTGAATAAGTTGACAAAGAAAGTGTTAGAAAATATTAAGCAGACAGTCTACTAATACTCTACTAACTGCTAGTTGACATGTAGTTGCAAAGTTAATTACTGTTAGTAGAATTTCTAAAGTGGACTATCAAAATAAAGTGTTACCCAGATTTTATGTATATACATTTATTTATTTATTTATTTATTTATTTGTGTGTCCTATTGAAATAGGGCTTCTGTTGGTATTTCTTAGCTATACAAGAAAAAATGTATACAATGGTATTATCATGACCTGTTATGGCTCCGTCCTTCACCCCTTGAGGGAGCCTTCATTTCACTATGGACCATCTTTCACTACATTTCCCAGAATCCCCTGTTGTCACCTTTCACCCTTCACCTTAGTCGGCCATCTTAGTTCACCTACTCTTTGTATAAATAGACCGGTTCACCCACTGTTTGGTTGCGAAGTTTTGAATAGTTTACACTGTCAATTCCGAGCGTTATTTCCTGGTTGCCCTCCCGTTGCGGAGCTCCTTTGTTCCTGGTTCCCGTGACTGTTCTCCACCCGCCTATCGACCCCTTGCCTGTCCCTTGGATTACCCTGCTCACTGCCGGCCCCAGACCTTCACGCTCGGATACTGACGCTTCTTTGTTTTGTCCTACGTTGCCCATGTTTGTTCCTGCCAGACCCTGTTTGTTCGACTACGAGTTCTGTTAATAAAGCTAGCACTTGGATCCACCTGTCCACGTCCCGTCCTTGTCACAGTAATGAGGAACATTATTTAACACTATAGTTATATATATATATATATTTATTTATTTTTTTTTTTGGCCATAAAGAGTTAATATACAGTAAATCAGTAAATGTGATTATTTTAATTCACTTTCATTTATGTATTTTTTATTCCTTTGCGAAATGTAATTACAGTCATGGTCATAAATACTGGCACTCTTGCAATTCTGTCAGAAAATGCAACCCTTCTCTCAGAAAATTGTTGCAGTTGCAAATGTTTTGGTACTCACCTGTTTATTTTTTTTTGGTTTGATTTGGAATAACACAAAAAGAAAGAAGAGAGGTCTGCTAGAGGTCTGCTACCTGACCTGAGCCCGATGGGTTCCAAAATTCTCTTATGTTTCAGGTCGGGTTCGAGTTAATATTAATGAATAGCTTTGGGTTCGGGTCGGGCTCAGGTTTGTAGCTAAGGTAAAAATATATGCAACATGCTACGCTTTCACTGACGCACGCAGACATTATGTGCAGCGTAAACACAGAAACTCTGTGGCGCAGTGAAACTTTTATTAAAAAAGTTAAATAACTTTTATTAAACTTTCACTTCCCTCTCTCTGGCTAATTAATAAATAAATAAATGTTATGATCTTACCACACTTCATCTCTGTGTCTGATTAAAGCTGACAGAATTCTATATTGAGCCATAACTCACGAAAATGACCTGCATTACGTCCTGCATTAAAATCTTTTAAGGCTCATGATAGCTGGATTATCCATATATGTAAAAGTTGTGCGTGCCATCTGTTATATTTATTTATTTTTATATTTGTCCCATGGTGGTGGAGAATAAAACAAAAAAGAGGATTTTAACATATGTGTCACTAATCCGGTCCCCGTGGCACCCTCGGTTCACGGTCGGCGGGAACCCTCTCCGGAGTTCTAACTCTCACTACATTTCCCATCGGCCCCCGCCTATGACGTACTTCCGCCGCGCCGGTTTTGGCGCGAATTCCGGCTTTATGAGCCGGCCAGTCTCGCTAGTTCTTCGCGAGGTTTTGTACGTCTATGGCTGCATCTCTGAGCGTTTTTCCTTGGACTGTCTTCACGTTACCCACTCGGATTGTTTACTGGACTTACGACGATTCTCTGGCTTCCCCGACCCGTGCTTTGTTAACTGGATTACCCCCGCTAGCCGCCGGCCCCGGACTAACGCGGTTTGGATTGTCTCTACTATTGCTGTCTGCCCCTGTTTTACATTGCCTGTCCGACTCCTCTTGTGTTTAATAAACGGTTTGCATATGGATCCAAAAGATATCGACTCCGCTTCGTCACAGAAAACCTCGCCGTCACCGGATCCAGCAACTGTTGACCAGCTAGGTACCATGCTAACCACGCAGGCCTGCATGCTAGCGGACCACCAGCAGCAGCTAGCGCAGCTAACGGCTCTGACTAAGGACTTAGTGGCCGCGCTTCAAACGTTACAGCTCACGCAGCCACAGAGTTCTACACCCGCCGCGCCGAGCACTGCACCAACCCAACCTGCACCCGCGCTGGCCGCCTCAGGACCCCGCCTGGCCTACCCAGAAAAGTTTGACGGCTCACCAGGCAAGTGCAAAGGTTTTCTAATGCAATGTTCGTTATTCTTGGAGCAGCAACCTGCGCTTTACCCCACTGACACCAGCCGCATAGCCTTCGTTTGCTCGCTGCTTACAGGTCGTGCTCTGGACTGGGCCACCGCCATGTGGAATTCTGATCGGCCCGTCTTCCCCACATTTGCTGCATTTGCCCAGCGTTTCAAGTAGGTCTTCCTTCATTCAGCGGATGGGCGCGACGCGGAGGAGCAACTAATTGCGCTGCGACAAGGAAGAGGGACCGCCGCCGATTTTGCCCTCACTTTCCGCACCCTGGCCGCCCAAACATCCTGGAATGAGGGCCCATTAAAGCTCTTTTACAGGAAGGGACTCAGCCCTGAGCTGCAAGCTGAACTGGCCTGTCGAGATGAGGAGTTAAGTTTGGATCGGTATATCGAACTGTCCATCCGTTACGACAATCTGATTCGCTCCCGCCGACCGCCACGCCAGTTCACCTCCTACCAGCTGCCACGGACAGCCCCTCTGCCTACCGGAGCCTCGGGCACCTCCACAACGCCTAATGCGGAGGAACCCATGCAAATCGGCAACACCCGTCTGTCAATGGAGGAGAGAGAGCGCCGCATGAGGAGTAATCTGTGCCTCTACTGTGGCCAGCCGGGCCATATCCGTGCCACCTGCCCCACCCGACCTCCACGTAGATCTGACTCGGTGAGTGAACCCCCTAACTTATCCACCAGTCTTACTATTTCTGTAAAGTTAAGTTTTGGAGGTACCACTATTAGCACCACCGCTCTAATTGACTCGGGTGCTGCTGGTAATTTCATTGATGTACAGTTAGTTGAGACCTACAAAATCCCACAGATCTCTTGTCTCTCCCCCATTGCAGTGGAGGCCCTAGATGGCCGACCCTTGGGCCCAGGCACCATCCAATCCACCACCGCGGACCTCACTCTTCAAACTGACCCCAACCACCAAGAGAGGATCCGACTCTTCATCCTTCCTTCTCCATCCACTCCAGTAGTTCTGGGTTACCCGTGGCTCCTCCTTCATAATCCCTCCGTCGCCTGGGCCGACCACACTCTCACCTATCCATCAAGCTACTGCCGCCAGAACTGCTCTGCCTTTGAAACCCAGCCTTCAACCGGCCAGAAAACCTCGGAGTCATCTTCTACAATTCACGTGGAGAACCTACCGGGCGAATATAATGATCTGGCGTTGGCTTTCAGCAAGAGACGAGCAGCCTGTTTACCACCCCATCGCTCCAGCGACTGCGCCATCGATCTTCTGCCGGGGGCTGAACTTCCCAAGGGTCGGGTCTTTCTCCTTTCTCACCCAGAAACCGAGGCCATGAACATCTACATCAAGGAGGAACTAACCAAGGGGTTCATCCGTCCATCCACTTCTCCGGCCTCGGCAGGGTTCTTCTTCGTAAAAAAAAAGGATGGAGGACTTCGGCCCTGTATCGATTACCGAGCACTAAATGACATCACCACCAAGTTCCGCTACCCACTCCCGCTGGTTCCCTCCGCCCTCGAACAGCTGCGTGAGGCCCGCATCTTCACTAAACTGGATCTAAAAAGTGCCTACAACCTGGTCAGGATCCGAAGGGGAGACGAATGGAAGACGGCGTTCTCCACCACCACCGGTCACTATGAATATTTGGTGATGCCCTTTGGATTATCCAACAGTCCCGCCTACTTTCAGTCTTTCATAAACGACGTTTTCCGAGACATGCTCAACCGCTGGGTTTTGGTTTACATTGACGACATCTTAATCTTCTCCAAGACCTTAGAAGAACACATCCAGCATGTCAGAGCCGTCCTGAAACGCCTAATCCTGCACCATCTAGTGGCTAAGCCGGAGAAATGTGAGTTTCACTGCTCCTCGATTTCCTTTCTGGGTTACATAATCAGCTCTGACGGCGTGGCCATGGATGATCACAAGGTCCAAGCAGTTCTAAAGTGGCCACAACCCATCACTCTCAAGGACCTGCAACGTTTCCTGGGATTTGCCAATTTTTATCGTCGCTTCATCCGGGGTTTCAGTTCAGTGGCAGCGCCTCTCACAGCTATGGTAAAAAAGGGGAACTACCGTCTCACCTGGACCCCCTCAGCACTCGAAGCCTTCCAAGATCTCAAACGTTGTTTTACCAGCGCACCCATCTTACACCACCCGGACCCCAACAAGGAATTCATCGTCGAGGTCGACGCCTCCAGCTCTGGGGTAGGGGCCGTTCTCTCCCAGCGCCACGGGGAACCCCCCAAACTCTACCCGTGCGCCTTCTTCTCCCACAAACTGAACCCAGCCGAAAGAAACTATGATGTGGGAAATCGGGAACTTCTTGCCATCAAGCTGGCTTTAGAGGAGTGGCGTCACTGGCTGGAGGGCTCTCGTTTACCCTTTACTGTGCTCACTGACCATAGAAACCTAGAGTACCTTCGCTCTGCCCACCGGCTCAACCACCGTCAAGCCCGGTGGGCACTGTTCTTCACCAGGTTCGATTTCACCGTGACCTATCGACCTGGCTCCCAGAACACTAAGGCCGATGCACTGTCACGCATCTCAGAGGAGGACACCGAACCCAGACCACTTCAACCTATTATACAACCCTGCAGAATTGTAGCACCCGTCCAATGGGACCTCATCACGGAGGTCCTAGAGGCCCAGTCCACTGAACCTCCTCCCGATGACACACCCAACGACCGCACCTTCGTTCCCATACCACTACGACCCCGGGTACTCAGCTCTGTGCACGCCTCACCCAGCGCAGGCCACCCAGGAATCAATGCCACACTTCACCTGCTGTCCAACCAGTTTTGGTGGCCTGAAATGCGAGCCGATACCATCCGCTTTATAAAGAACTGTCCCGACTGTAACAAATCCAAAGTCCCTCACCAACCTCCCGCCGGGCTCCTCCAACCACTTCCTATTCCCCAAAGACCCTGGTCCCACATTGCCATAGACTTCGTCACGGACCTTCCACCATCTAGACGCTTCACCACCATTCTGACTGTCATAGACCGGTTCTCCAAAGCCTGCCGCCTGATCCCTCTCCCCAAACTGCCCACAGCCATGGAAACCGCTGAGACACTCTGCGACAACGTCTTTAGGTTTTATGGACTGCCTGAAGACATTGTGTCGGATCGAGGTCCACAGTTCACCTCCAGAGTCTGGTCGGCTTTTTGCAAAGTCCTCAATATAAACGTCAGCTTAACCTCAGGTTACCACCCGCAGTCCAACGGTCAAGCCGAACGTCTTAATCAAGAACTTACCCGCTTCCTACGAACATACTGCGCCAATCACCAGGAGGACTGGAGCCAATACCTAATGTGGGCCGAATATGCCCAAAACTCCCTTCTCAAACCTGCTACCAACATGACTCCGTTTAAGTGCATCCTGGGATACCAACCCCCCCTATTCCCTTGGTCCGGCGAACCCACTGATTTACCTGCCATCGACTCCTGGATCCGTCGCTGCGAAGAAACCTGGGACTCGGCTCACGTCCACCTTCAGCAAGCCATCAGACGCACACAGGTTCAAGCTGATCGCCACCGCACTCATCAACCTCCCTACACCCCTGGGCAGTGGGTCTGGCTCTCTACTCAGAACTTACGCCTTCGTCTACCCTGCAGGAAGCTTAGTCCCAGGTACGTGGGCCCTTTCCAAGTTGTTCGTCAAATAACTCCAGTGTCATTCCGTTTAAACCTGCCTCCTGAATATCGTATCTCACCCACTTTTCATATGTCTTTGTTAAAGCCCGCCGGCGACCCGACCCGAGGGGAGGGCCAGGAAGGGACCGGCACCACGGGCCCTCCTCCCATCCTGGTAGACGGCGAGGAAGCCTTTCGGGTCCACGAGATCCTAGACTCACGACGCCGAGGGGGTCGCTTATCGTACCTGGTCGACTGGGAGGGCTACGGCCCAGAGGAGAGGTGTTGGGTCCCGTCTGACGACATCCTGGACCCCAATTTAATAACTGAATTCCACCGGACTCACCCAGATCGGCCAGCCCCCAGGAGAAGGGGGAGACCCCGGCGTCGCCGGCTTCCTCGCGCCAGGAGTCGCTCGCAGGAGGGGGGCTCTGTCACTAATCCGGTCCCCGTGGCACCCTCGGTTCACGGTCGGCGGGAACCCTCTCCGGAGTTCTAACTCTCACTACATTTCCCATCGGCCCCCGCCTATGACGTACTTCCGCCGCGCCGGTTTTGGCGCGAATTCCGGCTTTATGAGCCGGCCAGTCTCGCTAGTTCTTCGCGAGGTTTTGTACGTCTATGGCTGCATCTCTGAGCGTTTTTCCTTGGACTGTCTTCACGTTACCCACTCGGATTGTTTACTGGACTTACGACGATTCTCTGGCTTCCCCGACCCGGTTTGGATTGTCTCTACTATTGCTGTCTGCCCCTGTTTTACATTGCCTGTCCGACTCCTCTTGTGTTTAATAAACGGTTTGCATATGGATCCAAAAGATATCGACTCCGCTTCGTCACAATATGAGTGCGAATCATGGTGATTTTATTGAATATGCTATATTTAAAACACAATTTGTTTTGCTCTTGTGCCTGACCTAGTGGTCTCTCTGTCACAACAACGACATATGCACATCAGCAAGTTGAGAGTAATGATTGCGAAAGACGGAGAACGCACAGCGCAAACACAGTAAAATCAGTAAAACTTATTGGATACGTTTTACAGTGAAAACTGCACAGCTGTCATTGCAACCATTAAAAAATTGGCAGAATTTATGTGACCATTGTTGTTTTTAAAATTTTAGGGCTGTCAAACGATTAATTGCGATTAATCCAAAATAAAAGTTTATGTTTACATAAACTTTACACAAATTTAATTATATATAAATATTTTATATATAATCTAAAATATTTGTCCTTAATATATACATGCATGTGTGTGTATTTATATATACATAATAAATTTACACAGACATATAGTATGTAAACATAAACTTTTGTTTTGGATGCGATTAATCGTTTGACAGCACTATACAATTTCATAACTGGTAAGTGCTTTTTTTTTGCATTTGTAATTTGCACTGGCCATGAGCCTTAGTGAAATGTATTTGTTTACTGGCCGTTGCATGTAATTGAGAAATATGGCATATTTAAAAAAAGTTTAGTTTTCGCTATAAAAAAAAAAAAACAATTTCGGGTTAGGGCTCTAAATTTAACAGTGCTGCTCGGATTCGGGTCTGGTCGGGTCAGGCGATCTCGGGTACGGGCCAGGTTCGGGCTTCAGTTTAAAGCCCGTGCACACCTCTACAGCTTTCTGACAATGGCCACTACGCTGCACCCCAAAATTCATTGGTAATCATCAGATTTTATGATACTGTTCACACAGTCAAGGCATCCAGTGCCAGAAGCAGCAAAACAACCCCAAAACATCTTTGAACTTCCACCATGTTTGACTGTAGGGACTGTCTTCTTTTCTTTAAAGGCCTCATTTCTTTTTCTGTAAACAGTGCCATGATGTCCTTTACCAAAAAGTTCTACTTTTTTCTCATCTGTCCACAGTACATTCTCCCAGAATGTTGCAAGTGTGTTTACTATATTGACCACACCTGTTACTTGCCACAGGTGTGTCTAAATACAAATACAAGGTGCTAATAAGTTTGTCCAGTCCATTTTTGAGTTATGTGTGAAATTTTATCAAGTTTGACTTTTCTTTTTTTTTGTGTGTGTGTGTGTTATTCCTGTACAAACAAAAACAATAGGCACATGATTACCAAAACATTCGTTAATGGAACAATTTTCTGAGAGAAATTGCATTTTCTGACAGAATTGCAAGGGTGTCGATATTTTTGGCCATGATTGTATTTCATCACCCAGCTCTTCATATAATGTTGGATATAAGTATGTTCAACTATATCTGCACAGATACAGTATACTTGTGTAGAGCAACATATACTATAGCATATCTCAACTGCTTAATTGCTTAAATCGCAAAATGTAAACTATTTTATCAATCAACTCTAATTTGCTAAATTCAACTAAAAGGCATTAGAATAGTAATAAATACTACACAATAACATCCTGATTTTCTGTAATACTGCTTTTAAACAATGTAAATTGTGAAAAGTGCTATACAAGTAAATTTGACTTGATTGCAGTTCTACTGTATATTAATACAGAAATTTTGATGTTTCTATTAAAGACTGGATCTTTTCTAGATCAAGTACTGAACGTTTTGTTTTGATTTTTTTTTTTTTTAGGTCAGTGGGACATGACATGTTTTAAAGCTTTTATCATTATTTTATGTCAGGAAGCATGACAGGAACTTCGGAAGTCTTTTTGACCCAGTCGTGACGTGTCAAGAAACAAGGTCAAAGACATTCGCATGGAACAGAAGGAGCCGTGGCAACACTGCATTGTTCTTCTGCAGGGCTGTTTGGTGGCTTTCATTGTTCTCAAGGACGTGTAAGTGTAGACTTACCAACTCCATTCAAGTGTTTTCCGTTTTTCACACTCTGCTGCTTAATGTTGTATGCCTTCTGCTGTGCAAGAGAGAGGGACAGAGAAGGGAGAAAAAAGAGGCTTATCAGCTTACAAATATTCGCATCAATCTCATCAATCACAGCATTACTGACTCTCTGTCTGCTAGCACTTTTCTCCAATTGATTTAGGATATATTAGGAGAGTCTTCAGTGCTCATGAATGCAGGAAAGGTGGAGGCACATTAAATATGCTTCTGTCGTTGCAACCTGAAACCAGCTGTTCCATTCCTTGCTGTGCAATGCTTGCAAGGAGTAGCATTTCTATGGTCTAGAAAATAAAAGCAAAATCTTAGGGTAACTAAATAACCTTCTTTTAATAACTGTTGGGTTTTTGAGTTTACTACGGTATGGTTCTTTGGATAGTTCCTAGCTGGATAGTTCTTGAATAATTCATAATTTATTGTGCTGCTTCTAACCTAAATAACCTATATACCTGTTTGGGATCAGTAAGATTTTTAATGTTTTAATGTTTAAGTTCTGATACTCATCAAGGCTGCATTTATTTGATCAAAAATTTTGGAGAAAAACAAACAAACAAACAAAAAAAACAAACAAACAAACAAACAAACAGTAATATTGTGAAATATTATTGCAATTTAAAATAATTGTTTTCTATTTTAATATCCTTTAAAATATAATTTTCTTCAGTAATTACTCCAGTCTTCAGTGTCACACAATTCTTCAGAAATCATTCTGATATGCTTTACATCCTATTCTTGGGAGATATTTGGGAGGGGTATTTAGGAAATTGTTGCCATATGGCAACACTGTACCACAATGGAAAATGGCCAAAATTAGATTTTCTATTAAATTATGATTTTTCTTATCAATTCAAATGCACATTTCTTTTAGAAATTGATGCCTCCCATCTTAATGTCCATCAAAATCTGCCACATGCACATTCAGACACATAAACATACTCATCCTCATTGTCATCACATGGAAGAGCCAACTCTACACTCTTCCTATTGCCCTTTCCGTGAAACGTTGCTGTTTTAATTTTCTAAAAAGAATAAATAATTTTCTTATTCATACATAAATACAACTATAAACACTATAAACACTTCAAATTAATAAATAACTGCAATCAAGTTATTGATGTTACTATTTATAAAAAATTCCAATGGGGAAATACATTACTTCAATTCCACCGTGGTACAGTGTTGCCAAACTATGTTACATAATGTTGATTTGTGAATATAAATATGTAATTTACTAACTAAAGATGATGCAAAAAAATCTCCTTTGAGAAGAGATTTTCAGAAATTAGGTTAACAGAGCCATTTCTGGAGCACTTCAACTGGTGTCCTCCATGTGAGGGTGACAGTGGGAAAAATTGTCTTGGAGGAACATTTCTAATATCATTTCACTTAAAAACAGCACATCACTGACTACCTTAGGGCTGGCCCTTTTAATTAGAATATTACAATATATTGTATTTTTGTTGTGAAGACTCAGGAGTCGAGGGATCCAGTTGCAAATGGTTTATTAATACAAGCGCAGGCGGGGAAATCGATAACAGCAGTAGAGTACAACGTAGGCAAATCCAGAGAATGGTCGGAAACAGTCCGTGGCTGGCAGCAAGCAGGGGTAATCCAGAAACAAGCGATTAAGTCAGGGCAAACAGAGAATGATCACAAACGAGGTCACAGTCCAACTCGGTACACAGGGGGTCAGTCCGCGGGAAAAACGCTCAGGATTGCAGGCCATGAGCAAGACAAAACTTCACGAGGGACGCAAAGTAATGGCCGCTATTTAAATCCGGGAACTTGCACTGCGAAATGGCCGAACCGGGCGGAGTCAGCCCAGGCAGAATAGATGAGGATGTCATCGATGTAAATAATTACCCAGCGGTTCAACATATCCCGAAAGAGCTCATTCACAAAGGCTTGAAAGCAGGACGGACTGTTGGCCAGGCCGAAGGGCATAACGAGGTACTCATAGTGGCCAGTGGTGGTCGAAAAGGCCATCTTCCACTCATCCCCCTCGCGGATGCGGATCACGTTGTAAGCGCTTCTCAAATCCAGCTTGGTAAAGATCTTGGCAGTCCGTAATTGTTCCAGTGCGGAGGGAACCAGGGGAAGCGGATAATGGTATTTGATAGTAATATTGTTGAGGGCTCTATAATCAATACAGGGTCGGAGACCGCCATCCTTTTTCTTAACAAAGAAGAAACCGGCCGAGGCAGGTGACGTTGAGGGTCGAATAAACCCCTTGGCTAGTTCCTCCTGGATGTAGAGCTTCATGGCCTCAGACTCGGGTTGTGATAGTGGGAAGATGCGGCCCCTGGGTGGTGTGGAGCCTGGGACCAGATCAATGGCACAGTCCCCTGGTCGATGCGGAGGCAGGTGGGTAGCTAGGGTCTTACTAAAGGCTGCCCTCAGGTCTTGGTATTCCATCGGGAGAACCTCCTCTCCCGTGTGTGGTTCAGGTTTTGGCTTGGGCCGTGGTTCAGGTAGCAATGGGTCAGGTGATGCGCTGGATGAGGGTCCATGTGCGGGTGTTCCGGGGGCATGGCTGTGATGGCGACAGTGCAGTGACCACCGGGAGATCTTGTGCAGAGTCCGGGAGATGGTTGGATTGTGAAGAGCCAGCCAGGGGTATCCAAGGATCACGGGTGTGCGGGGTGCAGTAAAGAGATATAAGCGGATGGTCTCAGTGTGGTGATCAATGCATAGGGTTAGGTCCGTGGTAGTCTCAGCCTCAGACGTCACGCCCACGAAAAGTTGGCTAAACGTCTGATGCATATGGCACACTTATCTGGAAACACTTCAGGAGTTTCGAAGTCGTCACAGGATTGGTTAGATTATACGGGATTTCCGGGAGACACGTGTGTCGCGTTCTTTAACGTTACGCCTGGAAACAAAAATGCCATGGCGCCCAGCTCCCTCACAAATGAGAAAGTCGTCGTATTTACAACTGTGACGACGAGCGCCTATTAGGATCAACTAAAGGCTAGACTTTCAAAAGAATGTGAAAAATGTCAAGTTCACGGCATAGAATCTTTAAAATATGTCAGAGAGTTTCACACATCGGCCTGTTATTGTGGCGACATTTCCACGCCCCTAAACATGACGCGGCACAAAATGAAACGTGATTGGTTGTTTTACTTGTCAGTCATATGGCCCAATGGGCGGGCCTTGGCCGTTCAAAGCGGCCAAAGATTCCAGACCTTCTGCCGTCAGTCTGAAGGTCTGGCTACGCGAGACTAGGTCCGTGGTGGTGTAAAGGATTTGGCCCGAGCCGAGAGTGTTCCGTCTATGGCTGCCACTGCAACATTAGGAGAACACAAAAGCTGTGGTACGTTATGTGTCCTAGCAAAATCAGCATCAATGAAATTCCTTGCAGCCCCCGAGTCAATCGAGGTCTGCACGGCCAGGGCAAACGAAGAGAAAGATAGTCGCTCAGGGTTCCAAATAGCAGTAGCCCATTCAAGTGCCCTTCCAGAAAGCAGTGAGCAAACAAAGGCAATCCTACTACTATCATTGGGATACATAGCGGATTGCTGTTCTATAAATAGGGAGCACTGGAGTAAGAAATCTTTACACTTAGCTGGTGAACCGTCGTATTTCTCCGGCAGGGCCAGGCGTGGGCTGGCAGCGATGGCGGGGACACACCCTTCTAATGAACAGATTTCACTACTTTAGTAATTTTCATGAGTACTAATCTTAATGTTTAGGCATATTATGATATTCTAGGGAATTGGTTCATAGAGAAATGTTTGATTCAGTCAGTGTGAAAGAACTTGACTGGTCTGCATAAAGCCAAGTCCTAATCCCAGCTGAACACCTCTGGTGTGACTTTAAATGCAGACCTTTGCACACCAAAAATGCGAGTGTTTTTTTTTTTTTTTTTTTAATCGAACAGTCTAAAATAATCTTTTTAGTTTCGCAAAGCAAACACATTTCTGTCTAATAAGATTTGAGCATTACATTACATGGCCAGAGCAACTGCTGTTGCAAAAAAAAGGCAATAGTGGTGGCGCAGTTTCGTATTGCATCTGAGAACAGATGGGTTTTAAGCAAATACATGAATAATTACATATATTTTCAAATGTGTCATGATGCTAATTGTACTTCTATTTATATTGTAATGTGTTTTCTTGTAAGCATTACAGATAGTTTGTGTTTCTGGTGTAGACCCAAACTTTATTTATCATAAGTTAATGCTGTATATTTTGAGAAGCGGATGATGTTAAATCCATATACAACATACATATCTATGGAAAAATGCATTGTTGGTCGATGCCACCTAGCATGTAGGCGTGAATTAGCAAAAGGCAAACATTTGTTTCGTGCTCGGTGTGAAAGCACCATTTGATGGCGATTCGCCTCGTGCTTTCGCATCGTGCTCAGCGTGGAAAGGCCTTTAGTTTGGGCCAATGCAAAGACGTGATTATTGATCTTAAGCACGGTTTGAAATTAACACCCACCAACCCACCAAATGCAGGTAAAAATCAGCTGTGATGGGTAGCGCAAAAACTGACCACGTGAGACATCATGACATTATCGGAAAAACCAAACAAAACACACCAACAGAGTGCACACATACGTGACTACATGATGAATGATGAGTGCGTGTATGCATTTAGAGTGTGTTCTTTTACTGCATGATTCAGTCTATTAATATATGCATTAAGAATAATCACATTAGTCAAGATAAGGGGGCAGAAAATTTATATATTTACATAATTTTATATAGTTAATCGGGGTGTGTGTGTGTGCACGTGGATGAGTTAAATGCAAAAGTCTTTTCCTTTTCTTTTCTTTTCTTTTCTTTTCTTTTCTTTTAATCAATATCACATGAAGAGTGTCATTTTTTCCTAAAAAAAAAAAAAAAAAAAAAAAACATAGTTCAGCATAGTTACAAATGTGATAATGATTTTATACAACAGTTCAAAAAAAAAAAAAAAAAAAAAATTGTATTGATGTTATTGACTGTTTTGTGCTCTGTTTCTATTATCACACCACTGTTTTGCTGTTCTGAGCAATGATGGTGTTTTGTTCCGGAATTAATCAGCCGTTTAAATGATTCGGTTTAATCGCAATTATTCACTTAACAGTCACTTAACAATGACACACTTTTATCTTTTTATTTTTTTAAGTAAGGAATAATTGACTTTGGGCTGCTGAATTCTGCTTCGCGTTGTGGCCGCATCACCACCTCGGGTGTGCATTATTTTCTAGGAATTCAACAGCTCAAAGTTAATTATTCTGCTTATACTATGGTTACCACACCTCCAGACATTGACCAGATAATATATTTCAAGGCATTTATCCATTTTTTGTCCTTAAAACGCTATTAAAATGCTTGTGTAGGATTAATTTCTTATGTAGCTCATCCAATGACTTTGTTGCTAATTCCAAAACGTTATTTTAGACCTAGTAACGACGCTTGAGCCATTGATAGCAGACTATGCAGTTAATAATGTAGTTTAGAAAGACAGACTGGCAGGCAGACAGACGGAAAGAGAAAGAGAAAGAGAAAGAGAAAGAGAAAGAGAAAGAGAAAGAAAAAGAAAAAGAGAAAGAGAAAGAAGAGAGAGATTAAGCTCATGAATTACCTCTGTGAATCTGTGCTTCTCAAGTGATCAGCAGCAGCATTTCTACTTATAGTGAATCTTTAAGTTAATTTTCTTCAGGAACAGCGTTGTTGTTACCTCGCTTGTGAGAATCGTCATGTAATTTTTAAGTTGTTAATTGTCAGAGCAGTGCTAACAACATTTAGCGCGTATGTTAGCACGTGTGCTGACTGTTATGTGTGTGTGCGACTGTAAGAGAAAGTAGCGTTATGTGCTTTTCGTACATAATAATACATGTAATTTTGGGGCAAAAACATGTAAAATAATAATTGTTTGGTCGGTGTCATTGTGGGTTTTGTTTATTTTGCTGTTTTAGGCTGCAGGGACTTTTGAAATAACTGAAATAGTGTGGCGAAGTGATATAGACATGCAATGTGATCAGGAGCTGCCTGGAACTGCATTTAAAACATTGTCCTTTTTGTTTCAAAACATGAACATAAGTTTTATGGGTTTGGAACAATCTAAGGGTGAGCAAATGATGACATAATTTCCATTTTTGCATGAACAATCAGTATACAAGCATTAAGTTTTCACTTAAACATCTTTTGCTCTGTTAGCAACACAATCTAAAGGTGCCTTCCTGTATTTCCATGGAATAATCACTGTTTTTAAGTAAAATTGTTTTCACATCTAACACCAGTATTTACACTCAGTGTGCGAAACCACTTTGACTCAAATGTAAACATTTAAGGATCCAGCAGTGGGAGCACAAACCCTCTCTGCATTTAAGTGGACCTCACATCACCCAGCTTTTCTACAGCCTGCAGTTACAAATTAATGTCTGAGGACTCTAGCTCTTCCTGAGCTACATTCAAAGCAGAACCCTCTGGCTGAGTGAATGGATATTGTTGCTGCAGGTGCTAGGAGAGGCCTGCTCAGGCTTGGTGTCTTGACAAGGGCCTCACTGTCTTATCGTTCACAGTAATGATATGGATGTTGGGATATAAGAGAGAGGGCCCTTCTGAGGAAGGAACAAATCTCTTCAATTCCAGACTTACAGCATAGAGGGAAAATCCAGTGTGTGTAATAATTTCTGTTTAGCTGTTCCTTACACACCCTTTGCAAACAAAACCAACAGAGGATTTTTGTTCACCTGCACAAATATGAATGTTTTTCTGTGAACGTGCTCACAGGCCTGACATAAAAAGGAAGCTTTATTGAGATGTAATTAATTTGCTAGTATTTAAAGGGGATTTGTGCCCTCTCATTGGGAGAGAGGTTTTAAATAGTATTACAATCAACAAAGACTTACTTAGAGACTGAGAGATGCAAAGCCTTCTCAAGTAACAATGGAATCAGGATAAAATATGCTTATGCTCACTAAGAGTCAATCCATATTTGGAGTAGCGTTCTGTGAATGGTAGAGTGGTGTTTAATAGTATGAATGAGATCTGAATTGAATTTATTCAGCACTGAATGCTCTCCTTTAATTATGGAATGACCCTCAGTCCATTAAGCTGTGCAATCTGGCTTCATATATCTTGATTCTGTGGTGAAATGTTTCTTAAACCAGTCAATATGTATTAGTATGCCAGTGATATTTCAGAAAACACAGGGACAGGTAAATCAATTAAATGCTAAACAATACAGAACATCTCTAAATTCATGAAGAAAAAATATAGTTAACAGAACAGTACTGTGTAGTACAGTATAGCATAATACTTTCTATCATAGACCAGGAAAATGCAATGTGGTCAGGCCCAGGGACCAGTACAACAGGATTATTTTCAGTTTCAGCTTATTGAAGAAATGCCACCAACCAGTATCAATTTAAGTGTATTAGTCCCACCCAAAAAGGAAATCAGACATGCACTTCTCCAAGTTCAACAGTTGCGGCTGTTTTGCATTTGTGCATTTATATGAGTTTGCGGTAGTTCGCGCCGGCGCGCCTAGTGAAAGCACATAGAGTCATTTTGAAACATGAAGACAAATAAAATTATGATTTGAAACACAATACTTGTGAGCAAATTTTGTTCTGAGACAGTAATATACAGCGTTGAATGCGCGCAAAGAGAACTCCCTCATATAATCACTAAAAGCTGTCACTCACTTTCACTTTCGATCTTACGACGTTCTGTTAATAAGCTGTCTACACTGCATAATGAATCTCTTATTTACATCAACAGTTTGTAATCGACATTTGTTATTATCTACAGTTTGTTAGAGAGGATTACTGAGCTTGCAGAAGTCAGCAAACTTGGCATTTTGAACGGTGAATGGATTCTAATGTAAACACTTCTGGTCATTGCATTCTGTTTGCATTGTGTGATTGGCTACATTCTTCAACGCTGCAAATATGTTTTGCCAATATTAGAGGGGGCCCCCAGTTTCCCAGCGGCTGCTTACCTCGCCTATTGGTTAAATCCGCCCCTGCATATATCCGATGTGTTATCATAACTCCCAGCACCCCCATGAAAATGGAACAATCTTAACAAATTCTGAGGAGTTCCGGTTACAAAAACTATTAGTACTGCTGCTCTGCTGGCGAAATTGGGAACAAATCTTCTGTACCAGCCAATCAGGCCTAAGAAAGACCTCATACTTTTCTTTGTTGTTGGAGGTGCACAAGACAAGACAGCTGATTGCTAAAGCTAAACTGATTTACATCCGTTATTTATGTTTCTGAACATGCATATGTAAGCGAGAGAAAGTGTGTCTGTTTTATGTGAGCGTGAAGAAAATCTGCCTGTAAAAGAATAGATTTGTGCTCGCGCAGAAACTGCCCCAAACAAACTATTAGAATAAGAAGAAAGTCACATCTGAATGCTGCATATTTTTTTTCTTGGTTAAAATGAATGGAGAATATCATATTTTTCTGTGTGCACTCAACCATTTGCATCGGTGGCTAGATCACTTGATGAGGTCCGCACATCCTTTGCGTGGAAACTAATCCACAAAAAAGAATACAAAAAAGCTTTCTTTAAAAAGTAAAGTAATGCATGCCCATTTTCTTAATATGATAATTAAAAAAACAACAGACTGATGAAAATGCGGGACATTTTCTCAATATGCGACGTGTGGGACAAGGGGTGAAAATGCTGTGCGGTACAACACAAAGCGGGACAGGTGGTCACCCTAGGTGCCACCGATGTTCATCCCAAGTGGTGCTGAAGATAATGATGTAGTCAATATAAGCTGCAGCAAAGTCATCCAATCCTCTGAGAACTTGATCTACAAGGTGCTGAAACATAGCTGCAGCCCTGTGCAGGCCAAACACCTGCAAATTCTCTCCTTGATGGTTGTATGATCCCCAAGTCCAGCATCACTTTTACGTCCTCCTTTAAGGCTGGAACTAGATGGGCAGGCATCCTACAATGTGTTTGTCTAATGGGCTCTAGCTTAAGAAGACTAATGTCATGCTGCAGAAGACTCATTTTACCTGGCTTGTCACTGAACAAACCTTCTGGTCCCGTTTCTGGAATTCTCTCTGCTGCTTGGTTGTCAAGTGATCAGCTGCTGGGAAGGTGAGTGATTCTTTAACCACAGGGAAGTACTGTTCCTGTACTTCCTCCTCCTCATCCACTCTCCTTGCCCACAACTGGTCAGCCCAAGAGCCTTTTCTCTCATGCCATGAACTTGACGGCTATACAATAACTCAAAGGGAAAATATGCTGTGGAACCTGTGCAACTTCCTTGTAAGCAAACATCAGGTAAGGCAGCCACTGGTCCAAGTCAGCACCTGTTTCAAACACAAACTTGCGCCAGCATAGATTTAAATGTCTGGTTGAATCTTTCGACCATTCCGTCAGTTTGAGGATGGTAAGATGTGGTCTGAATAGGATGTATGCACAACATATAATACACTTGCTTGATTTGTTTAGATGTAAAATTTCTTCCCTGATCTGTAATTATTTCCTTGGGTATTCCAACCCGTGAAAAAAGCTGAATCAGGGCATTAACAATTTGTCTTGTCTTTATGTTTTTGAGGGAAAATGTTTCAGGGTATGTAGTTGCGTAATCTGCGACCACTAAATTATAATGGTTCCCTGTTCTAGTTCTTTCCAACTGGCCAACAATGTCCAAAGCAATTCGAGAGAATGGGACATCAATAACAGGAAGACTGACTAGAGGCACTTATCACCTTTCTTAGTTGGGTTTACCAGTTGACACTCTGGACATGATCTGCAAAAATCCATTACATCCGTGTAGAGCCTAGGCCAATAAAATCTATTGGCAACTTGGGCTAGCATTTTCTGTTGCCTTAGTTGTCCTGCCCAAGGCACTGAATGCCCCAACTGCAACACCTTGAGTCTCATTGGTTCTGGAACCACTAACCTCTCTCCCTCAGCACTTTGAACATACAACCTGACATCTTTAATTACAAAATGATCTTTCTGCTGCAACAATAATGAGGGGGTCACCTTCTCTGCCCTTTCCAATAAAGATTTCAGTGTTTTGTCCTGCCTTTGCAGCTGCACTATATCATGTGGAATATGTTCAATCATCTCAGTACAAGGTTTAGGCAACTTTTCAACAATTTCTGTGCCCTCCACTTTTCTTTGCCGTCTCTTGCATCTAGACTTATTTATTTTGGGATGCACATTAAAAGGACAATCTTGCAATGAATGCTTACAGGTCTCATCATGCTTAGCCTGAGCTCTTGTTAACACCCTAGCTTCAGCAAGCTCCCTATCAGTCTGCAAAAGATCTACCAACACTGGAACATCTCTACCCAATATCACTGGATAGGGTACCTACTCCACTATACTGACTGACAGAGTGTAAGCCTGGTTGTCTATTTTAATTACCAAGTCTGTCTTGAGGTATTCCCTCTTATCCCCATGAATACAACAAACCCTCAATTGACCTTGCCTTGATACACAAAAAAAGGTGAGCACTGGAACTTTCTGTACAGGGCAGTCTACTTTCCCACGTCTTGGCTGACCACATGCATGACACACAATTACATGTTTAACTTTATATTGATTAAAACTGATGTTTACTAATGTCAGTACCACTTGAGGAACATAAATTAAAGAACAGAACTTGAATTAGAAATATCCAGACCACTACTCAAACCATCCCCAAAGTTACCGGTTGGGCTGTTATTGTTCCGCCACCATCTGGGTTGAACCATTTCTCATCCATTTCTCAAATCTTTTAACCTTACTTGCAGCTCTCTTGGAGTTTCATCTTCCAGAGCACTGTACCATCTGAAATGTTGTCTGTACATCTCATTGTTAATTTCAAACTTGTCAAGAATAGGTTGTAGTTCAGAGCATCATCAGTTCATGGCCACATAGGCTGTTCCTTATGCTAAAGAGTCCACCATTCCCATTTTTATAGGAACATTTGCAGCATGCCAGGAATTGAATCAGACCTTCCCTTCAGATGACTTTACCTCAGCCTCAGACTGATCCGGCAGCTCCGCCTCCTCCATAGCTCTTGCCTTATCCTGCTTCTTAGGTGGCATTCTCTCTTAAAAACAGCCATGCAACTTAAACAGTCTTAATGCAGAAAACACACAACTGTTGCCTCCTAATGGCTTGGAAACACCGCTGCCACCATGTGTTGGGTAGGAGCTGCTGAGGACTAGGAAGGAGATAGGAAGGCTCAGTACAACAGGATAATTTTCAGCTGCAACAAGTTTATTGAAGAGATGCCACCAACCAGTGTCGATTTAAGTGTATTAGTCTCAAAAAAGGAAAAAAAAAATAAAAAAAATAAAAATAAAATAACAAAAACACATACACATACACAAACTACATAATACAAAAAATGGCTGTCAGCCGCAAAACCTTATGCTCAAAACCACTTGCAGGGGCACATCATACAATCTTAAAACATATCTCGCATCAGGCATGCACTTCTCCAAACTCAACAGTTGCAGCTTCAGTCGTTTTACAAGTAGGATGGTTGGTTGGTGTAACATTTGTACATTTCTGTCGTACCAACTAACATTTTTAAAATGCAAACATTTTTGTGAAATCTTAAGTTTATGTCAGAACGGCTTTATGAAAGATTTACACAAAAAAATAGCCATTCTGCCTGTGTTTCATGAATGAGGCACATAGAACTGTAAGTGATTATAGCTCTGCAAAAGGCAAAGTCGAATCCGGGTCAATCGTGTTAAAAGCCAATTCTACAAGTGTGACTTGTTACTGCCTACACCACTGAATCCAATCCTTCAATGCATGTCTTTTTTTAAATCTTGAATGTCAACCAGACATTGGTGGGTAAATCTAATGTAAATAGCGTTTGCAAACAAGGGCACTATTTGCACTTAATGTAAACATACCACGAAAAAATTGCTTCCCCTGTCTCAAGGCCCAGTGTCGGGGGCTCCTTGATGAGGGGGTTCATGAGCGGCCGCTCTGCACAGGGTATGTGGGAAGGCCATCATCTCATGTGGCACATCAGCTGCCTGGAGATGCTGGCCATGATCCAAGCTCTAAAACACTTTCTCACAGACTACAGGGGACACCATGTGCTTGTCCGTACAGACAACACATCAGTGGTCTCCTACATCAACCGGCAAGGGGGGGTCTGTGCTCATGCCCCCTACACAGGCTGGCGTATGTGATCCTCCTCAGGGCTCAGGGAAAACTCCTCCCACATCCCTGGGCACCTCAATTAGGGAGCAGACATCCTCTCAAGGCAGGGGCTGAGGGAGACTCCACCTCTAGGTGGTAGCATACCTTTAAAGGAAGTTCAGCTAGGCAGAAGTGGAAGTGTCGCAGGAAACGACACACTGTCCGCACTGGTTCTCCCTCAAGCATCCAGCTCCGCTTGGGCTGGATGCCATGGTGCAGACGTGGCTGAAGCTTTGTCTGTAAGCATTTCCCCCAAACACTCTGCTCCCGGGAGTTTTGGAGGGAGTACGCTGGAACGGCGTCTGTCTACTTCTAGTAGTCCTATTCTGGCCGGCCCGAGATGATTCTCAGACCTCGTATCACTTCTTGTATTCACCTTCTCTCTCAGGTGGGGGGCTCCATTTTTTACCCCTGCCTGGAATTCCGGAAGCTGTGGCCGTGGCCTCTGAGGGGGCACAGCTCTTAGCATCCGATCTCTTAACCGAGGTTGCTGAGACCCTACTCCAGTCAGGAGTTCCAACTACGAGGAAACGGTACGCCTTGAAGTGGATACTTTCACTTCTTGGTGCGGACAGCGACTGCAAGACCCAGTCTCTGCAGGGCTATCCCCCTCCACCCTGAAGGTATATGTGGCAGCCTTAGCTGCTTACCACACCCTTCTGGGTGGTCAGTCATTGGGGAGACACCCATCCATTACTCATTTCCTCCGTGGCACTGGCCTACGATTCCACTGAGCTCCCGTCTATGGGGCTCAGAGATACACACTCATTCCCAAAGTATTTTTGACGCAGCTCGAGTTCCTGAAGGGAAATGTCTCTAGGTTACGTATGCAACCATGGTTCCGTGATGGGAACGAGAATCTGCAGTTTATGCAGGGGATCACTTTATCAGAGGCTAACATGTGTGTTTGCACCTTTATGCTTCCTGGTTGCTCATGTCACCCCAGTCATGACATTTCACTTTTCTATTGGACTTTGGACTGATTTCACACGTGTTTCAAAACGCGGTCACACAGAGGGTGTTCCCAAAGCGTTTTTTTAATGCAACATCTTCCCTTGGGAAACCATGGATACATACGTAACCTAGAGACGTTTTCTGCCACCAGTCTCTGCCCACAAAAGAACGTCATCACTGTTTACAAACACCAAATTGGTCTATAGTAACAGTGTAAAAAAAGTTTAATTTTTACAGAAGGCGGCATACAATGCTTCAAGAAAAAAAAAAAATATAATAAATAAATAATTGGTTAACTGTAAGATATTTTAGCATATGATAGGAAAAAAAAAATATTATTTAACATTTATGAATTGTCTATTTTTTTACTGTAAAATACTGTTATATAATACAATGAAAAAAACAAAAACAGCAAAATGAGCTTTCCTATAGCACTCTACATTTGTACATTTTTAAAGTAAATACCATAATGAAATATTATGGGTAAGTGTATTATTGTATTATGGTACAGTACTATAGTTTTATCCAGTGCAATATAATGTAGTGATGTGGAAAAGAACAACAAGCTCTCTGAAATCAAAGCTGTCCTCTCATCTCTCACAAGGGACAGAATATAGGCCACAGCCAAAGCAATCTGGCATTACTAAACCTTGAGGAGAGCCAAGCGTGACCTCCTCTAGAATGCACCATTGTCCTACAAGATGGGCTGGATGCCACAGCGCCTCACCTGTAGTGTCAAGTTACTGGCCGAAGTGATCGTTTGACCTTTCTGCTTGTGGCCCGTTCTGATCTCTCATGTTTTATTTATGCTGTTCAGAATGCGTCCCTGTACCCATGTACTGGAAAGTGATATTGCATCCTCACGCATAAGTCACAAACAAAAAGAGTGTTTTTAATAGATTTTGGCCCTGCTTTGCCGCTATGGTTTCAAGCTGAGGGTTCTCAGGTTTCCTAGACGACACAAACAATTAGCAGAGGCCATGGAGGGGAGAGGCAGCCTGCTAATTATCCACAGAACCTACTAGAGAACATGGGCATGGATCAACGCTCCAGTCTTCTGCAGGGACCTGCTGTGGCACCCAGACAAAGACTGGAAAGGAATGATTTTATCTACACTAAAATATTGTTTAACAGTTTATCATTCTGATTATTACACATGACTGGAGATTTCCATGGTTTGGATCCATTGCCTGGGTATGAATCTAAATGTTGCAATTAAACAGACATTTATGGATCTTTAAAGGATTATTTCCTTACACAGTTAAACATTTTCCATTCCCCTAATGGTCATTATGTTTTATTGGCAGCTAAGACTTGGTAAACTACACAAGATCAGAGTCCATCTACTGGTTTCCTGTTGAGATGAAAGTAAGTGGAAATGGTAATAAATCTTGGGCTGCTTGGGGGCATCTGTTGAACAAATGTACGTGTGTAGAAGTGTCAGCTGGTCAATAGGGGGCGCAAGTAAGCCAAGGAAGAAGACTACTTCACCATGGTAAAAATAAGTGTAATATATATATTGCAAAATAATCATGAAATTGCATTATTTAGTCATACTATTCGACTTTATGAAAATTAATTTCTATGCAATTTTTACTACAAGTCTATTTATTTTTTTACAGTCCTTAAACTGTGATCTATCCCGTGGATCCCTCGTGTGGACAACATTAGTGTTATGGCCTTCATCTTTGAATCACATTAATATAATATAATATAATATATATATATATATATATATATATATATATATATATAGTCAACTCTGTGCACATATATATAAAAATATATTCATCCTTGTGAGAAAGTTTATTTTTTTTCTACTTGAATATACTTGAAAAACTAAATTTGATCTAACTACATCGCAAACAAGTCAATTCAATATTTCTCAGACTTGTCCAGCTAATGCACATTTTATAGTATAGTAAACAAACAATAGATTGGGTCTTTTAACTGAAATGTGGGACTTTAAATCATCATGACTTTAAATGCAGCAAAGGTAGTCAAGAAATTACCTTATCTAAAGTAGCCATTCAACAATTTTAAATTAGTGTGGTCGACTAGAAAGTAGATATTAATTTATTTATGCATTTATGTATGTATGTATTTATTTCGTACCTCTGAAAATTAAAGATGCAACTTCTCAAAGAGAGCTTGAGTGTGCTGTGCTTCAGCAGGCTATCAGTTAAAACTGTTGTTGAACATTTAAAAAATTCTCAGAGAATTAGTATCTAATTCATCTGAATTCATAAAAAAGAAAAATGGTTTAGATATCAAAGGCTAAAAAATGCACAAAAAAATGTACTGACTAGCCAGCATCCATGGCGTTTTTTTTTTTTTTTTTTTACTATAAACCAGCCTTAATATACAGGGCTTCCTTAAGTGATAGTTCACCCAAAAATGGCAATTCTGTCATCATTTACTCACCCTTGTTGTTCCAAACATGAGTTTCTTCTGCTGAAAATGAAAGAAGATATTTTAAAGAATGTGGACAACCAAACAGTTGCTGGTACCCCACTGAGGTAGAAATTCTGTGGAAGTCAATGGGCACCAGTTACATTTACCAAAATTCTCCAAAATATTTTGTTCGTTCAGCAGGAGAAATAAACTTGTATTAATTTTGTTGTTTTCTGTCACTTTTATGATAACATTCTTGAAAGTATCTTCTTTCACACTCCACAAAAGAAAGTCAGCCATACAAGTTTGACATGTGAGTAATTTACTCTTTTAGACAAATCAACTGAAGAGGATCCATTTTGAAAAGTAGTTTATTTTTGTAGCTTTGCATATCCCTATTCCAGGCTACACCATCATTTAGCATTTACTGTTTGACTGGAAATCACAGTGAATATTAGTATTAGATCACTAATACTATTAGACAGTTAACACAGCTTGCTCATCTCTAGATTTAGAATATATATATATATATATATATATATATATATATATATATATTTTTTTTTTTTCTTCTCACTTGATCATCAGGCATGGTTATGTCTTGGCCATATATATGTGAAATATGCACCACTAACATACAGCACACAATGGAAAAGTTTGCCCCTTCAGTCATTTATCAAATTAGCACCTTATGTATTAAAACATATTCACCTTATTACACAAAATTGCTTCATAGTAGACCACAGTTTTTAAATCCAATTGGGAAATAAAGTCTTTTTCTAGTATATCACATGTTGATAATAGTCAAAGGCATTTTTACATTTAGACTGATTGTGCCACCTGGTGGGGAATACAGTACTACAAATACAGCACTACATATCCTCACATGCTCATTTTACGTCATGCCCCAAACTCATGTCTTTAGCGCTTACCTCTGCTAAGATATAAATATTACCTACACTGTGACAAATGACATCAAATATTCAACAAATATGCCTTATTTCACATGTCAAAAAAACACATCAGCTGCATAAAGCTGTGCTATTTAAGTTCACACTGAACCACAACGTTTGTGTTTCCATGTTTTATGGGGACATTCTATAGGCGTAATGGTGTTTATACTGTACAAACTGTATTTTCTATCGCCACAAGGTCAAAATGTACTAGTTTTAATATCCTTGTGGGGAGACATTTGGTCCCCATAATGTGATAAATACCAGGTACACACACACACACACACACACACACACACACACACACACACACACACACACACACACACACACACACATCTCATAAATGGTGAAAAAATTAAGACTAATTTAGTGAAGACTAATTTAGTGAAATATCTACTGTAAAAGGAAACATCTAAGCAGTCATTCTGTAACTTCAGCATTCCAGAGTCTCAGATTAACCTCTATCTCTGCCTACAACCCACAATTTAGCCTTCAAATTGAAGTGTTGTTTCTTTTTTTTTTTTAGTTTTTTTTTTTTTTTTGTTAATGGAGTGAAATGAGACCTGAGGCTAAAGTTGAAAGAGAGAGATGGTAAGAGAGAGAGAAGGAGAAAGAGATTTCTGCTTTAAGAGTGCTGTTTAAAGTCCATTGATCAGATACTCATTTGTTGCCCAGGTTGAAGTGCACCTCGGACAGGTTCAGTTACTCGTCTCCAGGGTTGTTATACATTCTGGTGTCTGGACCCATCTTACTTTGAATCTGACCCACTTTTTCCTCTTACACATTCACTGTCTGACATCAGCCAACCAGAAGCTAACACTAGCTCTTAGCTAGTTAACCATTTAGGATCCATCTTAACAAAATTAATACAAATGCTTTCCTATATTAATAAAAACTCATTGAGCGTACAATAGCCTAATAACACAATAAATAACCACAGTGTCACACAAACAATTTATAACTGGAATTTCAATGATCAAAAAAAAAAATAAATAAAATAAATAAATAAATAAAATAAAAAATCAAGTTATCCTCCAGGAAAGCATGTCATACAACAACATTTAATAAATCAGTCAAAAATTAATATATAATATAACATAATGTAAGTTATTGTAAAGTCAACCCTGTGTAACTTAAGGATGCACTAAATAAGATTCCAAATCTACAGTCATATCAGTCGCCATTTTGAGACCACGTGACCTGCCACTTTTTTTAATAGTGGAACAAATGAATTATGAGGGATGAACACACTGTAATGGGAAGGCATTTCTACCAAGCCAGTGGTAGGTACAAACTCTTGCGCTCTTGTGCTTCATCCACACCACTAGATGTCAGTCCAACATCACCACACACAAGCAAAATTTAATTTTAAAATATCAGGTTACTTCAGTCCATTGATTACAAAAACAGTAAATAACACTTTAAATGTATTAGAAATGTGTGCTGTCTCAGATAACCTTTCTATGAATCAGAGACTGTCCATGTAGAACGTAAACACGTGTCTTTCAGAGTTAAATTCCTTCCCAGAGCGTGTAATTATTTTTAGCTCGACTGGTGGATCATTTAGAAAGGATTTTGTCTGATTTGTCTAATCTTCCTCAGTAGGTCTCTGGCACAGGAGGCATTAGCACAACTTGACATCCCATTTAGCAATAGGGCAATCACATGCAAGTGCTCTGCTCAGGAGTTGGCTGATGTAGCTGTATTAATTCTGATCGTAGACCAGCTTTGTTGTTACTGCAAATTAGGCAAACTAGGCAATATATGTGAAAATACACAGAAATGCTAGTGCTAGTAATGTGGTAGTATGCTATTATGAACACTGCCAATGTTAGCAGAGATTTCATTGGCTTGGATTGAAACCAATTGCTCCATATTCTCTCGTAAATTGAGTGAGCTTTGTGCAGGTGTGTCTCATCTCACCCATGCGTGAAATGCCACAGCGGAGATACACGCTCCAGTGGAATAAAGCTTGTAACAGGATGAAGACGGAACAAAGTTTTAATTAAATCAGTTGAAATAACCAGACACAACAAAACAGAGCACGTCACAGCATTAGGTTATTTTAATAATCGCAAATGTTTGCATGATCTCTCTTACAGTTAGGCCTCAGTTCAGCAGTCTATTTAAAAAAAAAAAAGTGAAAGAGGGGTCTTGTGATGTGAGGGTCTATATCTGCAGGGTCCAGTCGAGGCATTCAGCTTGTGCCAAGTGGCCCGGAAGCTGGCAGAGAGGATGAAATTACAGCTCTGACAAGCTGACATTTTCAGCTCTCTTCTCTCTGAACGCTGCTTTCTCTGCTGCACCTTAGATATTACTGAAGAACACACAGTAACATCAGTCTGCTCAAGGGGTGTTACCATTGTCGTTTTGCTTCAAATATAAGTTTTGAGGTAGGATATGATCCACCCTGTCCAACAGAATGAGATGGCTGTGAACCTTAAAATAAGTCTATATTTTAGCAATTACAGGATGCTGAATTGGTCAGGCACCAATTTGCACGTGGGACTTTCCTTGTCCTGGAAAGGAATTTGCAAGGTCATTGCTAGAATATTATTGTCTGCTTTTTGATAGCGTGTCTAGCAGGTAAATTAGTATTACTCCGTGACCTCTGCTCTGTTGCTAGACTCACAGGAAAAATATAAGGGTGTTTCTTCAACTATGGGTACTTGTGAATCCTCTGAACATTTAAGCAATAAACTTCTTAACACACTTTCCACACTCTGTCACTCTGAGTGTATTTATTTATTTGTTTATACATTTTCATTTTCATCACAGTGTCATGTCCACCACATCTTATATTATGCATTTTCATTCTGTGATGAAAATGACATTACCTTCATAGCTAGCATTTATCTATCCTTATACTACGGGGCTGTTGAATGCTTGAATCTGATTGGCTGACGAACGTTCTGAAGGTGTGCATTATTTTCAGGGAAGTGCACAGCGAATGTAGTTCCAGGCAGGGCCGCATTAATGCACGGGCTAACCTGGGCTTAAGCCCAGGGCCCCGGTGATGCCGGATAAAAATTGTAACCGCATTTTATAATGAGTTGACTGTTCCGTTAAAATTATGCTTTATCGGTTTGCTTTGAATGCACGTGCGAGCGTTGCAAGTCCTGTGCGAGAAGTATCAGCCAGTCAGAAAAGAGAAAAACTGCCAAAATTAGAAGCTCACGGCATATTAACGCGGGGCTAGGAGAAGATGCCGATGCAGATCAGTAGTTAGATACAGTAGGCTATAGTTAGTCAAATATTTACTTTTCCATCTTAACAGTTGATCTCGCCGCTATAGCCTATAGCCTAATCATTTTTATGATGCATCGCGATGCTGATGTGGATGATTCTGCCTAAATGAAATTAAATAGTCGCATTCAGTGGTGTAGTGGTGCCTGGAGAAGTGTGTATACGCCCCAAAATACGCTGAAAAGAATAACTTACTGACATCTGGGCATGACTCTCCACAATCTCTGATTAAATCGGTCGGGTTTTCTCTGTATTAGAACTTACTATTTAAGCGCATTCGTTTACTGGATCCTTGGACTTAAACGTTTACAGGAGTGGTTCAAGAAATTTCTGCCGAAAACCTGCTTCTTTTAATTTTAAGGTATTGTTTTCGTTATAATGTACCGATTCAAATTAGTAATCAATAATAATAATTATTTTACCATTTAGCGTGCCTCCCCTGATGCCCTCGCGTCGGCATCCCCTTGGGTGGAGGAACGGAGCTGTCGCGGGCGCATCAGGCACAATCATCAAACATATTTCAAAGGAAGCCGGCGTCCGGCTTCATATAGCCTAATATACCTCAAACAACGAAAGAAACTTGACTGAATAACCTTTGTAGCTTTATTAAATTCAATTAATACACTAAATTTTATGATTATAGGCCTACTTGTATTTGATTATTTAAGCTCTGTATTATTCTTACTTAAATGCTTCTGTAAATTAGATTAGACGCACTGCTAATTCAGGTTTTTTTTTTTTTTTTCATATGTCAGTTTTGTATTTGATCCCTTTTTATTTGCATATTTGTGTTTATTTTTTATGACAAAGGTAAAATGACAAAAATAGCTTTGTTTTGGATATTCATTTACTAGGTAATTAGTTGGAGGAAAAGATGCATTATGATGATGCATCATCATAATCAAATCGTGAGGCAAAGGAAGGTTCACGTGTGATTTGGCCATAAGGGCTCAACAGTGGTTTACATTTTTACTTCCCCTTTCACAAAGAAATAAAATAGTATGAATTTTACAATTCTTGATTCCAAATGAAGACACAGTTAGTAAGAACAAATTGTAAGCAATAGCTCAAATAAATAAACAGAACAAAGATAAAAAAAATAAACAAAGCTTTAGGTTTTGGAGTTTGTAGATGTTCATGTCAGAATCAAACGTAAAATAACATTGCATATCCTACTGTTATTTTTCTGTTCAAGAAAAGTTGTCTATTATTTTGAAGGTAAATTCATAATGTAAAAACTTTCCACAAAGAAAGACATATTTGACTATGTGCATGTGTGTAGTTCATGCAGTGATATTTGTGTATATTTTATATGACAGACCTTTAGGTTTTGATGTTTTGTTAATGGCATTTATTATTGCAAAATTAAAGGCTTGTGACTTGCGCTTTGTGATTATCAACATTGAGTGAATGTAGACTAATTCTTGTTGAAGATAGGGTCCCTCAAGAGGTAAAGCCCAGGGGCCCCTTACAATGTTAATGCAGCCCTGGTTCCAGGCAGCTTCTAGCCGCATTACATGTCTATATCACTTCGCCACACTTCATGTATTTCAAAGGTCCTTACAGCCTAAAACAGCAAAATAAACAAAACCCACAACGACACTGGCCAAACAAATAAATACAGATACAAACAATACAAAGAAACGACAGATTTCTTCCATGTTTTTGCCGCAAAATTAAGTTTTATTATGTACGGAAAGCACACAATTTCTCCACTCTCTCTAGCAGACGCACACACAACAGTCAGCTAGGGTGACCACCCGTCCCGCTTTGCGTTGTTCCGCACAGCATTTTCACCCCTTGTCCCGCACGTCACAATCTGAAGAAATGTCCCGCATTTTCATGAGTCTGTTGATTTTTAAAATTATCATATTAAGAAAACATGTATGCATGCTTTTTAAAGAAAGCTTTTTATTTTATTTTTTTTTTGCAGCGTAGTTTCCACGCAAAAGACAGACCTCATGTGATCTAGCACCACCGACAGAAATGGTCGATCGCAGACGGAAAAACACATATTCTTTGTCAATTTTAACAAATAATAAAAAAAAATCGATGCAACTGTCAGATGTTACTTTCTTCTTATTTTAATAGTTCATTTGAGGCGGTTCTGTGGAGTTATTGTAATGACAAATGTCAAGCGCGCATTATTGTAATGCCAGGGCACAATTCTCTCGCAGGTGGATTCTTTCACTTTCACATAAAACGGACGTGTTTTCTCTCGGTTACATGTGCACGCTCAGAAACAGAAATAAGCGCATATGACAACGGATGTATATCAGTATTTATATAGCATAACAATGGAAAATGTATCTGTCTTGCATGTGTCCCACATTGTCCCGCAAAATCACAAATATGTCCCGCAACAGAACTATTGCCAGGTGGTCACCCTACAGTCAGCATCGACGTGAACATACGCGGTAATGTTGTTAGCGCTGCTCTGACGATTAACAACTTAAAAACTACACGACATTTCTCACAAGCGACGCTGTTCCTGAAGAAAATGAACTTAGTTTCACTATAAGTAGAGACGCTGCTGCTGATCACGTTTGAGGAAGCACAGACTCACAGTTTCATTTCACGAGCTTAATCTCTTTCTGTCTCTCTCTTTCCGTCTGTCTGTCTAAACTACATTATTAACTGCATTATTCTGCTATCAACGGCTCAAGCGTCGTTACTAGTTCTAAAATGACGTTTTGGAACTAGCAACGAAGGTTTTGGATGAGCTGCGTAAGAAATTAATCCTGCTCACAATAGCCATTTAATAACAAAAACCGGACGAATGCCTTGAAATATATAATCTGATCGATGTCTTGAGGTGTGGTAACTGTAGTATAAGTGGAATAATTGACTTAAATCCGCTAAATTCCTAGAAAATAATGCACACCCGAGGTGGTGATGCGGCCACGACGCGAAGTCATCAATTATTCCTTACTTAATACATACAATTATTTAATACATTATGTGATTACATAATATTTTCAGTTTTTACTGAATTTAAGCAAATTACTTTCAATTTGACTGTAAAAGTTACTCACAATAAAATTATTCTGTTTGCAAGTGATATTTACTGTTCACACGTTTTATATTGAATCTCAAGCTTATGTCACTTCTGTCTACTTACTACAGTAAACAAGTGTTGAACATTAAAGGAAAATTGTATTGGGTATAAAAATGTTGTTTATAGTAAAAGTTACACCACATAATGTAGGTCAGTAACTTCTGGGTCTGGGACACAGGAAAAACACATCTATACATAAAAGGCATATGCAAAGTAGCACAAACATTTTAAGGCATGCTAAAGTCACTTTTAATCTACAGTAGCATATGCCTATATTTAATTCTGACTGTGATTCCTCACCCTGATAAATCTGACACTTGATTGTACAAGCAAATGGCTCAGACATAGGTAATCAGAAGAGGCTCCTGTATCCTATAATCCTCTAGTAACCGTCTCTACAGCAGCTGTCAGCTGTCACTTGCAGAACTGAGCTATGAGTCAACTTCAGTCACCACCACACCCCCCATCCACACCTTCTCAGCATGCAGTCCGTCCCATAGCTCAAATATTTGCAGTGGTGTAATGTAACAAAGTAATGTTACTTAGTATTCTTTGGAAGTATCTGTACTTTACTTGAGTTTTTATATTTCAGCCTATTTTTACTCCACTACATTCCCTAATTAAAATGTATACTTTTACTCTAATACATTTCTCCGAAGTCTGTTTGTTACTTACTACAAAATAGTTAGAAGTCAGAAGAACACTGACAGCAGGAAGGCAGGTTTGATGAATCCTGGTCTGGTGCTTGCAAATTAGACTAAAAACACCTTTGCTCATGTGCAAAAAAGTGTTTGCACAACCACGGATGATTCATTTTCAAGTCGAGTCTGGGGTATGCGATATACAGTATATCTTTGTTAATTTAATCATTAACAGTCACTTGCTGCCACCTACTGGCAGTTTTAATTTCACATTTAAACTATTGTTTCATATTCTAAATTATTTCACATATCAGTATTCAGAGTTTTATGTTAAAAACAAAACATTAGGCTGATTTATGAATCTGTAGGAACTGCAGTTTAAATGCATCCACATTCCCTCTGAGACATTTTGTTTTCGGAGACATTAAATTTCAGATGCAGATTCCAGAAATGTTTTCTTATGTTGGAATGAAAGACACTAAGTACCGGATGAAGTGCTTCTTATATATTATATTATATTTAATAATGAACGTAAAATATTAAACTTAAGTATTGAAAGTAAAAGAAAACACAAAATGGAAAAGAAGCACTTGTGGAAACTAGAGCAGTTTTAAATTGCACAAAAGACTAAGATGTAACATGTCAACAGCTTTTACATTGTTCTGGATTGAAGAACTTATAGTGCAATCAGTTGTGATCTTTTAGACATTTTAAGTGTTCATTTGAAAGCATTGACTTCAGCAAAAAAAAATAATAATAATAAAATAAAAAAATAAAAGTGTATTCACAGTTAAGTATGTCATCTGGGAAACACATTAAATAATAATTATATTTAAAAAGGTACTACTGTACATATTAGTATTGTTTAAAAAAAACAATCAGCAGTGAATGTTCGGTGACAATACTGATGTAAACAAAGCATAAGAATCTCTAAAGTTGTGTTCAAAACAAGCCATGGCATGTGTCATTCACTCAACTGTAACTCAGTTACCTAAACAGCTTTACAAAAATTGCAAAAGCATACTTACTTTCTTGCCATAGGACGCACCCATGCTGAGATTTTGGGGTGGGATGAGGTCTGTTCGCTAGGCCCAGATTCTAGAGATTTTTCTTGTGACTCCAAACTTTACTCTCCTCGACTGGAGCTGTATCCAGTTTGATTCCACCAGGGAGGGAAGGAGGGAGGGGGTGCCCTCTTGATTCCCTGGCAGTGGGGTAGTCCAGCGAAAGTGACTTGTTGGTAACTACGGCTCTCTGAGATTCTTTGGCTTGACAGAAAGGACCGGCTTGTAAGCATGAGGTGGCTATTTTGTCATCATGGGTTTCTTAGCTTTAAACAAGTTGAAATCAAACTGAGCGTGAGTCATAATAAACCAGACCATCCGTGGCACCTGTTACTCTGCTTTCCTTACAGGATTTATCCACTGCAATAAGATTATGCTAATTGGCAGTGACATAGTAGGAAGTCTTGGGAAAGGCTCATGGTGGGATGGCCTTAAAATAATTGTCAAGATTTAGGGAAGGGGTCTGATTTTTGCTGGGATTACCAAAGCATGGGTGGTCTGCTTTGTATTTACTGTATGTTAGAGGAACAATGTAGGGACAAACAGTGCTGTGGTCCAGATTTCCTATGTACAGTGTCACCTACTTTGGGAATCTGGCCACAAAAGGGACAGCTGCTATTCCATTGCTTAGGCATGTGGCCCAGTTCAGTGACATCACAGAAGCATTTTGAGCTGATCATCAATCTTAGGTTAAATTAAAATCGTTTTTTTTATTTGAGTTATTTTCCTTTCCTGTGAAAATATAATGTTATAACCTGGGACATGCTGGAATGCATTTTAAAATGTTGATTTGTGACTTTTTTCCATGCAATAAACAATAAAAACACCACAATATTACTGTACAAACAGAGAAAAAAAAAAAAAATAAATAAAAATACTGTTTACATCTAAGAATGGGAGTTCTAAGCCCTAGGTCTTCAACTCTGCTAGTAGGAACCCACTGTCCTGCAAATTTTATTTTCAACCTGCTCTAGCACACTTGACCTGTGATTTTTTTAAGTGATCCTGATGAGCCTGATTAGCTGGTTTAGGTCTGTTTGATTAGGGCTGGTGCTAAACTCTGCAGGACAGTGGGTCCCCAGTAGCAGGGAGACCAATGATCTAAGCCTAGTAATGCAAAAGGTCAATGATGATTTTCCCTAGTGCAAAAACAGAGCAGTGCTGCCATCTGCTGGTGATGCATAAACTCTGTACAAGTGGTTGGTTGTGCAAGACATTCTATATGCAATGAAAACACAACTTTATAAGTATATATATATATATATATATATATTTTTTTTTTTTTGTTTTTTTTTTTTGAGTGTGTTCTCAAAAAGTTGATGTATAAAGGAATTATTTTGTTGGTCATAGGCTTCATTTGACCTCCTTCCATATTCTCACAATAATAAATAAATGAATAATAAAATATAACACATTGCTGTTTTCAAAACTAATGGCAGGTACAGTAAATCTGAGGGCCATGTTTTGTAAAGATCAGTTGTAGGTGTAGGCCTATTAAAGCACATGGCTTTTAGCAGATGATGTTAAGTTACCTATATTCTTTTCTGTTCTCGCATCCCTTTTTCTTCTCAGATGCATTTATAAAAGAAACAGTCCACTGTCCAACAGTCACTGATGAGGACAAAATTCCTGTTCAAGCCTTTGCTTTGCCTTGCCGCATTAAAGAGACATATTTTGTTTTGTTCAATGGGGAGGATGGGGAGGAAGGATTTAAGAACAAGCTCAGGTTTTATTTTAAACCAAGTCCTTTTTTTTCTGCATCATGGTAAAAAAGGAAAGTAAATGCATGTGCGTTGAGCCTGTGTCTTTGCCAGTGAAAACAACACAAATGTTATTTTGCTCTCTATGCAGTGAACTGCAGTTATTCATACAAGATGCTTTTGGGATAGATATCAAGCTAATTTATTCACTCAGGGAGAAGCACAAGAATATGAAATGCACTAAGAACATGAACATCCTTTAGACACATTACGCACTGTCTGTCAGTTTAAACATGTCTGGGTGGCATATTTCACCTTAATAAAGAGTTCATATTTTGTTTTGCAGTGAAATTAGTTTTTGAGAGTTAATGCAGAAGTTTATCTTGTCCAAAATCATCAGAAAGGCCATAACATTACTTTGATTTCATTTGGAGGCTGTTGTTGTTTTCTTTTGGAATGAATGTAATGACTGCTGAAGTAAACTCACTTCGCCCACCTGATATGAGATGTATTTGATGTTCTTTGTTCTTGAACTAGCAGAAGGACAATAAGCTATCTTTGTTTATTATGTTTTTTAGCAGTCATTAACAAATACTTTCCTATTACACAAAAAAGAAAATAAATAAATAAATGAAACACTGAGACTTACATTTTAGCTATTATCCCTCAAAAGTTTTGAATGCATTAGCAATTCACTCTAGGGGTCTAGGTTTCCCCTTGAATGTTTCTGACAATATTTGTAGTGAAACCCTTATCTCTTTTGACTTGCTGAAATAATCAGTTGCAGTGGCACCAGCAGTTCAGACTCACCTGCCCCTTTGAGACCATCTTAAACCTAGTACGGCTAGCAGGGCTATTTTTAACCCACTAGATAAATTCCCCTTCATGGCTATAAGGAAAGACCTTGTACACTCAGTAGCCAAACAATACAAGAAAACTCTTACTTTTGTATTGTTACCGACAGTAAATTTTCTGTCGTTCAGAAAAAATGAGCATATGCACTAATTTCAATGCCAAATATTATCGTAAGACAGTGAGTTTGCAGACATTTAATATATATGTATATATATATATATATATATATATTATTACATTAGATATCATTAGTTACATTAGATAAATAATAACATGCATTTTAAAGAAAGATAGTCTACATTATTTTCAAGCAAAATGTTTCACAAATAAATGTTGTTAGGTTATGGATTACTGGTACTGTATTGGTTACTGTTTATAAAGTACATATTGCTATAGGAAAACAATCAACATTAATATAATGAGTCATAAAATGTTGCTTAAAATAATATTATTTTGTGTATTTGATGTAATGCAATGTGTTAACACTAGCGCTGTGAATCTTTGACTGTTCCACAGTCTGCCACTGCTCCATGCCCCAGGCCCTCCACTGTTCCACTGTCTGCCATTGCCCCATGACCCAGGTCCTCCACTGTTCCACAGTCTGCCATTGCCCCATGACCCAGGTCCTCCACTGTTCCACAGTCTGCCATTGCTCCATAGCCCAGGTCCTCCACTGTTCCACAGTCCTCCATGCCCCAGGCATTATTCCACGTTCTGCCACTGCTCCATGGCCCAGGTCCTACACAGTTCCACAGTTTGCCTTTGTTCCATGGCCCAGGTCTTCCACTGTTCCACGGTCTGCCACTCCTCCATGGCCCAGGTCCCTTACTGTTCCATGGTCTGACACTGCTCCATGGCCCAGGTCCTTCACTGTTCCACGGGTTTGCCACTGGTCCATGGCCCAGGTCCTCCACTGTTCCACAGTCTGCCATTGCCCCATGACCCAGGTCCTCCACTGTTCCACAGTCTGCCATTGCCCCATGACCCAGGTCCTCCACTGTTCCACAGTCTGCCATTGCTCCATAGCCCAGGTCCTCCACTTGTTCACGGTCTGCCAGTGCTCCATAGCCCAGGTCCTCTACTGTTCTACAGTCTGCCACTGCTCCATGGCCCAGGCCCTCCAGTGCTTCACTGTCTGCCACTGCTCCATGGCCCAGGTCCTCCACTGTTCCACAGTCTGTCACTGTTCTATGGCCCAGGTCCTCCACTGTTCCACAGTCTGCCACTGTTCCATGGCCCATGTCCTCCACTGTTCCACAGTCTGCCACTCCTCCATGGCCCAGGTCCTTCACTGTTCCACAGTCCTCCATGCCCCAGGCATTATTCCACGTTCTGCCACTGCTCCATGGCCCAGGTCCTACACAGTTCCACGGTCTGCCACTCCTCCATGGCCCAGGTCCCTTACTGTTCCATGGTCTGACACTGCTCCATGGCCCAGGTCCTTCACTGTTCCACGGGTTTGCCACTGGTCCATGGCCCAGGTCCTCCACTGTTCCACAGTCTGCCACAGGTCCATGGCCCAGGTCCTCCACTGTTCCACAGCCTGCCACTGTTCCATGGCCCAGGTTGTCCACTGTTCCACGGTCTGCCACTCCACCATGGCCCAGGTCCTCCACTGTTCCACAGTCCTCCATACCCCAGGCACTGTTCCACAGTCTGCCGCTGCTCCATGGCCCAGGTCCTCCACTGTTCTACGGTCTGTCACTGCTCTATGGCCCAGGTTCCCTTTCGATACATTTACTTGTACTGCGGCGAAGCCGCTATGGGGAAAACCTGTTTTTCTCCGAAAACTGAAGCACTTTTCAATAACGCAGGTTTAACTGCATGGCTATTGGCCGAGTCAGTGATAACTGAGCGAACCAATAGTCGAGCAGCGGTGCTGCGCACACCTATGGCAAAGCAGCCCGCCGAATTATCGCACGATCCCGCCAAATTGGGCGGGGTAATCGCCCTCCCGATTTTCCTCCCAGGAGCCTGTGAGGAAAAAGCAGCGGGGCAGAGAGACTCAGCGCTCGGCTGCGAGCGAGCGAGCGCCTGCTCAGCCCCCGCGTGCCTTGCTCTCGCCACAGAGAGAGAGTTCGCCTGTCCTCTTCTCGCGCCCGACCAGCGTCCCTCGGTTCATGCGAGTGCCATAGTGTCTTTCGGTGGAAGCGAGGATGAGGCGCTTGATGGGTTAGGGTTAGGCTGGTCGCGCCTACGCCTCGGCCCGTCAGGCGGCCTCCGCTCTACATTCTATGGCTGTGCTCTAGGTCTACCAGGCTAAACTCCTCCGTGCACTGGATGAGTCCGGACCAGACCAGTCCTCAGTCAGAGCAAGACCAGGACCTAGTCCTCCTCTGCCCCGTCCGGGCCCTCAGGACTTATGTTGAGCGTTCCGCCACCTTCAGGCAGTCGGAACAGCTTTTTGTATGTTTCGGGGACCGCTCCAAGGGACTTCGGTCACGAAACAGAGACTGTCCAGATGGATAGTTGAGGCTATCTCGCTGGCCTACTCCTCCTTGTGCCTTCCTTGCCACTTAGGAGTTAGAGCCCATTCGACTAGAGGCGTGGCCTCGTCGTGGGCGTGGTCTAGTGGCATAGCCATATTAGATATTTGTGAGGCGGCAGACTGGGCCTCTCCGTCTACATTCATTAGATTCTATAAACTAGAGATCCCGGCCCTTCAGTCCCGGATCCTGTCTGTTTGACCCCTATACAGGTGCGCTCTTAGCCCTCTCGGAAGTGCCGAGGCTGTACCCTTTGGACTGACATCGGTCATGTCCTCTTAGTCTTCAGGTTAACGTCTAGAATCGCTTGTCGTCCCCGTTAGCACGGCGGGATTGTACTGGTTCCCCATAGCGGCTTCGCCGCAGTACGAGTGAAAGTATCAAAAGGGAACGTACTTGGTTACTTACGTAACCTCGGTTCCCTGAGATACGGGAACGAGTACTGTGTTCCTGCCGTGCTACTGCGGCTGAATCAGTCCTTGCTTCTAAAAGATCTGATTCACACAGCAAAGCAGCCGCTTATATAGCCGATTACCCCGCCCAATTTGGCGGGATTGTGCGATAATTCAGCGGGCTGCTTTGCCATAGGTGTGCGCAGCACCGCTGCTCAGCTATTGGTTCGCTCAGTTATCACTGACTCGGCCAATAGTCATGCAGTTAAAACTGCGTTATTGAAAAGTGCTTCAGTCTTCGGAGAAAAACAGGTTTTCCCCATAGCGGCTTTGCCGCAGTACTTGTTCCCATATTTCAGGGAACGAAGGTTACGTAAGTAACCGAGTACGTTCTCCACTCTTCCACAGTCTGCCACTGGTCCATGGCCCAGGTCCTCCACTGTTCCACAGTCTGCCACTGGTCCATGGCCCAGGTCCTCCACTGTTCCACAGTCTGCCACTGGTCCATGGCCCAGGTCCTCCACTGTTCCACAGTCTGCCACTGGTCCATGGCCCAGGTCCTCCTCTGTTCCACGGTCCTCCATGCCCCAGGCACTGTTTCATGGTCTGCCACTGCTCCATTGCCCAGGCCCTCCAGTGCTTCACTGTCTGCCACTGCTCCATGGCCCAGGTCCTCCACTGTTCCACAGTCTGCCACTCCTCCATGGCCCAGGTCCTCCACTGTTCCACGGTCTGCCACTCTTCCATGCACCAGGCCCTCCACCGTTTAACGGTCTGCCACTGCTCCATGGCCCAGGCCCTCCACTGTTTCATGGTCTACCACTGCTCCATTGCCCATGCCTATAGGCATTTTCAGGTTTTGTAATTGATGCATCAAGAAAACAAGTGAATCGTTACACCCCTAGTTGACACAGTTTGAGGCTCATAATCATTATTTTTACACCCATTTGTTTTAGTTGTATAGTTGAATAGGGAGTGGTGCGATTAAGTGTCAAAAAATGATAAAAAAGTATGAACAAGTATTATGAAGCTATTTGATTACAAATCTCATTTACAATTGTGTGCAAGCAAATATAGTGCATCAAGACACATTAGAATGTTTGATGTCAAACATTGCTCAGTAATGTTTAATGTCAAACCTGCTGTGGTGTTATTTGATATGACACAAATATGAATAAATTAATAAATAAAATAAACAAACAAATAAATAACTGAAATGTAACTCTTCCTGTAACTCAGTCTCAACTGGCAGCCCTATTAGCTGTTCATTTTGCTCACTATGACCCCACAACATATCCCATCAAATCCAAATAATCCTTTTTGCAAAGAATAGGGATCAGTTAAAGTGAAAAGCTGGAATTATTGACAGGAGAATAGGATCGGGGAAGTTTTAGAGTACAACAAACCATAAATAGCCTGACAAACATGAAGGTTTTGATGGGTGTTCTCCAGATGTAATGGAAAACATCCAATCTAGAGAGGAAATAAAGCTATGAGAACCACTGTGATATGTAATTCGGCTAACAAAGCCCCCTTTCCACAGCTACTGTGAGAGACAGATATGACGCACAAGAGAACAATGTGATTGCCACATATTTCCCTGAACCATCCCTTTTGTAGCATTACTGAGAATCAAAAGGAAAGAGAAATCAGGTGGGGGTTACCGGAGTTCAATGTGAAATCCAATGAAAATGTAAACGGATAATTTAAGGGCACTAACCTGCCCCGCCAACCATTGTGTGCTGAATGACTTATCAGCTGGCTTGAAATGTTTGACTGAAAATGGTCCTCAGTATTTTTGCTCAGAGCTGGACACGGGCCCAATTTAATCTAGCGTACCCACAGTAATTACGTGAAGATCCTCTTAGGACTCATGCGTGCGTGTGTGTGTGTGTGTGTGTGTGTGTGTGTTTGTTGGTATAATGGATGGACCCTCATCACAGAGGCAGTGTGGGTAAATTAGACCGTTCCCCTCGTGCTCTCTTTCTCTACACAGAGAGAAAAAAACATTTTGTCAGTGTTGATGTGCATTATGGTTTCTGAAACAAGAACATTTTTACAAGTCTGCCGCTTTGCTGTGCAAATCACACTGAATCAATACTTCCCATCAACAGGCAGGGTTCAGAAGCGTCTTGATATTAACCTGAAGTGACAGGAAACTGATATGAGGACAGCAGGATCCCAAGGTCATTACTTTGCCACTTCCTTCTTCAGGGAGCTGACATATGTTTTGAGGTCAGCCTCTCAGAAAGAAAAATTGAACCGATGGGCTTGATTTCGTCTGAATGCAGAACATATCCCCATTTCAGGGCCATCATTTAGGATCTTTTCAGCATCATTCCTCCAGTCTTCAGTGTTACATGATCTTTTAGAAATCATTCAAATATGCTTATTTGGTTCTCAAAAAACATTTTACTTTATATTTATTAAATAAATGTAACTTGATCTGATAATGCTAAGATCCTTGTACAGGAAAGAAAAAAAAAAAAAAAAAACTGACAGTACTGAGTTGGAAAACTAGCAGTGTAGTTTCTCTTAAAATAAATAAATAAACTTTCCGAATACATATTACAACATTCATATATTGCATATCAAAAATACATAACTACAGATGAATATATAACATATATCAATATATGTTCCCTTCACATGAATTTGATTAGAATGGAGCAAATAGAAAAGATGGTTTTACCACCAGATGGTATAGTTATAACTGCCCATTCTAACCAAAAAAAAAAAAAAAAAAAAAAAAAAACCTTGAACCTTTCTTTAAAGCAAATAATCACATATCTTTTTTTTTTTTTTTTTTACCATGACTATTGAAAATAACAAGAAACAACACTTCAAATGTGCTCTTTCAAGGGGGAAAAACTGTGGACTTTGTAAAGGTGTTTTATCTGTTCTGTTGTATTGGAGAAGTTTCACATGATGAATCAGGGCAGTAACCATAGAGTATATATATATATATATATGACAAAGCACAACAGAAACATATGCTGTAGAAACAGACGCTCACATGTTTCCTGTCTTGTTGAATCATGACTCTTTGACACTCAAAAAAAAAAAAAAAAAAAAAAAAAAGCAATGCCTCTCACTCTCCTAAGCTGAATCTTTAGACAGACCTTCAGATAAATACAGAAAGAGCTAACCTTTTATTTTCAAAAGCACATTGTGTAGGAAGCTTGGCTCATGGGCTGTGTAATTGCACCGATTTCTGTTTTCTGAAGTTGGCTGAAGTTCACTTGCTTTCAGAGATAGTGATTATCAGATATTTCTCATGTGCCTGGAGCTCAGCGCATCGGCTCCCAGCAATATCCTCTTTGCTTTGATGTGAAGGTTGTTCTGTCTCCATCTCCTCAGTATGCATTTCAGTCCCTCAGAAAACATGTTGAATACGTGCATGCCTATGGGCTTTACAACTCACTCGGAAATGGCCCAACGTTTCGAATGATCCAAATGGAAATCGCTTAGATTAGTCTTGCAATTGTGATCAAATGTGTAATTAAAAGATAAAATGTAATAAATATAGAACATCATTCCTCACCCTCTTCTGTAATACAATGGGTTGAGGAGGTATTTTTGGAGATGTAATTAAAAAAATTGAAAAATTTCAAATCAGGAAGTGTGCGTTAAACTAAGAGAGTGCTGGCTCACATGATATGCTGCAGTATTTCTAAAATATCCCTTGCTTGAATGGCAAACACATTTCTCCTGGCAAACATCGGTCTGGTAATGTGTAATCTTCCCATCATGCACTCTGTCAAAGAGGATTATTCACACAGTCAGACACTGAAAATTGTGATAAAAATAAAGATTTGGCTCGTTGTTCAAAATTAATATTACACACTGAATGTTGTTAGTGCCATATATATATATATATATATATATATAGTTGAAGACAAAATTATTAGCCCCTTATAAAATATTTCATTATTTTTCAAAAAACTCCCAAGTGTTGTTTAACATGAAAGACAATGTTATCAACACAGCATTTTTAAACATAATACTTTATTCAGGAAGCCTTTAGGGTTTGTAATACAAATAGAAATAAATGTATAACCAAGAATTTTAAAAAGTCTACTGGTCAAAATTATTAGCCCTCAGATGTTAATAGTCAATAGTGTATCGCTTTTGCTTGATAACCGCCTTTAGTCGTTTGCTGTAGTTCTCAACAAGTTTCAAGCATGTCTCCTGAGGAATGACAGCCCATTCTTCCTTAGTAAATCTCTCAAGCTCCTCCAGATTTGTTGGTCTTCTGGCACAAACTCTGGACTTTAGTGTGCCCCACAGATTTTCTATTGGATTCAAGTCTGGGCTTTGTGCAGGCCAATCAAGTACACTCACTTTGCTCATTTGGAGGTATTTCTTCAGCAGAAGTGAGGTATGCTTTGGGTTGTTATCATGCTCGAAGACAAAATGTCGACCCAAACCAAGTTTTCTTGCAGACTGTCTGAGGTTGTCTTTCAAAATCTTCTTATAGTTCCTTTTTCATGTTTCCTTCAACCCTGACGAGATTCCCAGTTCCAAATGCACTGAAACATCCCCACAGCATTATACTCCCACCACCATGTTTCACTGTGGGAACGGTGTTCTTAGGGGGGAATGCCTCTCCCTTCTTTCTCCAAACATAGGCAACATCTCTATGGCCAAGAAGCTCTAGTTTTGTCTCATCTAACCAAAGGACATGTTTCCAGTATGCATCACATTCCCTCAGGTTGTCCTTAGCACACTTCATTCTAGCTTGGACGTGTCTCTTCTTCAGAAGTGGAGTCTTTCTTGGTCGGCAACCTCGCAGTTCATTCCTGTGCAGGGCTCTAGTGACTGTCTTCGTTGGGACATCAATTCCAGACTTGGCTAAGTCACTAGTGTCTTGGCAGTTGTTCTTGGGTCTTTAGAAACCTCTCACTAGTTTTCTTTCCAGAGTTTTTGAAATCTTTCGCTTCCTGCCTCTGCCTGTCTTGTTCTCCATTGTGTTGGTTAATTTGGCAATTCATTGGACAACAGTGGTTTGTTCTATAGCTAATCAAATTAATAATTTCTTAAAGGGGGTTAATAATATTGACATTAGCAGTTTTTTTTATTTATTTATTATTTTTTTAATTCTTTTATTCAAACAACTATAAGAAATTAGACTTTCTCTAGAAGAAAAATAAAACATAGGAAATAATGTGAAAAAAAAAATATCTTGCTCTGTTAAACATACAAAAAAATCATGCAAAAAAAAAAAAAAAAAAAAAAAAAACATGAAAATAAAGATGAAAAAAACAAACAAACAAAAAAAACACTTTATTTACAATAACACAACGTATCCACAATATACAAAGTTGAGGGTTTGCTTGAGTTACTACTGTATCACTCTCAACGACTTGCTTAACAAGCAGCTATAGACTCCGCCCCTTCTTGGCATTAACCATAAATAGGTAAACAGGTTCAGGTATACCTTACACATTTTACTTTTCTTCCCACTTCAAAGTATTCATCAACAATATTAAACAATTATTATTTACTGGTAATAAATCCAATTGCTCAAATGAATCATTATTAAAAACACATAAACACGTAAATAACGCATAATTCACACATAATCCTCGTTACAAACTAACAATGGTTTCGCCGACTTTCGGCGGCACTGGGCCGGCACGACCCACTCTGTGCCTTTAAGAGCAGGCACGCTCTGTCTGCTCAGTTTGGCCGACGCAGCATCCACCCACAGAAAGACCGACTACTTACTGACAAACAAACAAACACTTGAACGAAGACATGAGGACAAAACACAAGACACGGCTGAGGTGTGTGCGTGAGATAAATGGGTATGAGATGGTGGAAACTGTGATGTGGAGAAATGTCCGTGGGCGATCGGTTTGCCGCATGCACTCGCTTCGCTGATGGCGAAAGCAACAGGTAAGGAGGGGAAATGAAGAGTGTGTGTGTGTGTGTGTGTGTGTAAATGTATGTTCAGGCCAGTGCTGTTGCCTCAGCAGTGACAAACAGGTTCTTTGTCACAGATATGCATAAAAGTAAGTTAGTTAAAATGCAATAAAATGGTGCACAAATGTTTTAAAATGTACACTACTTGTCCAAAAGAATGTGAACACCTACTTTATTTTTTGTTAAGGCACTTTCATTTTATTCAACAAATTAGAATATGGTGACGCGTCAATCAGCTAATCAACTCAAAACACCTGCAAAGGTATCCTGAGCCTGATTTCATTTTCCAGCAGGATTTGGCACCTGCCCACACTGCCAAAAGCACCAAAAGTTGGTTAAATGACCATGGTGTTGGTGTGCTTGACTGGCCAGCAATCTCACCAGACCTGAACCTGTCAAGAGGGTATTGTCTCTTAATCTCCCTACACTGGCTGCCTGTTGCGGCTTACATCAAGTTCAAGACTCTGATGCTTGCATATAGAACAGCCACAGGCTCAGCACCTGTCTACCTCCACCCACTATTACGAATCTACACTCCCTCCAGAAGTCTGAGATCCATCACAAAATCACTTTACAGAACATTTTCGTTCACCATTCTTTCTTGGTGGAATGATCTTCCCACCCCTATCCGGAATGCCGACTCCCTGACAATTTTCAAGCGACTGCTGAAAACTCATCTTTTTAAACACTATTTGACTCAATTAAAAAAAACAAAACAAACAAAAAAAAAATCTATGTCGATTTGCCTCTTTAGCTTGTAGTATTCCCCAGTTGTAAGTCGCTTTGGATAAAAGTGTCTGCCAAATGAATAAATGTAAAATGTAAATGTAGGAAAATAAGAAACAAGAGACCAAAAAATGAAGGCCACTGTCAAAGAAACCTGGGCTTCCATACCACCTCAGCAGTCCCACAGACTGATCACCTCCACGCCACGCCAAATTGAAGCAGTAATTAAAGCAAAATGAGCCCCTACTAAGTATTGAGTAAAGTAAATGAACATACTTTCCAGAAGGCCAACAATTCACTATTATTATTATTATTATTTATTTTTTTTGTCTTATGAAGTATTCTGATTTGTTGAGATGGTTAATAAGTGGGTTTTTGTTAAATGTGAGCCAAAATCATCACAATTAAAATAACCAAAGACTTAAACTACTTCAGTCTGTGTGCACTGAATTTATTTCATACACAAGTTTCACAATTTAAGTTGAATTAATGAAATAACTTTTCCTCAACATTCTAATTTATTGAGATGCACCTGCATGTATGTGGACATACACTTTTATTTATTGTTTGATTAATTAATAATTTTAATTGTTTTATTTTATTTGAAATAATAATATATGAGCAATATTACACTCATTGTCATGTGATATCGCTCTATATCAGCATGGCTGTGATTTGGCCATAGGCACAAGGCTGCAGGCCTATTGCACTCATACAGCATTTGGCACACATGTGTAAATAAGTTGCGTAAACAACTATAAATCTTTTTGTATGCAGAACTACTTCCTTCCACCACAGACTCAAATCTAAATTTATAGTTTAACAGCTGAGCCCAAGCCTCTGTTACTAAAAAAAGTAGAGTTGTTTCATTGAAAGATTTTTTTTTAAAAGCTTACTGCAGTATGTAGGGTAGAGTATTATGAGAGAGAGAGAGAGAGAGAGAGAGAGAGTTGAATTTTAAAATGCCTTTTATTACTATGAATCACACTTTGTTAACATGCTTATTTCACCGATTCCAACATTACATTACACCACATCACATAGACACCAAAGATAAAAAGAAGTTACATCAAATGAGTAAAAACTAATTCTTCGTCAACAACTGAGCACAGTACATCATTACCACACCATTTCATCTCAAATGTTATTAAATCCTTTGTAGACTTATAAAAACAAAAATCAACCAACACTCATAATTTCACCAGATTAAAAAACATTACCACCATCTTTTGTTCAAAAGCAAAAATAAAGGTTTCAGTCTGTTACATTCCATAAAAGCATGAAAAACAGTTTCTCTTTTTGAACAGAAGGGACAATCAGGAGTGACGCCATGATTAAGGACAGAAATAAAAGCATTAACTGCAATGGCACAGAGTGTATATCCACTGTATATCCCCTGACCTTTTGGATAACAGTGGCTTATACAGTAACCTTCAGGTTTCACACTCTCTTCTACACCCAAAACTTTACACCAAGGCGTGTCAATTTTTTCATTCAGTACCTTTTTGTTAAAAACTTTAACACATATTTTATAAAAAGCTTTGCCAGTTGCTTTAGATAAGCCCAAGCACAAGGGTTTGTCAGCGTCTTAAAAAAGGACCCTTACAACCCTCTAATTTGGGTAACAAGTTAAAGAAAGGGAAACAGTCTTCTGGATTGGGGACATTAACTCTTCCATGACTGTCCATCAGCAGACTTTTTTCTTCATCACTGATCAGTGATTTCCAGCTTTTTAAAATCTCTCCAACAGTCCGCAAGGACCTGACCTTTAAACAAGAGGCCACTTCTTCTGTTTTTTCAAAGTCCATCCTGGCAACACAAATCAAATGTCCAAAAGTGAAGATCTGTGGATTCAGCAACAGTGCATTAAGTCCCTGAAAACAAGAACTGTCCTTCATTAAATCAAAACGAGCTCCATTTGGCTCCTCCAAAAGCCAGTGAGAGATGGTGTAGTCTCATTCCTCTGCAAGTCAAAAAGACTCCAAACCTTAAAGGGATTAATATAAAACACTGGCAGTTTACTCACATCCAATTTAAGGGGGTCCATTAAAAACAAAGATTTATCCACACTGTAAAAAAAATGTTATGTAAAAAAAGGGTAATGTGCTGGCAGCAGAGTCGCCAGCAATGTACTGTTATTTTACAGTATTCATACTGTGAAATTATTTTACAGTTTATTACTGTACAAATGAAATGCAGTATAATTCTGTTTTCTTCAAATTTACAGTAAAATGCTGGCAGCAGAGTCGCCAGCAATCTACTGTAATTCTACAGTATTCATACTGTGAATTATTTAACAGCTTTTTTCTGTAAAAATTAAATGCAGTACACTGCTGTGATGATTTCAATTTTCAACATCATTATCTTTACTTTAAATCCACTCTTTAGTGTAAAATAGCCTTGGATAAAAATAACTAGACTGAAAATTACTTATTTCAAATCTTTTTTTATATTTATTTTAAATCTTATGATATTTTATGCCTTTGTAACGAGTGCATTTAATGTAACCAATGACGTTGTAATTAGATTTAGTCAAACACTAGATTTCTGTGGGCTACAAACATCTACCTACTTAATATACATTATATTGAAAGATCTAAACAAGGAAACACTTAGAGGATATGAATCAAAATAAAGTTTTATTTAAAAGAGCAGTCAACATTTAACAAGGATTCTAAAAAAACAATAATAATTAACAAAAAGTGTAAAAAAAAAAAAAATGGTGAGGAAAGATTTTGGCTAACAAGCAAAAACTTGATAATGGCATTTCTTCACTGACAGGGAGACTTTTGTTCTGACTTAAAAACGATGGCAATAAAGCAAATAAATAACAGACACAAAGATTACAAAATAAGTTACAAACCTGAAAACCTGAGGTCAAACACATTAACATTTAACATTTTTTTTTTACATTTTTGGATCTGCACTACTCAAAATAACAAATTTAGTGAAATATTTTAGTGAAAGAAAACATTTGTTCAGGGTTTTTTCAGCACTTTTGTTATCATTCCAGTGAGGAGGCTTGTGTACCTTTTAAAAGAGTTCTAGTCCTAGGTGAATGACTTTGTCATTTTACACCCACTTAATCATGACGACCTGGCTGCATGGCATCTCCTGAGGTATTCCAACTCTGTAAAACATCAGCAAACAAAATATTTTATCAAAATAACTCAAGAATTGTCAATGTAGAATACAAGCTATATTACAAAAACATTGCTGATAGTGCAGGATATTTCTGTTTGAAATATTATTTTGCCTACCCCACTGGCAGATTATTTTGCTTGTTCTAAGCAAAAACATTTAATTTTGCAAACTTTACAAGCTGCAATAAACAACATAAGATGGTTTTAACATAAGATGGTATTGCTCACAGGTACTTACTAAAAGTAGGTATAAATGCAAACTATCTCTTTAGACAAAGTAATGGTTTCTGGTGATGCAGGTTTCAACAATTATAACTCATGAAATGCTATAATAACGACATAGGAAATTCAAGCAGTCTAACCTCTGAATGAATTCCAGAGTACAGGCTGCTTCTTCTTGATATTGAAGGTTAAGCATGTAGTAGATTGCAAATACAGCAGCAAGTCCCGTCAAAAAGTTTGGTGTGATGCCTTCAGATATGACACAACCCTCGAGCGTGACCATCCAGTGCTTAATAGTCACCTGCCATGTTCCACCTGAAACTTCAAGTAATAGCAAAATGCATCTTACCTTGCTGTACATTCAAATAAGAAATAGCAATGTAATATGTCTACCAATGAAATGTATACCAAGTAGAATCAGACGAGGACTTGCAGGTACAGTCAGGGTTGTCTCAGTGTCAGCTTCAGTGGCACACACCTGTAGGGAACAGACATTTTAAAAGATGTTTTTAAAGGGTTGGTTCACCCAAAAATGAGATTCAGCCATTAATTACTCCCCCTCATGTTGTTCCACACAGGCAAGACCTTTGTTCATCTTCAGAACACAAACTAAGATATTTTTGATGAAATCTGAGAGGTATCTGAACTGCACATAGGCAGCAATGTCATTGCACTTTTCGTTGCTGCCTATGTGCAGTTCAGATGCCTCTCAGATTTAATCAAAAATATCTTAGTTTGTGTTCTGAAGATGAATGAAGGTCTTACCTGTGTGGAATGACATGAGGGGGAGTAATTAATGACTGAAATTTAAAAGAATAACCTTTTAAAGAGCAAAATAAACAAAACAGGCAATTATCAGAAAACCTGCATTAATAAATAGACAACATTCAGAAATTGAAAGACGGAAGAAACAAAATATAAACTTATATCTGTAAAAAAAGACCTGCCCTGTGAGATTCTCTCCAAAGGGTGTCATGAGCAGCTGAACCACACAAAGAGCCATCTCATCATCTTTACTTTTAGGAGAAGACATCCTTGACATCTTGATTTGGTTACAACCCATTTCAATCATTGCATCTAAATTTCTAATCACAAAAAAAAGGTTATCAGTATGTGTATATGTATATATATATATATATATATATATATATATTTATATATATATATATTTGCTGTTGATATTAAACACAAACTATTCTAATTTTAAAGATATGCTGCCTTTAAACTAACATTAAAAGAATGTGAAGCCATTAATAACGAGCAACAAATAACTGGAGAGTTTTCAACAGGGACCAATTTAACAGTCTTAATCTAATTAGCTTAGAAATTATTAAAAACAAATTTAATATATCCTGGAGACTGTAAAATGCATGTATATGCTTTAATTATTCACACATTTTAGCGGTGAAGAGATGTTTTACAATCTATAAAACCTTGTGACTGTAAATGTTTGAACTATTCACATTTCAGCACTGAAGAGCCATTTTAAAACCATACATTTATCTCGACAGCTTACTGAGCATCAATGTCATAACAATACTTCTGGTAATCCTACCTAAATAAAATACTAGTGAGGAATATAAGAAAATGCTTTGAATTACCGTGTAGATGCAGTTCAATGCAGTTGAAGGACTTCGGATGGCAAATGGCAATATAAGGCAGATATCCGTGGAACTTGTCCTCTTCGGGAACAAAGTGTTTACAAATGACGTTTGTAAAAAAAAAAAGGAAAATGATTTCGGGTGCTTGAAAATGGCAAATTAACAAAAACTGACTCAGCAAGGCACTTGTGCTGGCACTTGTAATGTTACACCCAATTCAAAATACAAAATACTGCATTGTACTGTATTTATCACAGCCCACAATCCATTGCAAACAGTAAAAAAACGTATTACTTAAATACAGCAAAGAACTGTTAAAAATTGGCTGTAAATTAACAGCAATTTCTTAAACAGCAAAATATTGCCCAGAATGCTTTGTTTTCTACAGTACATTACTGTTTTAATAGAAAACAGTACGTTACTGTCAGATTTTGGCCGTTTTTTTACAACAATTTTTTACAGTGCAACCCCAAACCTGCAACACTGTGAAAAATGGAACAAGTAACAGCCCACCATCCATTCACTGAAGACCCATACAAAAATCTTTGTAAAAATTGCAACCGAAATGCTGCTATTCTGCTTTTCAATTGTATCAATCCATGGCCACCGTCCTCTTTAGGTAAATGCAACACACCCTGTGGGACCCAATGTAAGTTATCCCAAGAAAAGTTACTTTGAATTTCTACTCAGAGTTGTAAGGGAGGATCCAAACAGGCCAACCTATGCCAAAGACTGGAAGCTACTAGATTATTCACAATTAAAACTTTCCCTTTATATGACATCCTTGGTATTAGCCATTTCCATTTGTCAAGTTTGCCTTTCACCCTATTAACAACCCCTTCCCAGTTTTTCTGAATTAACATTTCATCTCCCAAATACACTACAAATACAAGTATTTAAAACCTCCTGTTCCCCAGTTCAAACCATCAGGAAGACTTGGTTTCCCTTTTGACCAATTTCCAATTAAAAGTGCTTCACTCTTATTCCATTTAACTTTTGCTGATGATAAAGCTTTAAAATCTTCTAAGAGTTACATTAACACATACACATCATTTTGTCCATCATTTAAAACCACCACATCATCAGCATAGGCAGACAAAGTAATATTAATTTTGCAAAGAGGTCAATTCAGACCACAATTTTTTTTCTCTGAACTGTTGCAACAAAGGTTCTATAGCAAGTGAATATAACATTCCAGACAATGAGCAACTTTGTCTTATACCTCTACAGACCTTAAAGGGGGTGCATAAGCCACCGTTTTTTTAGCACGCTTTCAACATCAATAAAATCCTGACAGAAACCGAAAGCTTTTAATGTTCTCCACAAATAAGGGTGCTCAACCCTATCAAAAGCTTTTTCTTGATCTAGTGAAACAATCCCAATATTTAATACTGAGCAACTTGGAGACATCAAAATTATCCTGCATATGGGTAATATTGTCAAAAATAGACCTACCCGGAACACGTTAAGTCTGATCTGGATGCACCACCTGATCTATTACTTTTACTAACCTGTTAACTAAAACCTTAGAAAGCAATTTATAATCAGAGCATAGAAGCGAGACAGGACGCCAGTTCTTAATTTCTAAAAGATCACCTTTTTTGGGGAGGAGAGTAATGACCGCTCTACGGCTGCTCACTGGCAACCTACCTGAGGCCAAACTGTTAAGCACGTGCAAAAGATCCTCCCCTATCTCCGTCCAAAAGAATTTATAAAATTCAACCGGAAGTCCATCAATTCCTGGCACTTTTCCACAAGCCATGCTTTGTAGGGCCTTGTGCAACTCCCCCAGGCTTAAAGCGCCTGAGAGATCTGCACTGGCCCCCTCTGACACTTGACTCAGGCCTACAAAAAAAGGACTCTCAGAATCCCACCTGTTCTTAACTCTTTCTTATACAAGTTTTCATAAAAACTGCAAGCTCTTTCACGTATTTCTGCATGACTAGTTAAAATATCTCCTGTCTCAGAGCGCAAGGCATGCAGAAAACGCTTTTGTTCGTTTTTCTTTTCAAGACTAAAACAATATTTGGATGGTGCATCCATCTGTTCAATACGTTAAAAACAAGAACGAATCAGAGCTCCTTGTGTTTTCAACCCCAGTAGGTCTGCTAACTGTGTTTTTCTGTTTGAGATCATCTCTGTATAATTTTGATTATTTGTTGAATTAGCCAAGTTCTGTAGTTTGATTATCTCTGTCTCCAAGGCCTTCATAGAATTATTTAACTCTTTGGTGACATTGCAAATGTACTGTTGACAAAATTGTTTTATTTGAACCTTTCCAAAATCCCACCATTGCTTTAAATCTTGAAACAAACCTTTTGTTTTTCTAAAATCTTCCCAAAACAGCTTAAAGACATCCTCAAAGTCCTCATTACACAATAGATTAGTGTTGAAATGCCAATAGGCACTGTGGGGCTTAACTTGATGTACTGGAGAGATAACACCGCTTTTAAATATACCCAACTGATGTTTAAAACTATAGAAACAATCTAATCTTGCAAGAGACAGAAAATTATCACGAGCATGAGTCCATTTATACTGTCTCTGTCCATCATGAAAATGCTTCCAAATATCACATAGATCATTCATATTTATAATCCTAATGAGACTATCACGTGAAGGCATGTGTGGCTCAATATGATTTCTGTCAATATGACTTTCTGTACAATTGAAGTCACTACCTAAAAATAAATATTCTTCAGTACTACAACTTTGTAACGTGGAACCAAGTGTATCTAAAAACAACAATCTTTCCATCGCTGATGTTGGAACATAAACACAGACAAAATTCAGAACATATTTTTCAAACATTGCTCTTATTTTTAAAAGCCTTCCTTTCACAATCTCATCAACTTAATAGGAAAGTGGACTAAAACTTTTGGTAAATAAAATCCCCGCACTGCCACTAAGTGTGGTGTTGTGACTTAGAACAGAAACACCATCCCATTCCTGCATCCAATCAGCAGCATTTTTTACATCACTCATTCACATTCATTCTTCAGCTTAATCTCATATTCACAACAAAACATTTGTTTGAATGTCCACTGAGGAAAGCTATATCTTTGTCATACTATCCTTAAAAGTGATTTAGCGCTGCTCAGTGCATTTGTTGGCTACCCTGTTTCAGTCTCTTTCAATCTAAAAGTCTTTACTGCTGACTCACTTATTGTAACACGGATTCAGGAGGCGTTTGATCCATTTGCACCTTTATTAATCTCATAAACAAACAAGCAAGGGTCAACAGGGTTTACCAGGTGTATCGTAGAATATCCAAAGGGAATAACGCAGACCAGGCAGAGTTTGGGGCGGGCAGCAGACAGAGAGTAAATCCAGGAAACAAAGCGAGAAGTCGGAAAGCGAGAAGTCGACAACAGGTAGGCAAACACAGGGAAAAACACTCAGAGATGATAGCCACGGCAAATCAAAACTTCGCGAAGGAAAAGACAAAATGTCCGACTATTTATAGGGGAAGCGGAGCGAAATGGCGGCGGAAGAACCGGAACCGGAAGTGAGTCCAGGCGGAGCCGGAAGAGCGGCCCCAGGTACGGGGTGATGGGTAATGCAGTTCGGGTTAGAATTCGGGCGAGGGCTGCCGCTGGTGATGGTCGGAGGGAGCCACTGAGACCGGGATGGTGACACTTATAAAGCCTCTCATCAGAATCTAATGATGGAACAATGGGCCTCATTTATGAAACAAACGTATGAAACAAACGAAAATTGGGCGTACGGTCGTTTCTACGCAAAACTTGGAATTTATCAATATGGACGTGAGCGGTGGCTACGATCAAATCTCACGTCAGGTCTGAGCTCGTGTACGCAAGTTTTTGAGTTAGCCTGAATTTGCGTGCAGCCTACAAAATTTCGGAGAATTGTATAATGACAGCATTTTGTTGATTTAGATTATTTACCTGGTTGACAAACAAAACTTTGGTAACACTTTATTTTACGGTTTCTTAACTAGTTGCTTATTACTAATTAAGCACATATTAATGCCTTATTCTACATGACCTTAATCTACATCCCTAATCCTACCCAATACCTAAACTTAACAACTACCTTACTAACTATTAATAAGCAGAAAATTAGGAATTTATTGAGGGAAAAGTCGTTGTTAATAGTCAATAAGTGTTCCCTATTCTAAAGTGTTACCAAAACTTTTTTTTTTTATTCTTTTAGGGTGTTACTGTGCGTTCACACTGAACGCGGCGAGAGCGTCAAAGCGGCCGGAATTCATTCATTTTCAATGAGAGCTGCTGTTCTGACGATTTGTGCTACCCTGTCAGATTTTGCTACCTCCCATTAAAACAGATGGTAGGATAATCTGACAGCGAAAAATGCTACCTATCAGATTGTGCTTCCAGCATGATATTAATGTGGTGTGAGGCGTTATTAACACGTACACCTACCCCAACCCTAAACCTAACCTTACAGTATGAAAAATACAGTGTTGGTAGCATAATCTGATGGGTAGCATTATTTGTCAGAACACCGGCGGCGAAGGGCGGCGAGGAGAGTTGAAATCAGCTCAACTTTATGGTAATGAGCTATGACGCGGATCAGCGGCAAGTGGCAGCAGCCAATCAAAAGTAGAAATGCTCCGCTTGAGAGGATTCCGGAGAACGCAGCACGGTAAACTTTGGTTCCGACCACATTAGTTCCGAAGCGAAATGGAGGAGAGTTTGATAATTGCTGTTGCGGGTTTCCCAATTATTTATGACGTGTCCCGGTTTGCATACGATACATAAATAAAAAAAAAAATGATGCGTGGGCAAAGGTGGCTGAGATTGTTGCTTTTTCTGGTAAATTGCTGATTAACGTTATATATTTTCTGAAAACAAGTGGGAATTTCATGTTAATTTTGGCGCCAGACCATGCAAAAGAGTGTAAAATATTTGTCAAATGCGAAATATTTGTCATATCTACACATATGAAATAAAAAAAAAATATATAGACTGCTGTAGAAAGAATGTTATATATATGAAGAGCTCTTTTCCAAAACGCGATAAACGCCGTTTTTTTATGAATTAACATGCGTATTTACACTAATCTAGTGAGTCAATTTCCCATTCATAAACACAGTCACTTGCTTTATTCCTCAATGAATCAGCCGTTTGAACGAATCAAATGAATATGATTCAGTAATTAAATAAGTGACTTGACGCTACCTACTGGCTTGTAGTTTCATTTTTAAAGTATATTTTCAGTGATTTAAATCATTTAATATTTCTACATTCAAAATTTTATAGTTAAAACATTAATCTCAACATTCTTTTTTTTTTTTTTTTTTTCCTGCTGGATTTATTGCATTTTGGGGGAAAATATTCAGTTTTTCTAATAATTCTTGATGAAAATCAATGAAGATCAACAAGCTTGACTGCGGCCCCTTTAAATACAAGAAAAGAATTCGATCTACGTCAGAGCGGCGAAGAGCGGTGACGAGCGGCGAAGAGCGTCGACAAGCGTCTGCGGCAGGGCGGCCAGGGCGATTTTTGACGCTCTCGCCGCGTCCGGTGTGAACGCACAGTTAGATTTGTATGCGCAAATGACAGCATAAACAACAGACCATGAGGATTCACACGTCTTCACATCACCCGCACTTTGGTGAACGGAGAAATACAGAAATTATAAAAAGAATAAATTAAATAAAGAGGGCTAGTCTACACGAAATGTATTTCTCTTAATTAATTAACAGATTTTAAAAAGGAGAAAAAACAACTGCATTTTATTTGTTTTCTATATATCTTTATTAAATGTAACTGATCGTGCAGGCGCCTCACGCGCGCATACACTATATTTCAGCGTTGCTAACTTGACATTTTAGCCAATAATCAAACTAAAATGCAGTCAACCAAACTTAAAAGTTATTTAAAAGGTAAAGTCAGCGTGCAGCCCCAAAATAAAAAATAAAACTTTGCTCATTTATTAATTTTAGCTCAATATTTGTATTCTGTATTCACTAGTCTAATTAGTGTTTTACTTTATAGTTTAATACACAGTTTTATAGCTACTCATTTTTCATTCTTGTTCTTTAATACCTTTAAATTGAAAGGGTTTGCTGTAGATTGAGGAGAACTAAATAGGCTATAATGTTTTAAATTTTTTTGTTATATTTATTGCTATTTAATATAGGTATAAATGAATGCCATTGTTTGCAAATATAAGGTTAAAGGGTGTTTCAGAGTAAAAAAAAAATTAGCATATTGTGATAAAGTTCATTATTTTCTGTAATGTACTGATAAACATTAGACTTTCATATATTTTAGATTCATTACACACAACTCGAAGTAGTTCAAGCCTTTTATTGTTTTAATATTGATGATTTTGGCATACAGCTCATGAAAACCCAAAATTCCTATCTCAAAAAATTAGCATATCATGAAAAGGTTCTCTAAATGAGCTATTAACCTAATCATCTGAATCAACTAATTAACTCTAAACACCTGCAAAAGATTCCTGAGGCTTTTAAAAACTCCCAGCCTGGTTCATTACTCAAAACCGCAATCATGGGTAAGACTGCCGACCTGACTGCTGTCCAGAAGGCCATCATTGACACCCTCAAGCAAGAGGTCTGTGGGAAGGAAAAAGTGTGGCAGAAAACGCTGCACAACGAGAAGAGGTGACCGGACCCTGAGGAAGATTGTGGAGAAGGACCGATTCCAGACCTTGGGGGACCTGCGGAAGCAGTGGACTGAGTCTGGAGTAGAAACATCCAGAGCCACCGTGTACAGGCTTGTGCAGGAAATGGGCTACAGGTGCCGCATTCCCCAGGTCAAGCCACTTTTGAACCAGAAACAGCGGCAGAAGCGCCTGACCTGGGCTACAGAGAAGCAGCACTGGACTGTTGCTCAGTGGTCCAAAGTACTTTTTTCAGATGAAAGCAAATTTTGCATGTCATTCGGAAATCAAGGTGCCAGAGTCTGGAGGAAGACTGGGGAGAGGGAAATGCCAAAATGCCTGAAGTCCAGTGTCAAGTACCCACAGTCAGTGATGGTCTGGGGTGCCATGTCAGCTGCTGGTGTTGGTCCACTGTGTTTTATCAAGGGCAGGGTCAATGCAGCTAGCTATCAGGAGATTTTGGAGCACTTCATGCTTCCATCTGCTGAAAAGCTTTATGGAGATGAAGATTTCATTTTTCAGCACGACCTGGCACCTGCTCACAGTGCCAAAACCACTGGTAAATGGTTTACTGACCATGGTATTACTGTGCTCAATTGGCCTGCCAACTCTCCTGACCTGAACCCCATAGAGAATCTGTGGGATATTGTGAAGAGAAAGTTGAGAGACGCAAGACCCAACACTCTGGATGAGCTTAAGGCCGCTATCGAAGCATCCTGGGCCTCCATAACACCTCAGCAGTGCCACAGGCTGATTGCCTCCATGCCACGCCGCATTGAAGCAGTCATTTCTGCAAAAGGATTCCTGACCAAGTATTGAGTGCATAACTGAACATAATTATTTGAAGGTTGACTTTTTTTGTATTAAAAACACTTTTCTTTTATTGGTCGGATGAAATATGCTAATTTTTTGAGATAGGAATTTTGGGTTTTCATGAGCTGTATGCCAAAATCATCAATATTAAAACAATAAAAGGCTTGAACTACTTCGAGTTGTGTGTAATGAATCTAAAATATATGAAAGTCTAATGTTTATCAGTACATTACAGAAAATAATGAACTTTATCACAATATGCTAATTTTTTGAGAAGGACCTGTATATATTTCCCCTTCATGAGTTTCCTTCCTCTTTTTGGCCGGATTTTGTTTCGTTTTCGTTTCTTTCAGCCGCCAAATTTATCAACGTGTGATCATTCGTACGACGGGATTGACTGCATACAAATGTTTCCTGAATCACACGTCAACTCTGTCGTAAGTTGATTTGTACGCTCGAATCTACGCTTTTTATGTTAGATTGATAAATGAGGCCCATTGTAACTACAATCACGAACACACACACCATTTTGTGTGTGTGTGCAAAATAATATGTAACAGACAACAACATCAGTCATAACAGTTGCTAAGCAATTCAGTCAAAAGTACAAAGTTAAAAATACAATGTTACGAGCTTTGCCCTCAACCAGAACTATTTGCTCTGGAACAAATAATAGATTAATGAGACTAAAGATTGTCCGTTAGATTTACCTAACACAAATTATAGCTCAGGTTTAACCACTATAGAGACATCAAATTCCAGAAGAACTGGCCAATGTAAGGCTCATCAACGTAAGGTCACATCTAGGAGTGGGCACTAATCACTATCAGGTTAAGTTGTTGAAGCTCAGGAATGCATGCAATGGCTTTCGTATGCGTGCTATATTTTTCCGATTTTACTTTCATTTTCGAACAGGTGCGGCAAGGAGGGGAGAGACTGGAAAGGGAGGCACGGCCATATTAAAGCACTGGATAAAATATTGAAATACAGTGAGTGAGTGTGGTAAATCATGAATTAGCTGTCATCATCAAAGCTCGTGCAGCCAGCCGAACTGGAGAAACTGCGATGACAGTAACCCGCATCTGCTCACGAATCGCTCTTGCAGTAGTCTACTTTGATGACATAGGCTAGCTACACTGCTTCAAGTCAGATGCTGATTGATCTGTGCAAGGGCCAATGCCCCCTTGAATCTGATTAGCTGACGAACATTCTAAGGTGTGCAGTTGTTTTCAGGAAAAAGTACAGCAAAAGTAGTTCCGGCATTACTTGTCCATACCAATTTGCCAAATGTTATTTCAATTATTTCAACGTTCCTTACAGCCTACAACAGCAAAAGAACCAAAACCCACAACAACACTGACCAAGCAAATAAATATAGTAAATAATATGATAAAATCACAGAATTACTTCCATGTTGCCACAAAATTATGCACACACAGAGCACACAGAAACAATTTTTGGAGAGTTGTAACTAAGAGCACTCCTCTGAAAGAACTCCTCTGCCTCTACATCTATATCCATTCAGCAGGGGGAGCCAGTGAGCCTTCATTCTCAATGCACAGCTGGAATGAGGACAAACTTCTGTATATTACAAAATGATGCTTTTTGTTTCACTCGCACCGCTGTGCTGCTCTCCCTGGTCATTTATTGAAAGCAAGGACATTAAGATGCAAAGAGAGCTCTCACAACTCGACGGCCCTTGCAGAGACACCCACGTTGCTGTTTCTACGCACAAACACTATGCTAAACAACAATAGGCTGAAGAGAGGAAGATTGAATAGCAATAAGAGAAACTAATTCAGAGGTTTTTTTTTTTTTTTTTCAGGCCTGTCCTCTGCAACAAGTTTATTAAACAAGGTAACAGTAAGTGGAAGTGTTAGAGTGAGTTTACACACTGATACATGTCTCAGATGAACACGCTCTGGTGGCACCAGAGGAGTGCTTCGCTCAGTATTAGGCATTGTGAGGAGATAAAAGAGTTCCCACCACAAATAACACAGTTCCTGCCACAACATTTTTGGGACATTTGAATCCTTATGTAGCCGCCTGAGGCAGATTTTAATTCATGGCAGACTTAAAGCACCTGATGCTGAAAGAGAATAGTTTCTGCTTTTGTAGACACAGGTAGAGACAGGCTCCTCATAAAGCTGCAAATGTGATATTTATATCACATAGTGGCTCTGAAGCCTAAAATCTCCCGTGAAGCGCAGAAAGTGGCAGGTATCGTGTCTGTCATGGTGGAAGAACATGAAGGCAAAGCAGACCTCTGATAAAAAAAAAAAAAAAAAATGAGAAGAGACACTCAACAAGCGTCATATATTTTGCAGAGCATTCAATTATGCCATTTTGAGATCTTCTTTAAATAGATGTGCATAAAAACAAATAAATACATTAAATTATTTTGTATTTGTTTAAAGTAACGCAGAAGCAGAGTGACGTGTCAGTTTAACAAAGAAAGAGAGCGAGGTAAGATGAAAATTTGCAGATTGTTTAATATTAATCAGCTGCTTTATGATAGAAATGTTAAATGACCGACAGCTATATCCAGTGATGGAAACTACTTTTTTTTTTTTTTTTTTTTTTTCGCAAATATGGCTATTTTGAGAGATTAAGTTGTTTGAGTGAATTACCTACATCTGAGTCTGTCTATACAAACAATTAAGCTTATTTGCGAAAACAGCGATTTTACCCCCTTGTTGATGAGAATAAAATATAATTCAGTACTGAAGCTGTTTTATTAATAAAAGTCATGGGGCAGTGTTGACAGCAAGTTTCTGTGCTCTTAAATGTATCTGTGTGTGTGTGTGTGTGTGTGTGTTTGTGCGTCATTAATATAGAACATTGGTTAAACTGAATTGTTAATGCACAATTGCCTTTCTCACACACATACAGTGTTGTTCAGTGGTCACACTGTAAATCTTTATTCAAAGTTATTCAAAGTCTGATTTAAACATTAAAATATAGAATCTGCTAGGATTTAGAAACGTTTAAAAAACAACTACAGAAATGTGTAAGATTTTGCACTATTTGTATGATAGTCAATTCACTTCAGTCCGTTTAATTGTATAGCACTTTTAACGATATAAATCGTTGCAAATTAGCTTTACAGAAAATTAAAGTTTCTACAATATATTTGGTAGCTTATCAGTGATGACTATGTCAAGCTGATGTACATATGGAAGAAATGTACTGTACAAATCAGTTAGGTAATGACATGTAATCAAACAGACAGTAAACACAATAACAGCAATGATTATATGTTGCAATTAAACTTATGCAAAATTATGTATGTTGTTTCAGGTTTGGCATCATCTGAGGTCTTCTGAGGGGTTAGTATCATCATCAAAATAAATAAATAAATAAATAAATAAATAATAATTACGGCAGAAAAAAAAAATACAAATTATAATGTAAGATGTGGAATTATTTCCTCAAGAAACTGAATCCACAAACACAGATTGTATGCAATAGAACAATAAAATGTTCTAATCTAGATATGCAATCTTCAAAGGGAGAAACAACACCACCCTTGCTCATTTGCAAGCCCCTTCCTGACTTTTCACACTTTCCCCAACAAAAGGTTTTTCCACTTAAATTTCACCAGGAAGATCTATGAACTTCATGTATAATATCTTGTGAATATGTTGTTTTTCCCATTCATGTTTGGTATCACTTTAAAGGTCTCTGTGTGATTGGTAAATTGGTCTCAAGTTTACAGCAGTCATTTCTATTATGAAAAAGATTGGGAACTCTTGCAGAATTGTGCTCCACAGATGAGAGGCGTGTTTCCCCCCTAGGGTTTTGCAGGAATGTTTTTCTTATCTCTGGTCAGCTGTGACACGGGGTCACAAGAACCTACCCAAAAGGTCTTTTTATGGTTTTACAATCGAAGATTGGAAGATTTGTTTATTTTGGTCTGAGTATAAATGCAAGGGAACAGAATCATTCGGGGCGGTCAGTAACAAAGACGCCCGTAGCTCTCATGCTATGTACTTTCTATACTGGCAGGTGAACATTTCTTACTCTCAGATTCATCTTTGAGCAATTGATGTTATGTATTTATTTGAATTGGAAATGAATTTAATTCTGAATTGATCTTTCTTTGTCCTATTATGTAAATTGGCTTAATACATATTTACCTGTCAAATAAATTGTTATATTTGATTTATTTCAGACTTGGCTGAAATCATTATGACTAGTAGACTGTGAGGAGGCTTCTTGTTACCACAAGGATATGTGCAGGATGGGCAAACAGCTGGCTTAGATCAAATGAAGCATTAGGCGCATTTTTTAAGACCTCCTGATTTCTGCCTATCACCTGATATTAACACGTTGTGTATGTGATAGGCTATGTAAACTATTCTCTTTGATTAACGCAAGCATTAGGCGGCGAGCAATTAGGGTATTAGTCCACTACAACCTCTGATTAATGATCAGACTGCCGATATTGTGATCGTATGATCTACGCTGGCCACGTAAGACATAAAAGCGACATTAAGTCCCCAGGGAACGGATAATTGAAAGTATAGCCAGTCCGGAATAATCAAATATCCAAATTAACAATCAGTATTTGTGATCACCTCATGATTAGAGATATTCGCTAAACTTAATAATCACTTAAAATTGGAGTCAGATTAAACGCGGAGCTAAACTAAAACTGCAACTAAATTCTTAGAAATTACGTAAATTTACAGAAGCGCTAAGGAAAGACCGAACACGAATTAGACCTTCAACCAGGCCACTGGACTTTGCTTTTGGGCCAGTGGATGGATCCTTACAATAACAAATACAATAGAGTTTCAGCACTAATAATAATTTAATAATTTAATAATTTAATAATTTAAATTGCACTTCATACACAAAAAGGTTGCCGACCCCTGCCATAAACCGACAAAATTATGGCCTAAACAATTTTAACTGTGGTGTTTCAAACATTTAAAAACTTTTTTTTTTCTTCACTGTTGTGCCCCACTCTTTACATTCTAATTTCCACTCCAGGCGGCATGATATAATCTTTTCTACATCTCTGTTTGGTTCTAATAATGTTCCTGCAAATGTTGTAGTGTAATGGTCTGCTTATATTTCGGCCTAATTTTGCATGTGATTTATCTAATCAAAACAATGCATGAAAATGGCAGAAAGGATGAAAAAAAGCAGAAAAAGAGTCAGCTATTGACATATTTTATATACATGTAATTTACATATTTTCAAACAGCCATTCAGATTTTTGTATTCACTACTAGGGTGTTTATGAAACAACACAAAATACATGAATACAGGGACGAGAGAAGTTTCTAGATTTTTCCTCTGCTGTTCACTGTAGCTTAGCAAAATGTCACCACAAAGATGTAGTTATATGTAACCGCAGCAGCTCATAGTTTGTAACTAAAAAGGACAAATCTAATTGGTTGGCGAGATTTTTCACAGTGTGATAGAAAAATAGATATAGATAAAGTGTGCACTTGACACATGCACATTAGAATGTTTTACCCTTGTTCATTGTTTGCGTCATTTCCCTCTAGAAGTTATCACCAATAGAAATGTCTTTGTACTCTGTCCATTCAGGCCTTGGCCAAAACAGTGACGGGAACTTGTCGAGAAGATCACCCAATTCAGTCTGCTGTGGTCCATCTAGATGATCTAGAATCATGGCTGCTGGGTCTATTTGGGGTATCATGTCTGGTTCAGGCTCATCTTCCTCCTCTTCCACCTTTCTCACCATCAGCAATGTCTATGTGAGTTTTAACTGGTAAGTTTTACATGGTAGTTCTGGTGAGACTTGCTTTTGTCCGGGTGGTGAACCTCATAGGTTACAGGGCCTGTCTTCCTCACAAGCAAAGAGAACAAAAGGGAGCCATTTATCCCAGTCACGACCAGTGTCTCCATAAATTTACACTGAAGTTTGTTCCTTGATCTGTACTCATCTCATCTGGGATGCCTACTCTGGAAAACAGCTGAATGAGAGCATGAATAACTTTTGGTGTGGTGATGGTGCAGAGTGGGAAGGCTTCAGGGTATCATGAGGCATAGTCGTAGATGACTAGGATGTATCTGTGCTCCGCACTGCTCTTTTCTAGTGGCCCCACAATATCCATGGTGATATGTCAAAAAGGGGTGGATATGACGGGTAATGGGTGTAGTGGTGCCTCACACCGCTGACATGCAGCACTGGTCTTTTGGCATATGGGATATGTAGTGCAGTATGTTTGTACATCAGTGTACATTGTTAGCCAGTAGAAGCATGGTACTGATGCGAGTGTGTGTTTTTTTTTTTTTTGTGCCAAACGTCCTGCCCATGGAATAGTGTGTGCCAGATGTAAAACAATGGGTCAACAAGACAGGGGTGCCACCATATGTAAAAAAGGTTGCACATACATGACACCATCATGAATGACACTCTTCCTGCCATTCAGCTTTGTCAAACAAAGGATTTAAGGTTTCATCTTTCTATTGTAGAACAGCAATGTTTACTGGTACTTGCCAGCCACTGACCATAAGCCCCTCCGTAGAGGGTTTGAGTACTGGAGTACCCAGGTATTTCATCAGTCGCCGCCTCGACTGACGACGTGTTTTTCTTAGGTCTTTGGTCCCACCCTGCAGCAGACTATTATCCAAGTCTGGCAAAGGTTGAAGACATGCCTTGGCTTGAGCCCTTGTCATTACAGGAAATGCACAATCTGACACAGCATTGTCTGTCCCAAATTTCAGATCATTTTTCAAAATCAGGTCTCTCCCCAAAACCATGTCTGTGGGGTAAAGAGGTGACTACTGCTACATTCAAGAGATACATTTGCTCTTGTACCCCAACCAACACCTCTGCTTTGGGATATTGCATTACATCCCCATGCACACATTGTACATCATTGGTATTAGCATAGTCAACATTAGAAACATGACTTGTCTTAATTAGTGAAAGTGAACTACCAGTGTCCAACAATGCTTTTAATGAATGTCCATTCACTGTAACGTCCACAAGCATGTTGTTAACTTGCCCCATATCATCAGAGTCAGTTTCAATGTTCTCTTCTCTCTGGGCATTCTGTAAGCTTTGATTTATGTCCAGGATATCAAGAAGCAAATCAATTTCTGTGGTGTTCCTAAGTTCTTGTGGAGCTTCTTGTGGCTTGTCAATGTGTGCATAACGTGCTTTACCTTTAACTGGTTGAGTGCCTGGGCTAGAGTAGAGGTCTTCAACCCTGTTCCTGGGGATCCAAGGAGCAAGTGGGTCCCCAGGAGCAGGGTTCAAGACCTCTGGGCTAGAGTGATGTTGCGTTTATGTACTGCTGGGCTAGCTTTGCAGCTGCTAGTCCTGATTCTGACTTGTGTTCTTTAACCTAGGTATGGCTGTCATACAACAGTACTCGAAGCAGCTTGTTGTGCTGCAGGAGGATTGGGAAAATAAACTGGTCTGTAAATTGACATTTTTAACATCCCTCAACTAATTTTTGTTTGTACACACACATCATATGTATATCCAACCATACCACATAATGGGTATGAACAGTATAGCAATGCAATAGCAAGAAAACACAACATCTCCACCTTTCAGAAATAATACAGCTGCGTGTATAACAAACCAAAAATAAACTGAAGTCAAGAATAAACAAGCATTATGAACTCAATGCAATGAAGAAAATGTCTTAACTTATTTAACATATCAACTTCTCCATATTTCTTACATGTAGAACATAGTCCTTGGTCTAGACAGGTTTTTGTATAATTCTGACTGACCTATTCAACGGACTTGGGGTGGTGTCATATTTTATCTCAGAGAGAGTAACACTTCTGCTCAATTCTGGCATTTCAGACGTGAACCATTCCACACTCTTCTATCATCAAGCAAGTATGAATCTTTACTTTTTCTTCTACACAACAGCTTTTGGTTGTGTGAACTTCCATTCAACCTTCTTTACCATCCAAGGTTTCTTAACTTGAATCAGATCACCAGGTTGAAATCTCAAAAACTTTGCATTTCTTCTAGCATCTGGTATGACTTGTTTGCTTTCCACATGTTTTCTTATCATGTTTCTGTCAATGTTGTTTACAGGAAGGTCCATGACTTGTAACTTGGTTCTCGTACGTTGGCCATGGAGTAACTCAGAAAGATTGTTAGGCTGCATTAATTAGGTCAACTGGAACCAGGAACACTTCCCATAACACTAATGCTAATATTAGTCTGTTTTGTTCTTATTTCGAGGTCACCATAGCCATCCAAATCCAGTCCCTATCCAGATCAAATGGTCGCTGCAGTCCCCCAGATCCAATCTGTATCCAGCACAGATGGTGCATCAGCACCTAGAGATCACTTCTACAGCCCTAAATGTCAGCAGAGACCACATCAACTACATAAGCCCCCGAGACAGATCCCTAGTGAAGATCTCGTCACCTAGACAGTCATCGGCATAAGACCACAGAACCTGGTGAGTCCTCTGCACAATATGACTTTGCTGCAACATGGAACAAACTGCTGGTTCATCTGGCTAGAGGAGAACTGGCCTCCCGACTGAGCCTGGTTTCTCCCAAGGTTTTCGTTTGTTTCCTGTTTCCTGTTTAATACTGTAAAGCTTCTCTGACACAATCTGTATTGTTAAAAGCAGTATATAAATAAAGGTGACTTGACTTGAGGGTAATAAAGTGGAGACCTTTACAATTGTCAGTCTCTGCTTGATGCGGTTCATGAGCCAGGTCTATGAGTTTCTTGTGTAACAACTCGGGTATTAGAAGGCGTTATGTTCCCCTGAGAATACATCCATCCGTGACAGCAAGTTCATGTAGAATAGGGAAGTATTCCTGAAAGTCTGGATCAACATCCTTCTTGTGTTTTGGCGAACATGAATGGTGATAGATACGCAACTTAGCCAACACCGGGCAGTTGTCACATGCAGACTGGAACTCATACTTGGAGATTGCACTTAAAGCAAATTAAATCATAGCAACAGAATGTTTTCAACACTGTCATGTTCAGTGTGTGCAATTGGCAGTCTTTATAAGCAATCAGCAACACTGTTGAATGGACCAGGTCTGAATTGCACATCATAATCAAACTCCATTAAGCGTGCAGACCATTTGGGAACTCGTAAACCAGCTCGACTATTACCTTTGCTCATGAGAAGAGTGGTAAGAGCTTGATGGTCGGTGTGTAGTAGGAATTTTCTTCCCACAGCCACATATGCCATTTCTTAGCTGCCCAGACACGTGACTGTGCTTCCTTCAGCATCGGACAATGAGAGTAGCATAAGCAGGCATAAACTTGCTGTACTGGGCACTCAGACCCAGAAATGACCCTAGTGCAGCTGCATTAGTAAGAGGGAGTATATTTGTAAAAGCAATAGTAAGAGCATCATCTGGGTGTAGGTCATCAACTGAGAGTCTGTATCCAAGAAAGTGTTGTTAAGTTGAACTTGCATTCAGTTTCAGACTAGCTTCACTAATCCTATGTGGAACAGCTTTAAGTTCCCCGTCAGTTCACTTCGAGCTGCGTCGAAAAGCTTTGGGAACGCCCCCGGCGAGACACCGTACTGAAGTGTGTGTAGAACCAATCAATAGAGAAACGCGACGTCACGAGCGAGATGACGTAGCGATCAGGAAGCATAAGAGCGCACTGGCAGTACGCTCACTTTAGCTTTTTGCTCTTCAGCGAGCGCGTCTGATGTGTATGTGTGTGTGTGTTCTTTCAGTTAGAAAAACTCTGTTAGACAGCCAACCATGTCAAAGTGTAAACCAAAGTCTAAAGTGGCGAGCAAACGGCATTTTAAACGTTGTGTTCCTCCCTGCCCTCATTACATTGCAGGCGAGGACACACACGATCTGTGCGTCGTTTGTTTGGGTGCGGAGCACGCTCAGTCAGCCCTCGAGTGGGCTGACTGTCACGATTGTGAGCTTCTCCCACTCCGCGTGCTCCGTTCCCACCTGGCCGTGTTCGATGAGACCGGCCAGGCTCGCGATCCCACTGCCAGTGGTCCCGCTGTTGCCGAGGCGCAGTGTAGACTATTGTCATGGGGATCGCAGGTGGATCTAGCGGAGGGATCTTGGAAGCTTCTGCCAAACGTCTCACAATGGGTCCTGCAGACAGTAGAACAAGGGTACAGAATCCAGTTCGGTTCACGTCCACCTTGTTTTGCGGAGGTTCTACCCACACTCGTGGGCCCCCAGCAGGCTCTGGTGTAACAAGAAGTAGCTACTCTCTTGAGGAAAGAGGCCATCAAGGTGGTTCCTCCCTTCGAGAGAGAGTCGGGGTTTTACAGCCGTTACTTCATTGTTCCGAAGAAGGATGGGGGTTTGTGTCCCATTATAGACCTGCGTCTTTTACACCGCGCCATTAAACGGTTTCGGTTCAAGATGCTCACCATAACCCAGATCGTCACACAAATCAGGTCCGAGGACTGGTTTGTCACTGTAGATCTGAAGGACGCTTACTTCCATATACTTCCTTCCTCAACACAGGAAGTTCCTGAGGTTTGCTTTCGGGGGCGAAGCTTACCAATATCGGGTTCTTCCGTTCGGCCTCTCACTCTCACCCCGCACTTTCACCAAGTGTGTGGATGCTGCCTTGGCTCCTTTGTGACTCCAGGGCATCCACATACTGAATTACATCGACGACTGGCTGATCCTAGCCCGGTCACAAGAGGAGGCGAGTCGGCAGCGAGATGCCGTCCTCGCCCACATGAAAGTGCTGGGATTAAGACTGAACGCCAAAAAGAGTGTGCTCTCTCCATCTCAGAGGACCACTTATCTGGGCGTGATGTGGGACTCAACGACGATGCAGGCACGTCTGTCTCCTGCTCGTATCGATTCAATCCTCACAACGGTCAGGAGAGTGAGAGAAGGCCAGTCACTCACTGTCAAACAGTTTCAGAGACTGTTGGGTCTGATGGCAGCTGCGTCCAACGTTATACCTTTTGGCCTGCTGTACATGAGACCTTTGCAGTGGTGGCTCAGGACCAAGGGATTTTCCCCGAGGGGGAATCCTTTTCGCATGATCAAGGTCACGCGGCGATGCTTACGTGCCTTAGACATGTGGAAGAAACCATGGTTCCTGTCTCAAGGCCCAGTGCTGGGGGTTCCTTGTCGTTGCGTAACGCTAATGACAGATGCCTCCCTCACGGGGTGGGGGGCGGTCATGAGTGGCCGCTCAGCCCAAGGTCTGAGGGAAGGCCGCCACCTCACGTGGCACATCAATTGCCTGGAGATGCTGGCCGTGTTTCGAGCAATGAAACATTTCCTTCCAGACCTCAGGGGACACCATGTGCTTGTCCGCACAAACAACACATCGGTGGTCTCCTACATCAACCCGCAGGGGGGTCTGCGGTCGGGCACTATCCTGCACCCCCGCCTGGAGTTGTGGAAGTTGTGGGCGTGGCCTCTGAGGGAGCACACCTCGTAGCTTCTGGTCTCTCAACTGAGGTTGTTGTAACCATTCTCCAATCCAGAGCTCCCTCCACGAGGAAGCTGTATGCCCTGAAGTGGAAGCTTTTCACTTCATGGTGCGGACGACGGCTGCGGGACCCTGTTAACTGCCCGATTGGTACAGTTCTTGAGTTCTTGCAGGATCGTTTTTCCGCTGGGTTAGCTCCCTCCACCTTGAAGGTGTACGTGGCGGCTTTGAGTGCTTACCACGCCTTTCTAGATGGTCAGTCTATTGGGAAACAACCCCTTGTAATTTGCTTCCTCCGTGGTGCTCTGAGGCTGAGGCCTGTGCACCGCGCTAGGGTACCTACTTGGGACCTGGCGGTGGTTCTGGAGGGCCTCTGCGGAGCTCCCTTCGAACCCATTGAGGAGGTTCCAGTCAAGTTCCTGACACTTAAGACTGTGTTCCTCCTCGCCGTCTCCTCCCTCAAGCGGGTTGGAGACCTTCAGGCTCTTGCGGTGTCATGCCTGGAGTTTGAATCGATTTTGCTTGACAAGCCTCTGAAGGCTGCGGTTCTCTAGTTTGTTTGTGCATCTTTTTCTTCCATACTTTTTCCTTCCACTCAGCTTTCTGTTAACATGCTTGGATACAGCACTCTGTAAACAGCCAACTTCTTTGGTAAGGAATGTTTGTAGCTTACCCTCCGTGTGAAGAGTGTCAGTAATTGTCTTCTGGATAACCGTCAGATCAGCAGTCTTCCCCATGATTGTGTAGCCTAGTAAACCAAACTGAGAGACCATTTTGAAGGCTCAGGAAACCTTCGCAAGTGTTTTGAGTTGATTAGCTGATGGGCATGTCACCATATTCTAATTTGTTGAGATTGATGAATTGGTGGGTTATTGTTAAATAACAATACCTTTCAGGTAATTGTAGTCATCTGCGAGGTTCTCATCCATGGCGATATATGCCGTGAGTGCTTGTCCAGTCAGTAGTGGCACCAGCTGACAGCTCCTCTCTGGGCCACTGTCATGTTTGGGCCAGTCACTCTAATCTTCACAGACAGCTTTCAGTGTCATCCCACAGGTGTGGGACAGGCACAGGTATCTCTGTTCGGTGAGTGGTTGACCTTGACTGTCTCTGCGAGCTGCTTGGTTGCTGCTGTGGATACTCTTTTAGGGGCAGGAGTGGGGAGATCCATTCGTAGGCTACCAAGGTCACTTGGGGTTGCAATTGTTCATCTGACAGTGTGCTGGATGGATACACAAATCCTCTGTAGCTCCCGCACATATCTCTCTTCCTTCGCTTACTGTGTCTAGAGGAAGTCTCTCATCAGGCTCACTTGGCCCCCGCTGGGCAATGTGGAAGGGTCACTGGTCTGTGATGAGCCGGGTTTGCCTATTGCTCGAGGAACCTCTACTGATGACGCCTCCTCTCCTTCCGATGTTAAGCTGTCCCAGGTCTCGTTCCCTTTAGCCTCCATCTTGGCTTGTGTGGGCAGACCAGGCCTCTTGCCTTTCAGTGCTTTCTTACGGGTAGCCATCCCACCGCTGCCACCAAATGTGATGCAGTAGACTTTTGCCGTGGTCTACTGCAGGTGTGTTAATGTCCAAAAGGGGGAAAAAACTGATGGCTTAACCCACAAGTACTCTTTTACTTCCACAACTGTGATAATACAGTAAATAAATGAGAGATATATATATATATATACAGTGTGTGCATAATTTTTAGGCATGTTGATATTCTGGTCATATTTTCAATTCCAAGCCACACTGATGTTAATTACAACTATTAAATTTTTATTTAATATTTTAAATAAAAGAGATATATAATTGTCCATGAAAGCTGGAAGTGAAAAACTCCTTACATTCAGGTGTGCATAATTATTAGGCACGTTTTCTTTTACAAATAAAATGAGCCAAAAAAGAAATTTAACTCAGACTGAAAAGTCCAAAATGATTAAATGCCAATGAGAAATATGCCATACTAATGCAATACTAGAATTTGCAAAGTTAAGGCATGACCATTGGACGGCAAAATGTTTATTGGGTCAGCATGGTCAGAAAAAAAAAAAATAAAAATAAAAATACACCTAATTTTTCACCTTCTAACTGTGCTGACCTAATAAGCATTTCGCTGTCCACTGTCTTAACTTTGGAAATTCTAGTATTGCATTAGTATTGCATCCTTCTCATGGGCATTTAATCAATTTTTGACTATTTAGTCTTAAGTTAAATCTTTAAAAGAAAATGTGCCTAATAATTCTGCACACCTGAATATAAGGAGTTTTTTTTTTTTTTTTTTTTTTTTTTTTTAACTTCCAGCCTTCATGAACAATTATATATCACTTATAAATTATTAAATACAAAATGAATAGCAGTTATTAAAGTGGTCATTGAATTGGTAGAGAAAGGATAATTTTTATGTTTATTTGGTTTAATGCAATGTGTTTACCTGGTTTAAATAATAAAAAAATAGCTCTATTTTGCTCATATTTTATATTATTTTATGTCCTATAAGCCCTGCCTTTCTGAAAGGGGTCGATTTTGACACAATTCACCGATGAAAATCATCAAGGTGTGCTCTGATTGGCCAGCTGTATCGTGCGTTGTGATTGGCCGATTACTCTAAGCGTGTGTCGGAAATGTTACGCCCCTTACAATATGTGGAATCCCATCCTCCCGAGCAATTGACAGGTGATAATGTCGACTGAATGTCGCTAATATAACACGATTTCATAACAAACACGATACCGTCAGTCTCCGCAGCGTTTAAATGTTGTTGCAATGTTTTCGTTTCTGTCAAGTTTTTACTTGCATCCCACCCTACTTGTTTTTTTGTATGTCTTTCTCCTTTCTAACTCTTCTCATAGCACCGATCGCCTGCTTTCCGACTCACACACACACAACACCCTATATCTTTATATATCTGCACGGCACGATCAAGTACATATACATTCAGCGTCAACGCAACCACTCCGACTTTACAGCGCACACAAACATGGCAAACATACTCGCACACAAACACATATAAGCCCGCGTATATCTCACTTAGTTGAGCATCACACACAGCGTGCAGCATTAGCTACACACACACATCTATGGGCGCACTAAGGTTTATCACATGGAATGTGAATGGAGCTGGTTCCAGAGAGAAGAGGTTAAAAATATTTAGCCAGCTTAAAAAACTACAGGCAGACGTTGTTTTACTACAAGAGACTCATAGACCTGCCACAGCTATAGATGAATTTAAAACAACTGAGTTTCCTAATGTGTTCTCAGCCTGCTATAACTCTAGGCAAAGGGGGGTAGCAATTTTAATACATAAAAATATTAATTTCACAATTCTTAATACAGTTATAGATCCAGAAGGTAGATTTCTAATCATGAAATTATCTATATTTAACAAAACGTTATGTATTGTCAGTATATATGGTCCAAATGTTGATGACCCCTCTTTTTTTCATGCTTTTTTCACCGCACTCTCTGAACACCTAGATTGCGCACTTGTTCTTGGGGGAGACCTCAACTTTGGACTAAATAAAGAAATGGACAGGCTCAGTACAGCTGGAACTCAGCGCAATTGGGATTCGACAAATATAGTCAAACAGTACATGAGCGACTATGGACTTTGCGATGCATGGCGTTCTTTGCACCCCAACCGTAGGGAATATACTTTCTTCTCACATGTCCATCACTCTTACTCTCGGTTGGATTATTTTTTAGTCAGCAGCTCATTGCTGAGTGACATTTCAGACACAGAGATACACCCTATAGCTGTCAGCGATCATGCTCCTATATCTTTAACTTTAATAAATAAGAAGGCCACCCCGCCAAGTAAAAATTGGAGATTTAATACATCACTACTTAAAGATGAAGACTTTATTAAATATTTCAAGAAAGAATGGGCTTTATATTTAGAATACAATGACCTGCCTGGAACATCAGCATCTGTTCTCTGGGAAGCAGGCAAAGCTGTGATGAGAGGTAGAATAATCTCATTCTCATCACATAAAAAGAAAGAAGAAATTAAATGTATTCAGGAATTAGAAGTAACCATCAAATCCTTAGAAGAAGCCTATGTATCCTCCCAGGAACAGGGAATGCTGCACAAAATACGTAAAGCAAAACTAGAATTAAATGAAATTATTAATAAAAAAACTAAATTCTTAGCACAAAGACTTCGCTGGCAAGAATTTGAACATGGTAACAAATCAGGTCAATTCCTAGCTAACCAGTTAAAAATAAATAAAGAAAAAACAACTATATGTGCTATTAAAGACTTAACTGAGAACATAGTATATGACCCTGAAAGAATAAACAACACCTTCAGGGACTTTTACAAATCTTTATATTCACCACAGATTAACCCATCAAAAGACGAAATTGACCAGTTCCTTGATAATATAACTCTTCCGAAATTATCAGACAATCAGGCGATGACATTGGATTCTCCACTGACATCAGATGAACTTCAGGAAGCTCTGAACAGTATGCCTAATAAAAAGGCTCCAGGTCCAGATGGCTTTCCAGCAGAATTCTATAAAAAATTCTGGCCTATTCTGGCGCCAACATTCTACAGAATGTTACAGGAAACCAAGGATAATGGTAGACTTCCACTAAATATGAATTCTGCCAACATCAGTCTATTGTTAAAACCAGGCAAAGACCCGGTATTGCCTACTAGCTATCGTCCAATATCCCTTATTAATGTGGACATTAAAATAATCTGCAAAGCTCTCTCAAAAAGAATAGAGAACATAACCCCTCTCATAATTCATCCCGACCAAACTGGTTTCATAAAAGGGAGGCATTCCGCAACAAATACAAGTAGATTAATTAATTTAATAAACTATTCATGCAATAAAAACCTTCAAATTACAATATTGTCTCTAGATGCAGAAAAAGCTTTTGATAGGGTTAACTGGAACTTTCTATTTGCAGTTTTACACAAATTTGGTTTTGGAAACTCTTTCATAAACTGGTTAAAAATATTATATAACTCTCCAACAGCATGTGTCAGGACAAATGACCAAACGTCGTTCAGCTTCTGTCTCAAGAGGGGCACCAGGCAAGGATGCCCTCTCTCCCCTTCACTGTTTGCAATTTTTATTGAACCACTAGCAGCAGCAATTAGACAGACTACAGTGATTAAAGGCATTCAATGCAAGAATGTAAAACATAAAGTCAGTCTTTATGCAGATGATGTGTTACTTTTCCTTCAGCATTCACAAACCACTCTCTCTGAGGTAATCAAATTAATAAACTCTTTCGCAAAAGTCTCAGATTATTCAATAAACTGGTTAAAATCTACAGTTCTTCCAATTAATTGTTCTTTCCAGAACTCTTCCACTCCACTGCAATCTGGAAATATTAAATATTTAGGTATTAATGTTTCACCTAGGCTGGCAGATCTAATTAAATTAAATCATATCCCACTTTTAAAGATGGTAGAAGAAGATCTAGCTAGATGGAAGTCTCTACCCATATCACTTATGGGAAGAGTCGCCATAATAAAAATGATGGTTTTGCCAAGGATTAATTATTTGTTTGCAATGATCCCTAGCAAACCATCACCTGACTGGTTTAGATCTCTGGACTCCTCCATCTCTAAATTCCTTTGGAAAGGTAAACCACCGCGTATTAGCTTAAAAACGTTGCAAAAGACCAAAGATAAAGGAGGACTCGATCTGCCTAACTTTCACCATTATTTCTTAGCCAACAGGCTTCAACACATTTTAGGGTGGTTAAAACACACCCTCTTCGATGAAATTTGGCTAGATGTAGAACAGGCATTATGCAATAATATAGAGATTTGTGATCTGCCATTCATTAGCTCGAACATCAAACGACACGTATGCTTCAAAAGCATCAGTATCAGCTCTTCTCTGACAGCATGGTGGGAGTTTCTAAAAATGACTGAGTCTTCACTAATCCCATGCAAACGTACTCCCATCTGTAACAATCCTGACATATTAATAAACAATAATGTGATAAACTTCACAGACTGGAGTAGAAAAGGTATTAAATACCTGGAACATATATTCGAAGGGACAGACTTTATTCCCTTTGACACATTAGTTAAACAATATGGAATCAATAAGAACAGATTTTTAGAATATCAACAAATTAAATCTATAATAAAAAATAAATTTAAGCCTAATCATGTTAAATTACAAATACCACCAAGTGTGGCAGATTTTCTTAGTCTCAAAACCCCCAAATTAGTGTCTAAAATATACAGGACACTTTCTAAAATAGATGAATCAGTATCGCTTCCTATTGCAAAATGGGAGGCAGATCTTTCAGTCAGCTGGGACCATAATTTCTGGTCTCAGATATGTTCAAAAACCTTTGAACTGCTTAGGAATCCTGGTTTACAGTTAATACAGTATAAAATCCTGCATAGAGTACACTTCACAGGTCATCGGATGTTCAGGATGGGTTTTATAGATTCTAACAACTGCTCACACTGTCAAGACAATACTCCTGACAATTATATCCACGCTTTATGGTTCTGTCCGCCTGTTCAGAGGTTCTGGTATGGGATTTGTGAAGACTTAACAAAGTGTCTTAAATGTTCAATTCCAGCTTCTCTGTCAGTCTGCCTGTTGGGTGACCTTGATGGTATCACTACAGAAGGTAGCACAATCCTCATGGCTTTCACCGCCTTATGCATTGCCAAGAAGACGGTCCTCATGAACTGGAAAAATAAAAATAATCTTAATATCAACGAATATAGAGATCGCTTGTTGGACTATATTAATCTTGACACAGCTTCTGCTGCCACATTAGATCATTCTCTCTGGGCTCCTTTGATCAGCTCCATCACCTAGTGTGGGTGGGGGGTCCTGATTCTGTCTGGCTTTGATTTTTGTTGTTGGCGTGGAGGGCCAATTGGGCTTGGGGCGTCTGGGGGTTCTCTGGGGGGTGGGGTTCTTGGGGGATTCGGCGCTGGGGCTGCGGTCCTGGCCTGGATGGGGTACTGGTGGCTCTCGGGTGTTGTTTTTTCTGGCGACTGCACGCGGCGCTGCTGGGGAGGCCTGTGTCGGCGGACGTAGGTTGCCGGCCTGGCGGCTGTGTTGCTCCGGGGTAGGTCCGGGGGGGGGTTTGGGGTTCTGGGGGCGCTCTGCCTCCGGGCTGGGATTCCGGCTGGCCCTGGGGTGCTTGGGTCCTGGTGGGTGTGCCGCCGGGGGGCGTGGGTGAATGCATGCGCTTGGGCCCGGCCCTGGTGCGGGGGCTTCCAATGCATCGGTGGGGCCGGGGGTGTCTTTAGCTGGTGGGGACGTCGTTACCATCTGTCAGTATTCACTCTGCATGGAGGGAGGGAGGGAGGGACCCAATAGGGGCGGAGGACTGGTTTAACCTGGGTGTCTATTGTCTTCGGTAGTCTGGGAGTCGACTGAATGATGGGGTGGGGGTAGTTTTTCCTCTGCTGTGGGGTCTGGTGGGCCACCCCGGGCTGCCGTGGGCCCTGGTCTGGATGGGCCTGAGCCCCCTGCCCGGGACGGGTTTGGGACGACGGGGGTGCCTATGGGGTCAGCGGGGGGGGGCACTTTGCCTCCTCCGATGTTTTCCTCCCCATCCCTAATGCTTTCCCTCTCCCGCCCCATCACACCAACATACAGGTAGGGTTTTTGGGGTGCGGGTGTGTCGCTGGGATGCAGGGGAGTTGGGACTCCTCTGTCTCCTCGTGGCCTCTCGCATCCCAATCATACATAAATACTTAGACACTCTCATTACTTACTGTCACATGACACATACATATAGGGCCTTGGGGGTGGGCACTCTGAACGGCGTCCAGAGGGTGGTCTGTTCATTCAGCCTTCCCTCTGGTGCTGATGCCCACTTCTCAATTTTAAGTTGCACATAGACATTGAGGGCTCTTGGGAGGGGCCGAGCTGACACGAGCTGACGTGTCTTAGTGTCTTGCCCCTCCCCTGTTTTAAAGCACTTTAGAACAACATACACCAACACTACATTTGAGCGGGTGAGGTGAAGCACGGGGTCTTCCTTTTTTTTTTTTTTTTTTTTTTTTCCTCACACCCCTGTTCTCTGTTCTCTGTCCGGGGCTGGGGGCTGTGAGGAGGAGCTGGCCGTCCGGTCTGGGCTGGTGGTCTTCTCTGCTGCTGCAGGGACGGGGGTGGTCTTCCAGTCTCCACACCGGAGCGAAGGGGATTCAGCTCCGGGGTCTGGCGCTGACTGGCCTTTTGGGGGTAGTGGTGCCTGGTCCCAGGAGTATAGAGTACAAATGGGGAGTGTGAGTGCGTCTACGTGTGGGTTGAGTGTGTGAGTTTTTGGTTGCGTGCATGAGGGTGGGATGCTTGTGTATGTGTGTTTATGTTTGTCTATGTCCATGTGTCAGGTCAGGCCTTTGACTCCGCCTCAACCATCATCGAGGGCCCACCCCACCACCATGCCCTGCCGGTGGGGGATGCCCCCAGTCGCCGGTGCATTGGTGGTTTCTGGCTCCGGGGCGGGATGTTCGGGTGGGCTCTGGCCCGTTCTCGACGGTCGCTTTAGGGCCTGGCTTCGCTGGGCCCCTGCTGGGGTGTGGGGGGGTTCTCTGGGCCCGGGCCGGTCTGCCCTGGCGGGACCTGCGGGCTTGCCGCCGTGGCCCCCTGGGGCGTCTGCATTGTGGCTGCCGGATGACCTCCTCCGGGCTCTCCTCTGCCCTTTTCTGGGTGGGGGCCGCGGTTATCCCTGCGGTGGTTCTCCTGGGGTTCCCGCGCCCTGGGGGGCCTCCGGATGTTTGGGGGCCCGGGTCTCCTTCGTGCCTGCTTCATGCCTTGCGGGGCGGGGCTGTGGTTCCCCACTCACACTATCAAGCATTTACATGGAGGAACCTTATGAATACAAGCGCGTTCACACACACAGGTGTGCACACAGGTGTACACACAAGCATTCACATTGGTGTAAAAACAGGTGCTCACAGACACTCACTGTCCTAAAATGCTGTTGCTTCAAACATATTTTGTAATATTAGTTATGTGTGCTGCGCAATACCATTTAACATTTAGTATTTACTGTGATTCATACGGACATTGGATGTTGTTGTAGTTTTTCTGCTGTTGTGTCTTTTGTTGTTTTCTCTCTTTGTCAGCAGGTATGGAAGCAGATTATCTGTTTTTGTTCTCTCTCTTTTTCTCTATCCTTTTTTTTTTTTTTCTTTTTTCTCTCTTTTCTTTTCTTCCTTCTTTCTCCTCTCCTGGTTTTCTCTATCCCCCGGTCTTGTCGGTCATAGTATGGTTAAATAAATAAAAATATAAAAATTAATAAAAAAAAAAAAAAAAAGGCTGTGAATGATGATAGCATAGCTACACATACACACTGTTATATGTTATCTGTGTTACTGACAGGCCACGAAAAAAATAAATAAAAAAATCACAGAACACAAAAGAGGCCGTGCTTTGATCATTTTAATGTAACACATTAATGAAATTAAACAATTACAGGATAATATTTAAATTAATTTTAAATCATCTCACGGCCCCTGGAGGATGAGGCCCCCTAATGGGTCGTGACCCCCCGGTTGAGAACCCCTGTTCTAGAGGGCATCTCATCACATAGGCAGATCTCTTAACAAAAAAAAAAAAAAAAAAAAAAAAAAAAAGAAAGAAAAAAAAGATAATGTCGACTGTACTACCTTATCAATTCGAGCCCGAATCTGATCCAGAAAATGCAGAAGACCAAGCTGATCAGTCAACTCAGCCACGACTTGATCAAAACGTAGCAGATTGGTAAGGTTTTACTTTACAAATAACTATTATTACACCTGACGCGACATTCGTCGCAACGCAACAGCAAAAGTCTGTGAACATATACAAAGCGACCACTGAAAATTATTTGAAATTTGTGTCAACATGTCATAAATATAACGCAGCAGCAGGTTTATGTCCGACATTTGTTGTGTGCAATATCAGTGTATAACTGTACAAATATATACACAAAATGAAAAGTATCTACAATAGACAGGGGACTTTTAACTCACAGCACCGCAGTAGCACATTTGCTTTGCATGGCGAACAAGCAACCAGCTGGAGTCTGGGTGAGGCTTATAAAGGCCTATGAATGTACTTGAGTGCGTACATATGAGTGCCAGTGCTGCCATTCACAATGGTGAAGAAGGTCTTCTTTACATAATATTTCAGTTTTTATATTGTCGATTATTTTCTCAACCAAATTTTTGAGGAGACACTGTTTCCATTGCCTCCTCGGAGGAAATGCCCCTGCTCTGTACCCATAGTACTATACTTTGGTATACTTTGTGGGGTAACACCTTAGAATAACGGTCCGTTGTTAACAAGTAACTATGCAGGAAGTAATAGGTAGTACTTCAATAACACTGATCTTAATACTTAATAAGTAGTAGCACATTTAGGACAAAGGTAGTTCCTTATTAGGTATTAAATAGTTACCAAATAAAACCATACTGATTAAGAACTACTTGATAACTATGATCAATTAATACAGAATAACCAATTAATTACTAATCACAACAGTTACATGTCTAAAAATGTATTAAATTAACATATGAAATTAATTGTCAATCCCTCACTAATTACTCAAGAGTTACCTTGTCAGTCCCCAGGAACTACTAGTGATCTGGACCATTGTTCTAAAGTGAAAAACAAGTTAACCCTTCAGTAATTACTCAACCGTTAATTTGTCAGCCTTCAAGAACTACTAGTGATCTGGACCATTATTTCAAAATTAAAGACATGTTAACAAGTTAAACAACTTAACTGCTCACTAATTCTCAAGCATTACCTTGTCAGCCCCCAGGAACTACTAGTGATATGGACCATTATTTTAAAGTGAAAAACACATTAACTACTCAAGTGTTACCTTGTCAGTCCACTTGAGTATTAGTGATGTGTTAAATTGTTTAACTTGTTAATGTGTTTTTCACTTTAAAATATTGGTCCAGGCAGTGGTCCCTGTGGACTGACAAGATGTTTAATGCTTGAGTAATTTGTGAAGGATTGTTATGGATTCCACATGTAATTTATTAAGTAATTTAATATATTTTATATCTGACATATACTGTACAGCCATACATTTCTGAGACCCTAGTGATATAGTGGAAGGGGCCTAAGTTTGAAATAAACTTATTTAGGGGTATATAATATTCATATATCCACAAAGAGCCCACTTAAGGTACAAGCTTATGAAAAAGGCATTTTATGAGGCAATAGTTTACTTTTAGGTTACTGATTACTGATTAGTAATTAAGTAGTTATTCTTTATTAATTGATCATAGTTAGAAAATAGTTCTCAATGCAATTTATTTTTAGTAATTACTGAATACCTAACAAGGAACTACTTTTGTCCTATATTTGCTACTACTTACTGCTTAGTTAATATTGCTTCCATATTAATTAACAGCAATAAGATCAGTGTTACTGTAGTACTACTTATTACATCCTGCATAGTTACTTGTTAAAAACGGACCATTATTCTAAAGTGTTACCCTTTGTGGTTTAGCCGCAGAACTGTTAAGAGCAACTCAATTTGAGAAAACAGACTAGTTGTTTAGATTTGTTCTGTACAAACTACCTGGATACAGATGTATATATGTTTATGTAAACTAATGTATTTTATTTTATGTGAAACTAAATGTGCTGTCTATCTTGGCCAGGACCATTTTGTAAATGAGACTGTAAATCTCAAGAGTTTTAATTCATGGTTAAATAAAGGTAAAATAAATAAATAAAAAGATGTGGGTGTCACAACTGTAAATAATCAGACTGTGTGTAGGGAAACAGGTGATCATATTGTGAATACATAACATTTTAAAGGCCTAAATAAATTTGCACATCCATGCTGATTAGTTTCCATGAAACAGACTCTTTGAACGCATGGTCTTCTAAGTTTCCTATAACAGCTTTTACACCATCTCTGTTTTCTGTATCAGTCTGCTCTCTATTTGGATATTGGATTTTTTTTATTTATTTTTTTCTCTCCATTTGCAGATAAGTTATTCTGCTTCTCTGCCAATTGCTGCCAGTCTGTTTGCCTACTTTAAAAAGAATAGAAACAACTTAATGGACCTTGCGGCAAGACTGCACAAAACAGTGATGCAGTATGCCATTAAACCAGCCACAACTCCAAACAAATGAAGATTCACAATGATTGAAGAGTCACTGGATCTTTCCAGAAATCCCAATGTTCTATTTAATGATCTTTTGTTTCTTTTTTACACTACGTTTTTAAGATAACTTAAAAAGCAATGTTTACATAACAATAAAACTTTATTTATTTATGTTTTATCTATATGTGTATTTGTAGTCTTTCTTCTAACCTGCTATTCATTTACTAATAATTTGTGATTTATGAAGTAGATAAGTACAACGATAGGACAACATTTACAAATAGTAGCACAAAGATGATGGTTAAGTGGTTATTCTCATCAGATCAGCAACGTATGCGGTAGGGAGTAATGGGTGCTGGGAGAATGGACAGGGTAAGGTTATTAAGATAGCAACACAGATACAGACGTGATGATCCTTTATGTCCCATCGTTGTGACAAACAACATCAGCAAACAAGCTCACAAAATGAACCT
>CM065137.1:30693684-30706184 GCA_033026305.1 Cirrhinus molitorella
TTTTTTGTACTTTTTTTTTTGTTTGTTTTTTCTCCGTCTGAATTCTGATTTTTACACTTTGCAATTTTAGCTTTTTCCGTTTGAATTCTGATTTTACATTTTGCAATTGGATTTTTTCACCTCTAAATTAATTTAACTCACACTTTAACTTTTTTCATTAAGTTCATAAATTAGACAGCTTGCAATTTTCATTTTTTTTTTTTCCCTTCTGAATTCTAATTTTACATCTTGCAATTTTAGCTTAATTTCCCTTCTGAATTCTGATTTTTACAGTTTCACAATTGTAGCTTTATTTCACCTCTGAATTCTGATTTTTACATTTTGCAATGTTATCTTATTTCCGTCTGATTTCTGATTTTACATTTCACAATTGTAGCTTTTTTTTCACCTCTAAATTTATTTTTTTAAGTCGCAATTTAACTTTTCATTAACTAATTTTACAGCTTGCAATTCTTTTTTTTTTCTTTTTTTTTTTTTTTTTTTTTTTTTCCCTATCTGAATTTTTACATATTGCTATTTCAGGGTTTTTCACCTTTTGATTTCTAATTTTACACCTTACAGTTTTAGCTTAATTTCCCTGAATTCTGATTTTACATTTTGCAATTTTAGCTTTTTTCCCATCTGAATTCTGATTTTACATTTTTGTAATTTGTTTTATTTCATCTCTGAATTCTGATTTTACATCTCTTGAGTTTTAGCCTTGTTCAATGGAATTCTCACTTTAAATCATTTGCTGCTTTTTTTTTTTTTTAAATGCAGTTGTAACTTAAGTTTATGTATATGTCATGATTTGCAACCATGTGAAAACAAGCTTGCGTAGAAAAGCCCTCTTTTAAAGACTGTTGAAATAAGTAGCATACCTTTTGTTGTGCAGCTAATTAAGCTTCAGATGGCTAAACCACACCTAACAGGCACTTTAACAGGAAAAGGCACTCTGGATAGGCTTAACTGCCGGAAGGAAAACCTTGAACATGAACCCAGAAACCTATGGTTTTGCACATTGATTCTGTGTGGCATTTCAGTGGAATCCGCTATTGTTTTGAAGTCTAAAAGAAGCAACAGGATGCAGGGCTCCGCTAACACGACCCTCTCCAAAGTTCAGCTTTTCGCAGCAATTCCAGAAGCCGCTGATGCAGAAACCTCACATTCCTGCAGCAGAACGGATTGCATCACAGTTTCAGTAATGTGTCCCAGATACCGCCTTCGGTCCAAATAACGAAACCCGAACATGTATGGCAGCGTTCAAAGAGACGAGGCTTAAAGCAAATAGTTCAGGGTTGCTATAGAACAACCTCTGCAATAATATTCTCAGTCACGCTGCGTTAAAACAGGCATGAGAGCCAGGGAAGGTGAGCTTGCCTAAAACAACCCCGGCTTTCTGTGGGACGTCTGCACAGGTTTCTCCATCATTACGTTAACCTCTTCCATTACGTTCAGTCTGACCGCATGAGGCTGGCCGGACTTGGCCGAGCCGGACGGGTTTTTCACACAGGGAATGTTTTTAGGTCAACGCGGGAAACGCTTCTCCCATCTGCGTGGTAGCAAAGGTCAGATTGCATTGTTTGCAATGAAGCTTTGACCTTCGGGGGCCAACGTAACCAGCGAAAGCAAACAATGTAATTGACGTCAGCCTTAAGACTAAGCAGTTTCTCTCTGGTTTTCTTTGCTAGAGGGAGAAGTTTGCAAGCGTGTCTGGTTTCCTACATGTTATCTGGATTGCATTAACACTTCAGTCACCATATTGCTCTGTTAGTGCTCGTCCTGCTGGTCTTTAGACCCGTGCAGTGGGTCAGTATGCGATTTAAAGTTAATCATTTACTCTCCCAACATGCCATCTGTGTTGAGACTGAGCGCCCGAAAGCATCGAGCGCGTCCGATGAGCTCATGCAGACTTACACAATCATGCTCCTGAAGCGCGGTTTAACCTCTTCATAGGCATTTTTCACGTACTTTGAGTCTGATGTCATGCTCTTAATTCAAAACGTCTCTTCTATGTTCTGCTGCTTGTGCTTTGCAGGTCAAATGTGCTCCGTTTCTAGTGAGTTGCATAGGGGTTTCTGTTTAGAGGCTACTTGTTTAAAGGCAACAAGCTTGTTTAGGCCAGGGGATTTCGAGGCTTTTAAAGCCACAAATATGATCTTTTTTGTGTGAGGGACACACATCCTATAATTTAAAAGGTATCCACTGTATATAGATTCGTAAAGACCCAATTTTTTTTTTTTTTTATACAAATGTATTTACTGATTTTAATTTTTATTTTTTGATTTGCAACCATGTTGCAAATCATTTTTAATTCTTTGTTTCTTTTGAACTATGATAGTTTTAATCAATTATTTTTCACTCATTTTAATCTCATTTAATTTACTTGGTTTTTGTTCATGGTTTTTTTTTTTTTAATGATGTTTAATGATACTTTAACTTAATTTAGTTTTATTTTATTTTAAACATTTCCATGGGCTCCCTAGCACTCTGTTGCGGCCCTAGTTCGAAAACCTCTGATTTAGCCTGAAAGCATCTTTTAAATGGAGCTTTAGGGTTTGTTAATGTGAATCTTAGAAAGAATATGAAGGCGAATTCCTTCAGCGATTGTAGTCTCCACCCTTGGGTGTAAGCCAGTGTTCCTGTGCTTGTGTATATAGGTCGTATTGCCCAGTGGAAGGTACCAGAGCTTCTGTTTGATTTACAGTTCAGACTTGTCTGTCAGATCAGGGAGTGCTGGGTTTTTTTTTTTTTTTTACGAGCACAAATAAAACGGCAAAAACAATGGCTCCTATAGAAAAGCAATCTGCTTGTTTGGACGGGGCCCAAAAGGCCAGTCGTTTTTTTTTCTGCTGCTATGTGTGTTTTCACTGCTGTTTGTCACCGAGCAATAAGTCAAAAGATTTGCGAACGGTTACACAGATTTCCTGCCTACTGTTATTTACTTTGGCTCGGCCGAGACTGGATGACTTCAGATGTGTAAAAAAGCTTCAAAGCCTTTCTATACACAGGCAAGTTTAGACATTTGGGCCTTGCAAAAGATTTGCTCACTTGGACTTTTTCTTGAATGCATTTACATTTTGCACAATTACACAATGTTGCTTGCTATTTTTAGGGCCCTATGATTTCCGTGATGCAAAAACACGGCATCCAAACCAGAATAAAAATGGACACTGGTATATGAAAAATGGTATATGACGTCTAATGTAGTGAATAAATCTGAAGTTGGTCAGTACACTTAAATCAGGGGGCCAATGTCTGTGAATTTTAAGCTGCAAAAATACTTTTTATATGTGAATACTGACATGTTTTCATGTCTCTGTGTGAAAGAATGGCACAGATGTGGTTCTATACACATACTAAATGATTTCAGCATCTCAGCAATGATTTCAGAGGACATGAAAACATGAACTTCATGAGGAATTTCATGGGCATTATACTGTTTAATTTAAGAAAAAACATTATATTGTATACACAGAAACTTAAAGGTCTTCAAGGCAACCTGTCAAAATGTGGTTTAACTTGAAGAAATTGTGTAGTAGTGAATTTTATTTTTAAATGGTAGTCACAGTTAATGTTTAATGCCTTCATTAAATTGCCAGAAAATTTAGAAAATAATTACTATTAGAATATATAACAGAATTTCTTTGGAATTTCTGATTATATTATTGTAAATGAGTGCAAAAATGATTAAATAAATAAATGGTTGTTTTATCAGTTTAATTAATTAGACATGCATTTCATTTATTCAAATTTAATCCAACCAATAAAATGGGAAGCATTCTGATAAATTTGTTGTAGTTGTAGTTGTAGTTGTAGTTGTTGTAGTAGTAGTAGAAGAAGAAAAACAAAAATGAATTCTAGAAAAACGTAATTGGGGAAAAAAAGAAGCAGAATTTGAGGAAAATATAAATTGTATTTCATAGTGCCCTAAAAATGAAAATTTGTAAAACTCAATAAATTTGTTAAATTGCGCAACCATTAAAATACAGTTTGAAAAATTTAAATGTGGAAAAATGGAATTTGTGAGAAGAAAAAAACAAAAACAAAACCATTTTCTCAGCCCCCCCATATTTTATTGCAATGTTTTTACAGTGCTACTTTGGAAGTACTGCTTTAGAAACCTTTGGGCCTTGGCTGACTCGCATGCCCAGGTTTTGAGTAACTCTTCTGGTCCACAGGTGAAAAAGATCCTTTTAAAGCACCAGAAATGTCATTGGGCCGTTCAGGATGCCCTTTCTCAGAGTCGCATAGAGTTCTGCCGGTTTCTGCCTCCCTTGTCTTTTATTCCTGGCCCCCGGCTCCTACAAAAGAGACTTTCTGAGATTACACTGGCTTTCATACAGGAGCTCTTGTGTCCGGCTAAAAGCGGGTAACCGGAGACGCCACCACCGCGTTCTGCTTTTGCAGACTCTCTTGTGCTACTGTTCGCAATAGCCAGCCAAGGATCTGCTCAGATACTGAAAGCTCAGGGTTTTATTGGACTCTTTGTCATGCGATTGTTCAGAAGTAATTGAAGTCTTTGACAGGAGAATATGAGGAATTATTTCAGGCGAGGTATCGCTTTCTATTCGCTCAGAAAGTGAAGTAACCTTGAGCCTTGGAGGTCACATGATCCTTTTCTCACACAGTGATTGGCTGTTGTTTTTGAGTAACACCTAGTGATGGGAAATCTTGGCAGCCTTCGTTGTGTCAATATGTCGGTAATTTTACCGTTTGATGAACCCAACCTAGATCCCACCCAGATGTCCTTGAGTCTAGACAGGATTGAACACGACCATGTAATCGAACTCAAAACAATAACTGTGCAGAGATTATATTATTATTATTTCTCTCCTCTTCTTCAGTGTCAATGATTTAATGAGGAGTTTCACAAACCGCCTTTGGTCTTTATGAAATCCCTCTAATTATACTCCACCCTCATCAAAATACCACTTACTGTGTGCAATAGTAGTTTATGTCTTGTTGCTTTGTAAACAATCATGCTCAGAGGCTGGTTGGTACTGTATATAGGCCTAGTTCAGTTTCAGGAACTCAGTTGCTCAATAAATAACCAGAAAGTGACTCTCTGATGTCGTTTGACTGATTTTATAAATAATCCAAATCCCCAGCTTCAGTATCTCTGTAAACCAGCTTCAGTGTGTTTTAATGCATGTAAAACAACTCTTGTGCTTTACTTGAGCTCCAAACTAGTTAAAAACTAGTTAAACAATGTCATTTATGCATAAATGGTAATAAATCAGTATTTAGTGCAAAAAAAAGTCCACAAATTTGAATAACAAACCTTTCAGTAATTTAGCATGTAGACGATCAGATTTGTTATTAGTTTGGTTTGGAAAAATGAAAACGCATACATTACTATCTTATAAAATTATGCTGCTACTTCTACTACTACTGCTACTGATGATGATGATAAAATAAACCAATTTATTAATATTAAATTAACTTTTGTTTATTCATACAATAATTTTGTTGTTGTTGTTTTAAAATCATCATACAATTAAGGTTTTTTTTTTAATCCTTTTTTTTGTGCAAAATCAGTAATTAAGTAATGAGTAATTTTGCTTACATTTTAGATGAGTTTCATGTTGATACAAGTTTGGTTTTAATAAAATTACATGTGGTACTGTATAAAATTTTCAATAATAATAATAATAATAATAATAATAAAAAAATAACTAAATTGATAGTTTATTTTAATAAATACAAACTAAATTATGAAGAATTGTTTTTTTTTAAACAATATATCCAATATTTTTCATCCATTTTAAATGTATACAGGTCTTTTGTGCAGTTGTTTTTTTTTAATTCTTTCATTAGACATTTTTATAATTCTGATTGCATAAATTAAAGTAGTTTACATTCATTTGAGAGGTCTAAGAAACAACTTATTTTCATATTAGTATAATATGAAAATCATGATAAATATTGAAATTGAATCGTATGGAAATACTGTGATTTTTAATATTTTATTCCATATCACCCTCCACTAGAATGAACTAATTAAGCAACACTTAGTGCCGCTCTGTAATGCATCCTGCAAGATGACAGTCACTGTATTCACCTAAACAAATGAACTAGGCTATTTCACAGTAGATTCACATGCGAAAACATGACACAAGAATTATGAGGCATAAAACTGCATTAAGCAATTTTTTTTATTTAATTTTATTTTTTCAGCAGATGACGTTTTTTTTTTTTTTTTTTTTTAAAGCAGCTTCTCATGTTAGCTCACTCATGTTGTTTGTGCGTCCACATCACATCCTGGACGAAATCCTCGTATAACACCAGCAACAAGTCTTCAAATGGAGTCTCTCTCTCCGGCCCCCCACGCCAAACAAGATTCAAACAATGCGTCGTATAAACCATATGGTCGCCTCCCAGCAGTTAAAGTGAGAACATCATCTGCATTTCCTGTATGAGGGTGAGCTCATCGCTCTGTAGTAACACACGGCCCACAAACACATGCCATGAAAATACAGCCTTTCATCAGTATGGAGAAACTCTGTGCGGACCGGCTGGCAGCGTTCACGTTGTTTCAGGATCCATGTACGCGTGCGAAAGCCAAGACTTCTCAGAAAGCCAGTGTTTGTGCTGAAATAAATATGAATGAAAAATAAGCTGCTGTCAGCACGTCTAAGTTTGTTGGGCAGAAACAAAAGCTGAATACAGTACAGTAACTTTGCCTACTTTGAAACTTTTTTTCATTGATTTGATTGCCATTTTCTTAGTCTCTTTTTTTTCTTATTGAATCGGAGAAAGTCAGTCTGTTACAGATTAGGTCGTAGTGATGCATTTAAAACGTTTTTGTGTGTTGAAATCTAAAATAAAATATAATATTAGATAAACTTAAACTTTTTTTTTTTTTTTTAATTTGTTTAGTTTAAGACGAGACACAGCAGGTAAATACAAAAAATTTTTTGTATTACAAGTAAAATGTTAGGTTTAAATATGCAAATGAGGCATTATTTAATGAAATGTGTGCTAATTTGCATGCATTTCTAGTACAAAAATCCAAACACTGGATGAAGTCAGTTTCAGAATCCTTGTTTAATTTTTATATATATTACAGTCAAAAAATAATTTTTGGTATCTCTTCTTGTCACATAATTCAGAAAAAAAAAATGGAAAGAAAACGCCATTTTCACAATTTTGGGGAAATAAATTGTATATAATTAGATTTTTTATAGATTTATATATGAACAAATCCCTCTGTAAGTCCCTCTTCAGGATATAGACAGGAATAAAAATGTCAAGTTTGTGTGTAAGTGCTACTGAAGTGGAGATTTATGGCTCTGTGTAGGAGAAATTGTTTATTTGACAATTGTTTATTATTATTATTATTATTATTATTATTATTATTATTATTACATTTCTTATTATTACATTTCAGATGAGTTTCATGTTGATACAAGTGTTTTTAATAAAATTACATGCATGTGGTACTGTATAAATTATTATTTTTTTGTGTTATAAAAGAAACACTTTATGAAAAACCAAAGCCCAAAATCTCAAACAGTGTTTTTGCCTGCAGTGTCTCCCCTTGAGCTCTAAAATAATTAACTGTAAATAAAATAAACTATAACTGGGGGGAAAAAAAAAATCTAAATCATATTTAAAATAAACCAAAACTAATAAAATTAGATGTTAATATGTAAATGTGGGCGGGGATATGTTAATGAGCGTATGGTTGTAGCGTCATCTTGAACATTTCTGAACTAGCTGTTTTGTAGTTAAGTATGCGTTCATGGCAAAATGGCAAGAAAAGTCTGTTTTTCATTATGACCCTTTAAATAGTTTCCAAGTTTTTTTTTTTTTTTTTTTCCCCTCCTTTTTCTATTTGTAGGTTGGTAATCTCATCTCAAAACACGCACACTGCAAATCTGCAGTAATTTGAGAATGCATTAGAGTAATGGCTTTTAATTGCAGTTTTGCATGCTGTTATTGAGCGCTGTGTGGTTTTCTGCACTACAGTCTTTTGCTGTATCTGACACAGTCCAGAACCTGATAATAGTGTGTAATTGGAGAAACGGAGAGAGAAACAACTCTGTATACACTGTGTGTGTGTGTGTGTTAATAAGGCTGGTTGGTGCAAAGGCCACCTGAATTTTTTTAAATTTTTTTTTATTATAAAATAATTATATTTTATATTTGACATTAATTTTATTTATATTACTTTATTCATATTACTAAATAATAAAAAAAATCAAAATAACCCGGTCTTTTGAGATGTTGCACTGTGCAAATTAAAGATCCCAAACCATGAGCATGTGAATTTAAATAAAAATGAATAAAAATAATACTTTAAATAAATGTTGTTGTTGTTGTTGTTGTTGAAACAACATTTTTTTTCACTTCAAAATTTAAAAATAAAATCATGTCCTAGGCATATTTAATCTAAAAATAAAAAATTAAATAAAAAAAAATCACACACATGCATGCATGCATAAATAAATAAATAAATAAATAAAATTAAAATAATAATAAAAAAAATAATAAATTAATTAATAAGAAAAATACAGTAGTAAATAAAGTAATGAATCAATAAGTAAAAATATTAAAATACAGTAATCACAAAAATAATTTTTTTTTTCCTGTCTTTTTTTTAATGTATTTTAAATTATATATATTTTTTTAATATTCAAAAACTAATTTTGTCCTGGCCATATTTCACCTAAACACAAAATAAATCACAAAAAATAAATAAAATAACATAAATTAAGAAATAAAATAAACGAATAAATTAATGAATAAAATAAAGCAAAATCTAAAATAAAATGAAATGATCACTACAAAACAAAAAATATAAATAAAAAAATAAAATGGTAATAGAATACAATAAAGAATAGTAATTATATATAAATATATAATTAAATAATAGCTAAAAGACATTGCGTTTTTTTTTTTTTTTTTTTCATTGCATTTTGGTGTGAAATACAACCACCACATGTTTTGGTGAGTCTAAGGCCTTGTGGGAAAGGAAATTTATATGAACCAAAAAGTTATTTATTTAGTTAGTTGTTTTTTTTTATTTTTTTTTTTTTTTATTATAAATTCTCCAAATAAATCCTGGTGTCTGAAGTCAAGTCCTGTCCTATTGTTGCTTTTACAAAAGTTAAATGCATTGCAAATGCGTTTTTGTGTCGTTTCAAAACAATTTTGCATTAGTGCAGAGCTTTAGCTTCTAATGAAAGCAAACTTTACTGCTGTGGATGCATTAGTGTTCACTGAAGCAGGCCGCTCAGGTGTTTAAACTCAAATGAGGGTCATTTACCTCTCCTGACTGTTTTTCCTTCATCTAATATGGGGTTTTAGAGTCTTATGATGGCAAACAGCTCAAGTCTCATGAGACAAGCATTTTATTTTTTTCCTTTTAGTTTATTTTACGCAGCCGTCCGTTTGGCGGAGCAGAAGCTGTTAATGATTTCAAGTGGCACATTATTGAAGCCGTGACACAATGGTAGGTCTGGCTGGAGTGTTTCGTGTGACCTGATGGGACTGTTAATGGAGGGTCTCTGCTCTCTGATTGGCCGCTGCGGGAGGGGGGTGGTGATGATCTCATGGGAGAGGAATGTGCTCCTGTAGGTAGTGCGTCCCGTTTTCCCGTCACGGGCGTCTCTGAGGATGGATGATGTCATTTTTGAGAGATCCTGGACTGAAATGTGGGCTGCTACCGAAGCCAGAATTAATTATCAATGAATTACTGGCAGCCACAAACACAGATGCAAATTTTAAACACTGTTTTCTCATTCGGGATCAAGGCTGTTTATTATGCAATGGACCTGTGTTAAAAATAGGCTTGTTTGTGGTGTTTGCTGCTGTAAGTCAAGTTACTATTTGATGTTATTGATGGCTAGAAATGATCCAGAAGAGTTTCACAACAGTGTTGAATGGTGTTAGCAAGTTTTGGATGCTATCTTCAATGTTGTACAATGAAAATATGGTTTGTTTGTTTGTTTGTTTGTTTGTATATTTTTTTTTATTAAAAAGAAAATCTTAAATTAATTTCTCATTTACTATTATTTTTTATATGATCTTATCATAATATAAATAACAAAAATAAAAATGTTCAAATTAATAAATAAAATGGAGTAAAAAATAAACAAAATAAAAAGCATAATAAATGAATGAATAAAATATAGTAAAAGTAATAAATTAATAATAATAATAATAATAATAATAATAATAATAATAATAATAATAATAATAATAATAAAAAAATAATAATAAGTAATGTATTTTTATGATATTATAATTTGATATTTGCCATTATATTCTGTTTATTCATATTTCTAAATGCCAAAGAAAACCATGTATTTTATTAATAAATACATTTTTCTCTTCTCTTTTTTTATCATAAACAATTTTCATTTACTTGTGTATTTTTATGATATTGACTATTTGATATTAATAAATAAAATTTATTAGTACATTATTTTTCTCTTCTCTTATTTATCTTTATATGATATTATATATTTTTGATATTATATTTGATATTTGACATTTTATTCATTCATATTACTAAACAATGAAGGAAAACCTAAATGTATTTTTCATTTTTTAAATATTCTCATTTACTTTTATTTACCTTTTATGATACAATATTTTATATTTGACATTATTTTAACTTATTTATATTAATGTATTTATTCATATTACTAAATAATAAAGAAAAAAAACAAAGTAACCCTGTTTTGAGAATTAAAATTAAGGATCCCAAACCATTAGCATGTGAATTGAAATAAAAGTGAATAAAATAATATTTTAAATAAATGTTAGTTTTTTTTTTTACATTTTATTTGTTAAATTTTGTTCATTTTTCCTTCTTTATTTACTTATGTAAATATGTAATTAAATATTTTTTTTTTTTAAATGTGTATATTTTAATTTAAACATTTTCAGTATTTTTAAAAATATAACATTTGTCTCTTCTTTATTTACTTTTTTCTAAAAAAAAAAAAAAAAAAATAAATAAATAATGGTGTAAATGGTCTGATTTATTTCTTTTTTTAGACATTGCATTGTAGACAGCATTGTACAAGTTTTCCCATGCGTTTACGCATTACTAAATAAATGAATATATGCAGTTTTGTTTCTCATTTGTGATCTAAACGAATGTTGTTGGTGTTGGTGTGTGTGGTTTTTTTTTTTTTTTTTTTCCTTTCATTCCAAACCATGAGCACGTGTCTGCGGTCAAAGCTGATTATTGCAATCTGTGGAAATGCAGCTGGACTTTGCTCCGCTCAGTAAAGCAGTGCTTGCATTGCCATGTAAGATCTTGTTTCATGTCATTCTTGTACGTCAGCACTTTTAGATTAGAGGTCTGACAGCCTTAAAACCTGCAATCTGAAGAGAATGAGTGTGATTTTTAGCAAGTTTTACTACTTTTTCCTAGCCTGTTCCATCAGTGCACTTCAATGCCAAATGATACGTTATAAAGTGCATGATGAAACGCAGATGATGTCATGCTGTTATTATGCCTGGGCATGTCAGATTCAGACACTGATTGATTACTACTGCATCTCAATGAATAAATCTTATCCAACATCTATACATTTAATAATAATAATTTCAATGATAGTCTGTTATTAAAGACACTTTGCTTTGACATTTTCATGAATTATTTCATCAATTATGCACACTTACATTAAACGGTAATTAGTTTAAGAGAAATGTGCTTAGCTGTCATAAAAGCAATGCTTATTCTGTTTATTCTGTTAACCAACCCCCCAAAAAACGTAAACTTGTGAACTGAAACTGAATAAAAACAATTCATAAATAACAAATCATTAATAAACATTCAATTTGTTTAATTTTCTCATTTTTATTTACAAATGACTAAATATGTCAAAAAAATAACAAGGCTTGATTTTTTTTTTTTTTTTTTTTTTTTTTCTTTATGCAAAATTATTCGTTTTAGATTTTGCTTGTGAATTTGTTTCGATTTAATTTATAAGTTAGTATTATTTTTGTTCATTTTTATTTATATATTATTTAATAAATTACTTGTTTTGGTAAGTTTATTCAATTGTTTTTAAGTTTGTATTGGTTCATTTTTATGCATTAGTTTTTTTTTATCAATTACTTTTTGTAAATTTGTATTTAATGCATTTTTTTTAGTACTAAATTTATTTTGTACAATGTAGTATTTATGCATTAGTATAATTTATTATTAATAAACAAGTTTATATTTTATACATCAGTATCTTTATTTTATTTATTTTTTTATTTATAAATTAGTATTTTTATAAGTTAAAATTTTATGATAAATTTGTGCTTTTTATTTACTTTTATTAATTAATTTTTATTATACTTCAGTGTATATATTCATTAATGTATTTTTATTTCTAAATTGTTTTTTTTTTATGGGTTAGTATGTTATAAATTTGTGCTATTTATTTTATTAATAAATTAGAATTTATATTTTATATATCAGTATTTATTTTTTATGGCTTAGTATTTTATTTTAGAAATGTACACTATTTATTTGCACATATATAATAAAGTATTTCGTTTTTTAT
>CM065137.1:30711184-30768684 GCA_033026305.1 Cirrhinus molitorella
ATATCATGGTTTTATTTATTTTCATTACATATTTTTATTGATTTTACACTTTCCCGCTATATTTATTATTTTATTTAAAGGTTTTTATTTGAAAGATTTCTTGCTTTATTGTATTTTATTGTTCATTGTTTTTTTCTTTTTAAAGATTTTTTTTTTTTTAAGCTTTGTTGCATTTTTATGTTTTTTTTCCTTCTAAAGCTTTCTCACTTTATTAGATTTAGTTTTTCTCTTTTTGATCTTGAGAAGCCAAAAGCTGTGTGTTGAAAAGAAAAAAAACAAAAAACATTTTAAACATCAAACGGTTTGAAGTTGGAAATGTCTTAATTATGGATTTCTTACTAAATAAGTAAAATCAGTAAAATGATAAAGCATCTCTATTTTAACTTTAGTGAAACTAAGTTTTGATTCCATTTTGTAAATTGGTTAAATCTGTCACTTCAGTAAATGATTCAACTTTGCGTTTGTGTCATAATTCAATTAAACATTTAAAATGACTTGTATGTTGCAAATGCAAATACAGGGATATTACTTACATTTTTATTATGTAGCATAATAATAATAAAAATAGAAAACAAATAAAAATAAATAATGTATAATAATAAAAAATATACTTATTTTATTATACTTTATTTATTGTTGCAATTGTATATTTTTGTAGTTATTTTTTTTTACATTTTTATTTTAAGGTTTTTCTTTTAAAGATTTATTGCATTTTATTTTATGGATTTATTTTGCTTTTAAAGATTTGTCGCATATGTGTGTATTGGTTTATTGGTTTATTTTAGTTTTATTTCCTTTTTTTGGTCTTGAGAAGCCAAAAGCTGCATGTTTGTAAGAAACAAATCCCATCATTAAGATGTTTTTAACTTTAAACTGACCAAAATATGAGTCCATAATCTATAATAACTCTTCCTCCAGTGAAAAAGTCTATCTTCTCTTGTCCTCTCACATCAGAATCCATTTGTTTTGGACTTTGTAAACTCTGCTTGATCTGGGCAGATTTATCTCCTGATTCAGACCAGACTACTTTTTCACTGGAGGAAGCGTTTTTATGGATTATGAACTTTTTAACTTCAAACCATTGCTTTCATTATGGAATTGTTTCTTACAAACCCACAGCTTCTGACTTTTCAATGTTAATTGATGGACTGGAGTGTTGTGGATTTTTGTGATGTTTTTATCAGCTGTTTGGACTCTCATTCTGACGGCACCCATTCGCTGCAGAGGATCTATTGATGAGCAAGTGATGTAAATGCTACGTTTCTTCAAATCTGATGAAGAAACACACTCCAAATGTACCACTAAGTTTAAGTTCTGTGTTTTCTGGAGTTGGAGAAAAGCTGCTGTGCTGGAGCTTGTAAATCATAAGTTTTATAAGCGTTTTAGTGGCAACACTTGACGGAACCATTGCGGCTCTTTATGAGCTCTGCTCGGTTTCTTTTAAGTTTTCATAAACGCAACACAGGCACTCTCAGATGATTTATCATAGGCCTGGTGTAAAGCTGACTCTCAAGCTGTCCATCCTCTCAGATTGGTTTAAACACCTTTACTGAATTGGTTACGGACTGGTTAAAATTTCAGTTGTGTGTGCTTTGAGGATGTGAAGTGTCTAAAGCGTGTGATTACACAGAACAGGTGTGTGTTGGTCTCCATCTAATGAAACGTCTCTTTCCTCGGGCGTGTGGTGTTTGCGGTTCCTCTTCACTTGGTGAGTGTTTCAGTCATATCCTGCGGCACAGGTGTGGCTCAGCAGTTTCTGAATGGAGCAGGAAACCCCTATTGAATTACCAGCAGGCATAACTTTACAACACAAACACACACACACACACACACACTGATGTTCTCCAACAACAACCCGCGTCTCTAAGGAAATGCCATCATTTGTCAAAAAATTGGCAGATAAATGGTACAATAGAGCCCGTTTTTATCTCATATCTAAAAATCTGTAAAATGTTAACGCTTCTCTGTATTAACTTTTAGTGAAAACTAAGTTTTGATTTATTTTTGTAAATTAGTTCAAGCTGTCGTTTAAGTAAACGGTTTAAAAACCATTAAATTTTTTTTTAAGCTGTTTTTTTTTTTTTTTTTAGTCTGGAAAACATTTATTTGATTTAATTCTTTTTTTTTTTTTATTGCCCTCCCCCCTCTTTTTTTTTTCTCAAAGTTTTATTTTCTTAAACCTTTATTTAATTTAAAAAGTGTGTGTGTGTGTGCATATATATATATATATATATATATTATTTTTTTTTTTTTTTTTTTTTTTTAAAAGCTTACTGGCCCAGGCCTAGCTGGAGTCATAAGTGTGAGAGTTTGGCGATAAGAGGGAGGATTGTGTGGAAACCGGTCTTGCCTTGACTCTTCCTCTACTGTTGTTGTTTCGTTTGCTTTGTCTCCATGGAGACCAACACAAGCATTCAGCTTTTTTCCTTAATCATTTATCTCTGAGTATACAGGCACATATTGGCGAATGAATGACTGCTGCTTTCATTTTAGTCATTACGAGACGATCACCTGCTGCGTTTGTGTTAATATTACTTGTGTTTTTAGTTTCAATGATACTTATGACTATTGTCTGCCCCAAAGGCACTCAAATAATGCGATACTTAACCAGGCGAGTCTCATGAGATCATGTCTGGAGCATTTCAGGTCAAAACTAAAGAGCGAGACCTTTGAAGCTTTAAGATGGTCGTCAACAACATTTTGTTTGCATTTTGACAATTATTTTATGACAGCAGTTTTTTCCCTCATTACCCATGCGTTTTCAGTTTTAAATTAAATTACTTTTTTTTTTTTTTTTTTTTTTTTAATTCAAAACAGCATACATTTTAAGTACAGTAAATATTCTAAGAGATTAAAATGCCTCACTGTTGTTTTTTTTATTTTATTTTATTAGAAGTAAAAAGCTAAATATAATAAATTCTAAAATGTTTTATTGATTTTACTTTTATTTCTTTATTTTACTGTATGCATTACAGTAATTTTAATGAGATGCATTGGTAATTTAGAAAAACACGTGCTTGAAATGTACAATTTATTTATTAAAATATAAAGAAATTGTAATAAAATAAAAATACAATTAATGTATTATATTAAAATGATTTAAATGTATAGTTTATTAAAAAAATTTAATAAATAAAATAGTTTTATAAAATACAAATATAAAACAATTTACATATTTTACTTATTTGCATTTTATTTTATTAAAATTATTTAAATGTATAATTTATTAAAATTGAATAAAATATAAAATACAATTTATATATTTTCTATATTATAATATTAAGACAGAATACATTGCTTTTATTTTTTACTTTTTATTAAATAAAATAAACTTTACTGTTTATTTTCTTTATAAAAAAGTAGAGTATATTATAATAATAAAAAAGATGTCATACTTTGTTTTATTATTATTATTATTATTATTATTATTATATAAAAAAGTCAAATAAAACTTATTTTTTAATGTTTAAATCTAAAAAAAACATTTTTTGCTTTTTAAATTTTAGCATTAAAAGCTATAGAATTGTCAAAGTATTAAATTTATAATAAAATAAAATGCGTTTTTATATAAATTGTGTATAGTATGTATTTTTATGCATTTAATGTTCATAATGTTAATGTAAAAAAAAGAAAGCGCAAAAATAGGCTTTAAATAAATTTACAATAAGTTTAAAGCATGTTGTTTTTTTTGTTTTTTTTAATGCAATGTTTTGCAACCTTTTTTTTTTTTTTTTTACCATGAGAGACGATTTATTTATAAAAAACTAAAGTTAAACAAGATACAGATTTGTTCATAAAATATGTAATTTTGTTAAATGTATGTATAGTGTGTATTTTTATGCATTTTATGAATTCAATGGTCATGTAAAAAAAAAAGAGAAAAAATTAGCTCCTAAAAATAGGCCTTGTTTGTCTTTTTATGCAAAATCTTATTTCCAGGTTTTGTGTTTGGTGTGTAATTTGACGAGAACAGGTTTAGTGCGATTCATCGTCTCTCTTAAGATCAACTTCAGCCCGATTTTCTGTCTCTTTCTGGCCAGTTTTCCCTTTCCCAAGCCTCTGGTAATGTTGCAGGATCCGAGCTGTAATGTGGATCCTGTATGATGGCGATACGGGTGGAGTCTCCGGCGTTACTCCGCTCTCCTCAAACGCATTTCCAGATGGGCTTTTTTGCACGTGTGCCCGCTGTCAGACGGCCAGACTCGACTTTGACAGCTTCAACTCATCTCACTTCTTTTGAAAAATCTCAATGAACCATAAATCTCTCTGCGCTCTTTGCTGAATCTGATCATGGAGGCTTAAATCCATATATCCTCGTGGAAAATAATTTAGGGCTTTTCCCGAGACGTCTCTTTTATCTTTGCGAACGCTGCTCTGCAGGAAGTCCTGGACTAACAAGGTCCCTCGGGTCGACGTGTCTTGTTTTATCTGTTGATAAGTGAGTGGAAAAGACCTCGGGTTCAGCTTCTGTCTGTATTTCTAGCCAGATCAGAGGGTTTGTGGGTGAAGCTGTGCGTCTCTGGTGTAATGGTTGGTTGGGTTCAGGAGACCCGCCCTGAGGAAATCTGCTGCCTCTTTTTCTCACCTAATCTCATGAAAGCAGAGCCACGGGAGACTCGCCAGCCCGAGGAAGCAATGAAATAATAGAGCGCTGATTTACTGAAGGTTATGGCTGTGCAAAACTCTTTGCAGCCTCTTTGTTTGCTCGTGTCGTGTGGTGTGCCGCAGGGTTACATCTGAACCCTCTTAAGTTTGGATGAGGAAGACCGCTCTACATTTTCTTGTTTTAATTGTTTCGCATGGTCACATTTTAGCCCACAGATCAACAGGACGTTATGGCATTATTTTCATAATTATGTGCACGGTTTCTTGCAGTTCCTATTGTTTTTATGATTATCACGGATTCATTTTAAGCATTTCTCTATAAATGACTGTCCAAAAAAAGTAAAAAAAAAAAAAAAATCAAAGTTAAAGGTTGTATTACTAATACTGCCATGATATTTATAGCATCACACGAAGGAATAAATAAATAATGATGTTGTTGTTGTTGTTAAATCTATTAATAATATTAAAATTGTAAATATTTATTTAAAAAGAATTGTCTAGTTATTTGCATTACTTTTATCTTTTTGTTTGAATAATTAAAAATAATTCATTTTAAATGTGTTTTTTGCCTTGCACTTATGAATGACATGATTAAATATTATTATTATTATTATTATTATTATTATTATTATTATTATTATTATTATTATTATTATTATTATTATTATTACTACTACTACAAAATGAATGTGTAATTCAAAAAATGTAAATCTTTATAATAATGCTATTAATAGTAAATATTAATACAATATAAAAATGTTTTTATTATTTTTATTGTTATAATTATATTTACATTCCATGGCTTTTGTTAAATTAAAGTTATATTATCAAAACTGTAAATATTTCTATAAATTTACATTGCAATTGTGCTGTTTTTTTTTTTTTGTGTAATCATAGTAAATTATTCTTCAAAAATAATAATACATGCTAAATAAAACTTATTTAATTATTATTATTATTATTATTATTATTATTATTATTATTATTATTATTTAAAAATATACCATCATTCATAAGTGTAATGCAAAAAATAAAATATTTTTTATTATATTACAGTATTTATAATAGTGTAAACGTTAAATATTAGTACAATTTTATTTTTTTAATTTTTTTTTAAAGAACTATTCATAATAATGCTAAAATAACTATGTATTAAAACAATACATTTCACAATTTCCTTTCTCTTTTTCTTGTGAAATATGAGCAGAACATATTTTTGACACGTTTAGCTAACTTGATCGTTCGGTCTTTAGCAGTAGCTGCTTTTAAGATTCATCGCTTGTGACTTGCATGAAAATCGAAACCCTTTCTTTTCTAACCTTTCCAAGCCTGTGAACCTTCATATCAGAAAATGGGCAGTATAAATTGTCATGACGTGACTCAGGGCGTTTATGGCCCGTTGCGAATGCAGGCGTTTGATTAAACACACAGTTAATTTGATTCTCCATGTAGATAATGTGATTTGCTCGTCGGGATCACGTCATGTTTGGTGACAGTGGCTCCGGTAACGGCTCCAGCTGCACATCATGCTGCTTCACTTTCATAAGCGTCTGTTGATTTTTCTCAAGGCTTGTTCCCAAGGAGATCTCAATAATAAAGCTCAGGACATTTTCTAACCTTTGCTGAGTCAGTCCTGACCCATGCTTATGCTTCACACTTTCCAGTGCATTCAAGAGGATTTTGAGCAGGATTTTTAACATTTCTTCCTGTAAGAGTGGGCGTGGACATTTGTCAAATCTGCGTTCAGCTATTTGTAACTGTACAAAACGGCTCATTTTGCTATTTCATATTACAAATTGGTGTGTCTTACCATATTATTTTAATGTATTATATTGGTTATGAACGCACTGGTTTCTAGTACAGTTTTACCATTTACTGTATGTTCTCGTTATTTCCCTTCATAGCGGAAAATGAAGTGGAAGTCTCGCTCATATATAAAAAGATATTTTAAAAATTACCATTTTATATAATGTTATTTAAATAAAATCTTTTTATAGTTTTAGTAAGAATTTTTTACAAATTTATATTTGGGTAGAATAACTTATGTTTTGTACTTTGTTTTTAAAATGTTTTAAATTTGATTTGTAAATCTTAAAATAAATAAGACTTGATTCATTTACATATTTATAAGAATTTTACCAATTTTATATGTACTTTTTTTTTTTTTTAACTTCTGATTTGTACTTTTTTTTTTTTCTTTTTTTTTAATGTTTTAAAATTTTGATTTGTAAATTATTTAAATTAAGTCTCTTTTTTTTTCTATCACATTTTAAAATATTGATATTTTATATTTAATAAGAATTTGACATTTATATTACTGTTATTTTTTTCAACTACATTTTTTGTTATAAGAATTTTAGAAATTTATATTGACTTTTTTTTTTTTTAACTTGGTAAAATCACTTATTTGTACCATGTTTTAAAATGTAGGTTTTAAAGTGTTGATATTTTATTATATTTTATTTAAATTAATCAACTATTTCTTATATTTTATATTTTTATCATTTTATTTTTTAATAAGAATTTTGCAAATTTATAGGTACCTAATTTAACTTATACTTAATAAATTCACTTATGATTTGTACTGTTTTTGAAATGTACATTTTTAAATATTGGTATTTTACATTTTATTTAAATCAACTTGTTACATTTATATTATTTTAATAAGAATTTTTACAAGTTTATATTTGCCTGATTTAACTTGATAAATTCACTTATGATTAGTACTGTTTAAAATGTACGTTTTTAAATATTGATATTTTAAATTGTATTTAAATGAATCATTTAAATGTTATTTAGATATCATTTTAATAAGAATTTTACAAATTTATATTTACCTAATTTAACTTCATAAATTCACTTATGATTTGTACTGTTTTTAAAATGTAAGTTTTTTAAATATTGATAAAATTGTATTTAAATTAATCAACTATCTGTTATATTTAGTTTTTTTTTTATAGTTCATTTGATTAGAATTTTACAAATTTATATAAATTTTTTTGAACTTGGCGAATTCACTGATTTGTAATGTTTTGAAATTGATATTTAAATTATTAATCAGCTTATTTTGTGTGTGTGTGTGTGTGTGTGTGTGTGTGTGTGTGTGTATAAATAAATAACTAAATAAATAAATAAATAAATAAATATATATATATATATATATATATATATATATATATATATATATATATATATATATATATATAATATATATAATATAATTTTTTTTTATAAGAATTGTACACATTTATATTTTAAATTGATAAATTCACTTATGTTTTTTCCTGCTTTTAAAATCTACATTTTTAAATATTGATTATTTTAAATTTATTTCAATTAATCAACTCTTGTTATATTTATGCTGTTTTTATAAGAATTCTATTGAATTTTATAGAACTCTTATATTTACCTTTCACTTGGTAAAATCACCAATGATTTGTAGTAAGTTTTTTAAAATGTTTAGATTTTAAATTTTATTTAAATTCACTCTTATTTGTCATTTATATTTTAGTTGTATATTTTTATATTATTTTTAATGTTATGTTTTTATTTGAATTTTACAAATTTATATTCACCTTTGCGTATTTTTCTTGGTATATTCACTGTGGTATATTCGCAGATACATGTATTTTCAGTTTGTATTGTATATTCAATCATAAATGAAAATATTAAATATTTAAATATCAAATACATTTTATAAATTAAATTAAAATTGAAAATAGTGTCTATTATAAAATCGATCAATATGAACGAATATAGGTTTCAGATACAAAAGGCTCATTTTTGAACAAGATTGCTTTTAGCTGGTTTTGCATCTGAACTCTTCATGTATATAGCTTGTTTTGCTCATTAAACTGTCCTTCTCTTATTTTGTGTCGAGCTGTCTTTGTTCATGGTTTGTGGTAACACTGTAAGTGCTCTGACAGTACTGACTCATGTCGGGGCGTAGCGTGTCGATGATCAGGTTGTGTATTCTCATAATTGGATTATGTCAGTGTTTGGACAACGTTTTGGACACCTTCGTAATCGGGGCTGTTATCCATCTGTTTGGATTTGTCCTCATTGGATTCATCCGGTTGGAACGAATGTTTCTGAGACTAATGGAATTGTAGGATCGACTAACAAATCGTCAAATGCGTTGGTGCGCTTCCAAGCGCTCGGCTCAAGATGTTTTAAAGTGAGCATCTCAGATTTCCTGTCATGTAGGAAATGCTTGTAGTAGTAGTAGTATTGAGTACGTGTCTTTCCAAGCTTGTTCATGCTGGATTTTCCTAGGGACTTCCCTATGTTTTATTGCTTCTCCTCAAATGACCTCCTCAAACAATGACTGGCCCAGGATGACCTTCTGCTCGCTCATGCTGCTTTTTGGCTTCATTTTGGGAAGGGAACAAATATTTACATGATTCAATAATATTGAAATGAGAAATATACACATAATAAATGTGTTTAGAAATATTTATGCATATTTTAAATACTTCATATTTGCAAACTAAATGTGTAAATAAATGACTTAAGATAATTACAATAGACCAGTCAGCTTAAATTATGATTAAAATTGTGTGTGCAAATTTAATTTTAGTATTTAATTAAATGCTAATTAAAATTAGCGTGTGTGTGTGTAAATTACTATTGTAGTAAATTGTGTATTTATTTACTTGCATTTATAATTAATATTTTAAAGTATGTGTAAATCTAAATAATTTATTACAATTATACATTACTATTAACATAATTTTGTATAATTTATTTTTATTTATATTTTTTATTGTGTAATATACACATAATAAATGTGTTTAGAAATATTTATGCATATTTTAAATACTTCATATTTGCAAACTAAATGTGTAAATAAATGACTTAAGATAATTATAATAGAACAGTCAGCTTAAATTATGATTAAAATTGTGTGCAAATTTAATTTTAATATTTAATTAAATGCTAATTAAAATTAGCGTGTGCAAATTAGTATTGTAAAAAATTGTGTGTATATTTATTTACTTGCATTTATAATTAATATTTAAAAATGTATGTGTAAATCTAAATAAAAAATGTATTACAATTATACATTACTATTAACATAATTTTGTATAATTTATTTTTATTTATTTTTTTCTTTTTAAACATAAAAAATATATAAATATAATCTGAACGTTCATAAAATATTCTTCATTTTATTGATTATATAGACGTGCATATATATGCATTATTTTAAAAACCTATATGTAAATCTAAATTGAATTATTTATTAGTTATTATATCAATAACTATTTAATAAAATTGTATGTAAATATTTACTTGCATTATAACATTTAAAAGCATGTTTACTTGCATTTATAATATATAAAAACTTATAGAATATGTAATCTAAATAAAAAATATTTATTAGAATTATAAATTAATATTTAAAAAATGTATATAAAAAGAATGTTTATAAAATATTATGCATTATTTTTAGTACTGATATGTAAAAATATGAATATAAATAAATTAATAAAATTTAAATAAAGTAAAAAGTAATTTTTAAATACAAATATTTATTATTTATGCCTATAATTTACTTGCATGATTGTTTATCTAAAGAATTATAAATATGGATGCATTTATTCATTTTAAATGCGTTATATATGCAAGTAATATACACATAATAAAAATGACCAAAAAATGCATTTTATATATATATATATATATATATATATATATATATATATATATATATATATATATATATATATATATATATATATATATATATATATATATATATATAAAAATTCTTTTTTTAATTATGCATTTTTTTCTATAAATGAATAAATATTTATTATTATTATTATTATTATTATTATTATTATTATTATTATATCAATATTTATTTATACACACCCCGTAATTTACTGTAATACCCAAATGATTGTCTGTAACCTGGTCAAAGCTGTATTTTTACATTTTCTCTCAACATCACAGTTTCAGTCCAGCATGAACAGCATGTAAACCCCATGTTTGCACTCTGTGTGTTTGTGCTTTTACCAACTTTCCAGAACTTTCTGCCGCTCATCTATAATTCATGACTGGTTTGATTGAGCTCCTGCTGTCATGGTAACCTTCATTCTGCTGTTCACTGTTTGTAGTTGTTGGTATTGTCCGGTGGTGAAGGGGCTCCTTATGGAGAAGCTATTAAACGGGAACCTTGTGAAGGCGGGACGGGGTCAGTGCTAATGAATTATGCTCAGTCTAGAGATGCACTGAAGGCCTGTCTGGCACTGAACTCATTTCCAGCTTCTCAAACGCTGCCAGATAACATTCCAGCGTCTGCACCGATGTACCAATGGCGGCATCGCACTGATCCGCAGAGTTCAGGCTGGTCACTGGGTCAGTGATGATTTCATGCATATGCACTATAAAGACTGATGAAAAAGTAGCATTTAAAGTAACAAATCCTTTTAAGAGATTTGTGTTATATACATACACTCTCAGAAAAAGGTAAAGTATGCTTTTTGTAGCTTTTAGGTACTAATATGTACACTTTAGGTACTAATTTGTACTTTTTTTTTTTTTTTTTAATATATATTTTATTTATTTATTTATATATTTATTTATATAGATTCCTCTTGCAAACATTTGCTTTGTCCAAAATGGGTTCATTTCAAAACTACAGAGTTCACTACTGAGTGCTCATTTGCCATAACTGTGGTATGATAAGGTTAGTCAGGGATGTCAGGGATTGGTTTGTAAAGTTGATCAATTGATGTGTGTTCGGCGCGGCCCGCTGTGGATCAAATGCTGAATCATTTACGGACACCATACTCTACCCCATTTATCTATTTATTAGTCTAGACAGTGTTTGCTGTTACTGTTGCTCACTATACACTGAGCTGAGCATTATTTGTCACATTTGTCTACCACTTTTATATCATTAGTGGTGCTTTCTAAAGCCAACATTATTTTTATTTTATTTTATTTTATTTTATTATTTTGTTTTTAAAAGAAATATAAATAATAATAATAATTAAATAATAAACATTTATTTAAAATTGTGGATTTATTATATTTTATACATTTTTAAAAATGTTTCTGTATACATAACTGTAAAGTATTAATGAATATAAATGTAATTATTTTATTACTTGGTTTTATTTCATTTTATAAAATGGAATAAAATAAAATTGGAAAATAAGATTTATTTTTATTCACTTGCACGCATACTAATATAATTAATATTTATTTAAAATGTAAGTGTATACATAAATTGTAAAGTGTATATAAAGCATTGTTTAAATGTAATTGTTTTGAATTTTATTTTTATGAATTTTACTAAATTGTATTTATTTTGTGATTGTATAATAGATATTGAATATTAATAAACAATCTATATTTGAAAAATGTGATATTTTGATTAACTGTAAATTAAGTGTACATTTGTTTTGTTAATTTTACACATTGGTATTACATGTAATTGTATAAATCTATATATAATTAGTGTATTGAATAATAATAATAATAATAATAATAATAATAATAATAATAATAATATTATTAGTAGTAGTAGTAGTAGTAGTTGTAGATGATGATGATGATGATGATGATGATGATGATGATGATGATGATGATGATAATAAACAGTAAATAACATTTATTTAAATGTGTATATATAAAACAGAACATTTTGTTTATATATTTTTATAAATATTTTAAATGTTTGTATATACGTAATTTTAAAATATTAAATATAATTTTAATTATTTCATTACTTTGGTTTTATTTTATAAAATATAATAAAATAAAGTTATTTTATGCATATTTTTCAATATACGTGTAAACGTAGATTTATTTGGTATAAATATTTTTAATGTTTGTATACATACAATTTTAAAATATTAATAAATGTAAATTATATATTTATCAATTTTATTAATTACTTACTTGGTTTATTTTATTTTATAAAATAATAAAACTTAAACATAAATATAAACCTAATAAATCTAAACTAAATGTTACTTTTTTTTTCTCACATGCACACATACTAATATTGAAATAACATTTAAAATGTGTACATAAAATTGCACATTTATTTTTATAATCATTTAAAATGGTTGTATATACATATATCATTTTAGAATATATATTTATCAATTTTATTTTTGTGTTTTTACTTATTTGCTTATTCACTTCTACGTTCCAGTTTTTTTCTTTATTTTTTTTTTATCAGTTATGCATTTATAACTTATTAACTTGTATAACTTATATAACTTGTACTTTATTTGTCATTTTAATTTTTCTTTATTTATTTTAGTACTTAATTGCTTGTTTATTCACTTCTACGTTCAAGTTTCTTTTTTTTTATTAGTTATGCATTTATTTATTTTATTTGTAACTTTATTTTTCTTATTTAATACTTATTTGCATGTTTTCCCCTTTATTTATTTGTCCTTTTTTTTATTCATGTACTTATTTGCTTGCTTCATTCACTTTTTTTTTTTTTTTTTTAATCTTTATTTAATCTTTATTTAATCTCCTTTTTGTCCCCCAACAGACAGCAAAGCGATTGTGGACGGGAACCTGAAGTTGATCCTGGGTCTGGTGTGGACCCTCATCCTCCATTACTCCATCTCTATGCCCGTCTGGGAGGATGAAGACGATGACGAAGCCAAGAAACAGACGCCCAAACAGAGACTGCTTGGCTGGATCCAGAACAAAGTGCCCGACCTTCCCATCACTAACTTCAGCCAGGACTGGAGAAACGGCAGGGCGCTGGGCGCTCTGGTGGACAGCTGCGCTCCAGGTGAGATGAACTTGATCGCTAGAAAGGTGTTGGTATGAGAAACGTTTCGTTCCTGCTGTTCAGCTGTTGTTGTTGTGTTTATTGGACAGCTGTGTGCGTTTGCTCTGTGTTTGTCTAGATACGGTAAATCGCTCATAAAACGCAGCTGTGATTGAGTCCAGAAGTGTGTGCAAAGCACACTATTATTCATATTGCAACATTAATATTTCCTAATATTTGTAATTCAGTTTGTGTGGATGACCTTTTAGTGCATGCTTTCTCATTTTATGATCATTAAACAATTCTCGAAAAACTTTTGTCATGTTTAGCATGTTCACATTGCGTCACTAGTGGACTGAAAATGAACTTTCGCTTTTTAGTCTTTTAGTCTGTGCTGTTTTCAGTTAATTATGGATTTTTTTTTTTTTTTTTTTTTTTTTAGAATTTCTAACTACTTTGTTTAAATTTATTCATTAAATGTATTATTCATTAATGTATAACTATTATTGTTTGTACATTGATGATTGTATTCTTTTCATTTGTTCTAAATGTATAATATTAATTTATCATTGTTTAGTTCTATTAATGTTTTTATATATTGATAATTGTTTTATTTTTTTCATTTTATAAAATTAATTTTTAAATAGTAATTACTACTATTGCTAATGTTATTATTTAACTACATACAACTTACACAAAATTCAGTTACTTTAAATAAAATAAATGTTAACTGAAATAAAAATGTAATAAAAAAAGACTAATTTTATTTCTACTAGTTGACTAAAATAAAAAAAAATCAGTTGCTTGAAATAAATGGTAAATAAAAAAATATATATTTTAGCTAGTTGACTAAAAATAAAACACAAATTCTGTTGTTTGATATAAAATAAATGTTAACTGAAATAAATTAAATTAAATTAAAAATGCATTTTTTTTCTGCTAGTTGACTAAACTAAAACCATAAAAATGCAGTTGCTTGAAATAAAATGTAAACGGAAATCAAATTAAATATTAGAAAAGGTTTTATTTCAGCTTTTTACCAAGGTCCAGTTTCTCATTTTTGTTTAAATAAACAAATATATAAAAATACTTATTTTTAATTAATAAATGATATTAATAAATAACTAAATCTAAAAAAGTAATAAAATAATTCTAAAATAATTTTACAAAAATAAATAAAATATTTAAAGCGATTTTGCTATTAATAAAGCTAATTAATTAATACAAATTAATGAAAAATGCATTAAATGCTGTTTGACAATTATTATAAACTTTTATTTAAAAAAAAAGGTATCTGAAAAATGAAGTTATTTTAAAAAAGGAGGAAAATTTGAAACTGTAAACTCAAAGTGAAAAGAAAATCTAGAAACAAACTCTAATTCAAAATATTAACCAAATCTATAATAGTACATCAATGATAGTTTGGATAAACAGCCCCAGACAAATATATAATAAAAAAAATCAGTAGCTTGAAATAAAATAAACAGTAACTAAAATAAAAAACTAAAGTATTTTATTTCAGCTAGTTAACTGAAACTAAAACTGAAATTCACTTGTTTGAAATTAAATGAATGTTAACCATAATAAATTACATTCAAAAATATTTTTTTTGCTTAATATTAATGAATAACTAAAACTAAAAGTCATAAATGAATTATACAATAATAAAATAAAAAAATTATTTAACACAAATTGATACAATTAAACATGCTAGTTAAAATGCAATTGATGAATGAATAAAGCAAAATAAATTCATTAATGAAAAATGCATTAAATGCAGTTTGAAATTTATTTTAAACACTTATTTAAAAAAAAAAAAAAAAAAAAAATTAAACCATACAATTAAAGTGAAAATGGAAAATCTAGAAACAAAATCTAATTCAAAATATTAACAAACAATAATAGTACATCAATAATACTACAATAACACTAGTTTGGATAAAGTCCAGCGACAGACAGACAAGTAAAAAAATATTATTATACATTTCTTTTGTATATATGCATATATACAATATATGATTTATTATTATTTTTTTTTTATTTATTTTTTTTTTTTAAGTAGTAGTCACCTTATCAACCTCTTAAGTAATGCTCTGGTAACCTGGTCTCTGGTCTAACTGTTAATATTGCCCTGTGTTTTTCAGGCCTGTGTCCTGACTGGGAGATCTGGGACGGGGAGAAGCCGGTGGAAAACGCCACGGAGGCCATGCAGCTAGCTGATGATTGGCTGGGAATCCCACAGGTGAGCTGGAGACCTTTGACCTCCTAGTGCTTCAGGATGAGATATCGGCAACACAGAGGCGCCACAAATCTGAGATACGTTTGATGAAGGGTGTGATTGAACAATGTCATGTTCCTTCCCCTCCATTCATGCTAACAAATCAATACGAAGCTCAGATAAGAATAAGGGACGTGTGTTAGACACACACACACACACACACACACACACACACACACACCACACACACACACACACACACACACACACACACACACCAGTATCAGCCGAACTGTTTGCCACAGAGTTAATACGATACTCAACACACCTGAATCACACCTCAGCAAACACATGCCTACTTCACTGATCAATGCAATAGGTCAGGATTTCAGTTCATGTTCGAACACTAAAATACTTAGTGACTCTTCATTTTAAATTGATTAAATATGTAATTAATGGAATTGCATAAATGTCAGGATTCCAATGTTTGGATCAGGGATATTATAGATAACTAAAACTATATTAAAAAAATTGGTTTGTTGAAATGGAACTAAAATAAAGAAATGATAAAAAAATTTATTTCCTTTAAATGTTAATTGAAATGATTACATTTAAAATATGAACTTGTTTATTTCAGCTAGTTGACCAAAAACAAAATTTTTGTCGCTTGAAATAAAATAAATGTTACCTAAAATAAAGAAATTATAAAAAATCTAGTTCCTTTACATGTTAATTGAAATAATAATTGTATTAAAATATGCAATTTCTTGATTTTAGCCAGCTGGCAAAATTAAAACTGTAATTTAGTCACTTTAAATAAAATAAATGTTAATAAAAATTAAAATAAAATATAAACTTTATTTATTTATAAAACTAAAGCCAAAACAATTCAGTTTTTTTTTTAAATAAAATAAATGTTAACTAAAATAAAAAAATAAATTTATTTCCTTTAAATGTTAATTGAAATGATACTAACATTACAATATGAACTTTCAGCTAGTTGACAAAATTAAAGCCATAATTTAGCTTTAAAATAAATGTTAGCTAAAATAACAATACAATAATAAATCAACTTAATTTATTTCAGCTAGTTGACTTAAACAAACAAACAAACAAACAAACAAAAAAGTTGCTTGATATAAAATAAACTAACATAATTATGAAAAATGTAGATTCTTGAAATAAATGTTAACTGGTATAATAAATTAAAATATGAACTTGTTTTATTTCAGCTAGTTGACAAACTAAAACCATAAGAATTCAGTTTGTTGAAATAAAATAAACATCAACTAAAATAAAAAACAAATTAACTAAAATATTTTTTTTTAATTTCACCTAGTTTACGGAAACTAAAACGGTAATAATGTATTTGCGTGAAATAAATGTTAACTAAAATAAAAAATGTAATTAAAAAATTAACTTTTATTTCAGCTAGTTGACTAAAACCATAAATTAAGTTGCTTAAAAAAAACTAAACAAAACCTAGTTGACTAAAACTAAAAAACATAAAAATTCAATTGGTTGAAATGAAATAAAATGTTAACTAAAATAAAAAAAGTTAACAAAAAAAAGAGAACTTAATTTATTTCACCTAGATTACTGAAACTAAAACTGTAAAAATGCAGTTGCTTGAAACTCATCTTAGAACTTATTCTAGCTAATTGACTAAAACCATCAAAGAATCATTTGCTTGAAATAATGTTGATTTGAAATAAAGAAATGTAAAAAATGTATAAGCTTATTTCAATCAATCAATAACTAAACACTAAAAAAGTAATTAATTATACAATGAATAAAGTAATAAAATTCATAAACAAAATTAATGAAATTGTAACTAATTAAGATGACTAATTATACAATTAATAGCCTAATCAAGTAAAATTAATGAATAAATAAAAATCAATGAAAAATGCATCAAGTACAGTTTGAAGTGTATTATAAAAAAGCTGTTATGTAAAGTTATTTAAAAGGTAAAGTTGTCTCTCAAATACATTTGCTGCACTTTAAACCAAGTGATTTCTTATTTTTGCACACTGCTTCCACATGTGGTCTGTGTTTGCAGGTTATAGCTCCAGAGGAGATCATTGACCCCAGCGTGGACGAGCAGTCAGTCATGACGTATCTGTCTCAGTTCCCCAAAGCTAAACTGAAGCCCGGAGCTCCTCTCAAACCCAAACTCAACCCTAAGAAGGCGCGCGCATATGGCCCGGGTGAGCAAGCTTCGGTGTCTTTATCTGCATTTCCCAACTTGTACTCATGTTGTTGTTTACATAGAAACACCCAGCGTTATCTTCAAAACAGTGAGATATGTTTGGGCAACCACACAAATACAGATCACTATCATACCAGAGTTTCAGGATAGTGTAATTCACATGAACCTTGCCAGATTTTCAGTATCGTCGGGAACAAATGAAGCGTTACGGTCAGACTTTCTCAGATACTTGATGCATCGCAGTGTTGTTAAAGCGGCATTGTTGAGATAACACTGTGTCTTGTCCTTTAGAGCTTGGGTTTGGTCATGTTCGCTACCGGTCAAAAGTTCGGAATAAGAATAAAAAAAAAATATCAGTCTGTTTCTCACCAAGGCTGCATTTATTTGATCAAAAATAGTGAAAAAAAAAACTAATATTTTTTACATTTAAAATAGCTGTTTTCTAGGTGAGTATATGTTAAAATGTAATTGATTTCTGTGATCAAATCTGAATTTTCAGCATCATTACTCCAGTCTTTAGTGTCACATATTCCTTCAGAAGTCATTCTAATATGCTGATCTGCTCAATTATTTGTACTATGTTAGTAGTAGTAATAATAATAATAATAATAATAATAATAATAATAATAATAATAATAATAATAATAATAATAATAATAATAATAATAATAAATGAATAATAAAGTTAAAATGAACAGCGTGTATTTGAAATAGAAATCATTTGTAACATTATGAATGTATTTACTGTCACTTCATTAGCTAAATTTTGAAGAAAAAAAATCAGTTGCTTGAAATAAAATGTTAACCAAAATAAAAAAATAAACATTTTATTTCAGCTAGTTCACTAAAACTACAAAAATTCAGTTGCTTGAAATAAAATAAATGTTAACAGAGATAATCTAATTAAAAATTAAACATTTTATTTCTGATAGTTTGTTTATTAAATAATTTAATTAATTTAAACCTAATATTATTTAAATTTAAAATATCTGTTTTCTATGTGAGGATGTTTCCTATGTTAAAATGTAATTTCTGTGATCTTTCTGTAAAAAGTAGTTTATTCCTGTAATGTAAAGCTGAATTTTCAGCATCATCACTTGAGCCTTTAGTGTCACATGATCCTTCAGAAATCATTAAAATATAGTGATGGATCAATAAAATTTATTTTTCAGCATTCTTTTTTTCAGGATTAATTTTTTCAAAATTCTTAACTGAATATACAATTCAAAAGAACGGCATTTATTTGGGGGAAAAAAAAAAAAAATAATAATTATTTTTTTTTTTTACATTGTGAATGTATTTACTGTCACTTTTGATCAATTTAATGCATCCTTGCTGAAAAAAGGATTCTTTTCTTTTTTTTCGTAATAACCTCAGTGGTAGTGTAGTGCATCATTGTTTCCCCAAAAAGTTTCGAAATTAATAATATAAATGTTTCTCAAGCAGCAAATCAGAATATTAAAATGATTTCTGAAGGATCATGTGACACTGAAGACTGGAGTAATGATGCTGAATATGCAGCTTTACATCACATGAATAAATTACATTTTAAAACTTACTAAAATACAAACCAGTTATTTTAAATTGTAATATTATTTCAGAATTTTACAGTTTCTACTGTAACTTTAATGGAATAAATGCAGCCTTGGTGAGCGTAGGAGACACCACGACTGCATTTATTTGATTATATCTCTCTCTCTCTCTCTCTCTCTCTCTCTCTCTCTCTCTCTCTCTCTCACACACACTCTCTCTCTCTCTCACACACACACTCACACACTCTCTCTCACACACACACACACACACACACACACACACACACACACACACACACACACAGAGCAGCCCATGTCATGTTCCGGATTGATGGATGAAGTGAAAATGTGCTTTTTACCTGTTGTAAAGTTGACTAAAGCTATAAAAATGGTGACCTCTACAAATTTTCCGTGACCAAATTTACTAAAATTAACTCGCCTCTGTTTTTTGAACGACCGTATAATTTACTACAACATAGTGAAAATGTCACATCAATGTTATTTTTCCATTAAGTGATTATGTCCTCTCTGAAAGCACTGCAAATAAAACAACTCATTTGAAACGTGACGCAGTCGCCCTTGTTTTCTAAATCACACGTGTTTCCTGCAAGGTTTCGGTTGCAAATTGAATCTGTGTTTGGAAATAACGTGTTTTATGAGCTCATAGGGATCGAGGGCTTTCGGTTTTGTGCGGTTCGCCTCAAACTATAAACTAAAAGGATTATTTTTAGAGTGTTACATTTGCAGGTTTGTCAACCACTGTGGTTTCTGACCAGCATTCAACGATATCTAATGCTTGTTTCTTTGTACACTTAAATTATGCAGGATTTCATGGTCATAAGTTGGGGATTAGTGAATGAAATCCACACCGTTAATTCATGACTTTTTATTTGTGCCCTTTTACGTTTTGGTCCACAGGCCTTCGGAGCTGGAAGAGTACAAACGGGGAAAAGATCATTTAAATGCAAACAAAATGTCAAATTTATTAAAAACATTAAATAAATAAATAAATAAATAAATTCATTCATTCATTCATTAATTCATTAATTAATTCATAACAGTAAATAATTTATGTTTGAAATATTTATTTTATTTCTACCAGCTAGAAAGCTGGTATAAATATCTATTAATCACATGAGACATACAGTAATAAAATAAAATGTCTAAAAATCTGCATAAAATAAATGCATTTATATTGAGATACATATTTATAAACCTTTACGTATAACATATGATCATATAAAATTTGATCGCTTAAGGGGAGACACTGCAGGCAAAATTTTTATTTATTAATTTTTTTTTCATGCACCTGTAAAGACTTTTTGGTATTTTATTAATTTTGTTTTTCTGGACTAGTGGAAAGAAAACATACAAAAAACACTGCCAAGTGTTTCTTTTACTAGCACTTTATTTATTTGTGTCAATAGTTCAATTACAAAGCATTTTTTTTTTTTACTTTTTTTTTTTTTTTTTTTTGTCTCCTATATATTGTGTACTCTTATGCAGTTCTATATAACTTTATTTTATTTTATGACTTTTACGTGTCTAAAAATCGTACTATTTTTTTTTATTTTTTTTATTTACATTTCCAGGTCCTGAAATGTAACTTTATTTTATTTTGACTTTTACAGGTCTACCAGGTTTCAGGTTTTCCAGTGCTTTTTTCATGTCTAAAATCTCACTATTTTATTTGATTTATTTTGCACATTATTTACAATAACTATAAAGTTTAATCGCTTAAGGGGAGACACAGCAGGCAAAAAGAGATTTGTTCATATAACATTTTATCCCCCCCCCCCCCCAAATTGTAAAACAATGTTGTTTTCTGTCTGTTTGAAGAATTTTTTTAATTATGGAGTGACCAGATGAGAGACCCAAAATTCCCTCTGTAAAAACATTTGACTAATGACTTCATCCAATGTTTAGATTTTTGTACTAGAAATGTATGCAACTTAGCACATATTTCATTCAATAATACCTCATTTGCAAATTTAAACCTAACATTTTAGAAAACTTTGTCATCTGTTTTGGCAGGCATTGAGCCGACCGGGAACAGTGTGATGCGTCCGGCCGTTTTCACGGTGGACACCTTCAGCGCTGGTAATGGCCAGGTCACGGTCTACGTTGAAGACCCAGAGGGCCGCAGGGAGGAGGTCAAACCTGTGCTCAATGAAGGCAAAAAGACCTACAGCGTGACGTACATCCCTCAAGTCATGGGGCCGCACAAGGTCAGGATAAACGTCAATCTGCTGTCTTTTAGAATCGAAGACCCCCATTATTTACAGGAATATTCAAATTTGCATTTTCCCCTGACACAATTTATTGACGACAAAATGTTTGGACACTGCAAGGACACATTAAAATAAGCGACATTTACATTTACAATTACAAAAGATTTCTTTTTCATAGAAATGCTGACCTTTCTACCCATCAAAGAAATGATGAAGATATTTTGTGAATGTTGAATAATTATTAACAAATGAGTACCAATAATAGGTGTAGCATATGTACTGTATTTACTATATATTGTGTACTCTTATATGGTTCTATATAAATGTATGACAATGCATTCTTTATAAATATAAAAATAATCGTGAAAATGCATTTTTTTTTTATTATTATTATTATTATTATTATTATTATTATTATTATTGTTTTTTTTTTTTTTTTTTTTTATTTGTATTTTTATTCATGACTTTTCCAGGTCTAAAAATCAAACTTATTTTATTTTTATTTTTATTTTTATTTTTTCATGACTTTTACATGTCCAAAAATCTCACTCTTTTATTTATTTACATTTCCAGGTGTTAAAATGTAACTTTATTTTATTTTGTTTTTTATTTTGTTTTATTTTATTTTGATTTTTACAGGTCCAGGTTTCAGGTCTTCCAGGACTTTTTTCCATGTCTAAAAATTTTTGGCATGGAAAGAGACACTGTTTAGACACTATTTTTATTTTTAGTTTATTGGTTTCATGACTTTTCAGGTCTAATAATCACACTTTTTTATTTTATTTAAATATTGTATTTTATTTTATTTAAATATTCCATCTTTTTTTCGTCAGTGTCATGATTCTTTAGAAATCATTCTAATATGCTAATCTGCTAAATTATTGTTGGTACTCTATTAATAATAATAATTTTATTTTATTTGATCTTATTTACAGTTTTCCAGGTCTAAAAATTGAGTTTTATTTTTTTTTTCCATGACCTTTTTTAGGTCTAAAAATCTTTTCAAAAATATCCAGGTTTTCCTCGACCGGCAATCCTTGGTTTGCAACGAAAGAACTCAAGAACAGTTAATTCTTGTTTTTGTGTTTCTTAAAATCATATTACGTCATCTTGAGCCTCCCTAGTTCTTATAATAGTCATATAGCTATATGTATGTGTCCAAACAATGTTTATTATGTATAAACAGAAGAACAACTCCCATGTTTCCATGCATTTTTCTGTGAAATACAGGCTCATGTTTATAATGTTCAATCCTCAGGTCACTGTGCTTTTCGCTGGACAGCAAATCCCAAAGAGCCCATTTGAGGTGAATGTGGAAAAAGCCCTGGGAGACGCCACTAAAGTCACAGCTAAAGGACCCGGCCTGGAGCCGCTGGGCAACATCGCCAACAAACCCACAAACTTCGACATCTACACTGCAGGTCTGACCGTGCAAAAATGTGAATTTAACCTTATTTTCTTGCCGAAAACAAGTCTTGAAGCCACTCTGCTCTCTGTGTTAATCAGGTGCCGGAGTCGGAGACGTGACTGCCACCATCAAAGACCCTCTGGGTAATAAAAACACTGTGGAGGCCATCCTGGAAGACAAGGGCGAAAGTGTCTTCCGTTGCACCTACAAACCCGTCCAGGCTGGCCCTCACACCATCAACATTACATTCGGAGGCGTTGCCATCCCCAAGAGCCCCTTCACTGTCAACATTGGCCCAGGTACTTTACCCAGCGTCCTCTTTCTGAGCTGACAATTGCTTAAATGTGCTGTTGGTAGAAGGAAAAGGAATAGTTTTATTAGTGTTTTCCTTCGAACAATGCACTGGCCATAGTTGTAAAGTAAATTAGCGGAGTGTTTTAGGGTCTCAGACGTGTGGATTGCCTCATGCGCTTGAAATTGCATGTAGTTATGGGCTTTTACACACGCTATAAAATGCATGTAAATGTAGCCGCAGTTCACCAGCGCGCTCGTTTGTGGTGTGTGTGTGATGCCGCCAGCTTCGTTAAACATGACCCGTCGTGCCATTTATGGTTAGGCTTGGTTTTTTTTTCATTCTTTTATTTTAAGTTTGTCATATTATATACATTTGTATATTATATAAAATGTAATATTTTTAGGTTTTATGTCTTAAGATTGTTAGATTGGTGTTTGTAATCAATGCTTGTAAATTTGACCAATATGCTCACACTCGAATATTAGGGTTAAATTATTTATGTATTTATTTATTTTTTTTTAACAAAAGAAATTATTCATTCAGTCTTGGCTAGTGTTATTGTAATATCATTAAGATTGTTAGTTTTTATTAATATTTAGAATTTATATATTTATATATATAATATAATATATATATATATATATATATATATATATATATATATATATATATATATATATATATATATATATATATATATATATATATATATAGAAAATAAATAATATACACATACCACACACAAATATTTATTTGTATGTTTTTTGTATATATTATACACATTTTTAGGTTCATTTGTTGTTTACTATCTCTATAGATATGCATATACAAATATTTTATTTTATTTATTTATTTATTTATTTATTATTTCAGTGCAGGTTTATTTTAGACATTTTTTCATTTAGTTTTTTAAAATGTTTTTGATGTTGTTACCTGAAGTATAATAGCCCTGGTTCCTGCTGTAGTTTTTCCCTGTTCTGTGCATGCTTTCATTGTGAACTAATGGATCTGTGCGTCACCGAGTGTTTTCAACCTTGTAAAATACCAAATTCCTTTTCTCTGAAACCGCTTTTCCAAACGTGCAGCAATTCAGTTTTAACAGAAGTTGACTTTAATTGATTTTCCTGTGTAGTTAAATGTTATCATGCTGCTGATTTCACAGGCTTGTTTTTGCAATTTGTTGAATTTTACTGTTAAAAACCAAACAGCGAAAGCGCTTTTGAATCCTGTGACATGGATTGCGTGATTATTCCTTGGGTTTTAAAACAAACATCACACGAGCCATCATGCTTTTTGTGCTTCATCTCAAATAGTTTTAAAACAATTATTGGCAAGTGTTATAGTTATTGTGATGATTATGGTGGTTATTATTATTATTATTATTATTATTATTATTAACGATTTAAAAAAGAATAATAATAATAATAATAATAATAATAATAATAATAATAATTATAGTAATAATTGCGTTTTAAATCAGTTCTTAATCAAAAATCCACAATTCATTCAGCCCTAAAAAAAAGAAAACACTTCCTTTTTAATGTCATATAGTGGGATATCAGCTTTATATTTTTCTTCACTGTAATTCACGGTTTTGTGGTTTTGTACGGCTTGTAGTTTTAGTGTTCCCGCAGGATACTGTTGATCATTTTGGATTTGAAGCGATTGTGGTGGCCAGATTTGAATGAGCGTGACCTCGGGAAAAATCAGCCCCATGTGCTGTAAACCTGAATGAGACCCACAGGAAAACAAACGGCTTATGCATTCGGACAGATAGTTTGACTTTTATAGCGCAGGATGTTATTTCAAGACATTTCACAAGCGAAAGAGCTTCATACATTCATTATGTACTTTAAAAATGGCACAAGAAATGTTGAATCATTGATGGCAAAGTTAAAATTCAAAATGTACTTTTCTTTAAAACTCTGCTATGTATAAAGATGGCAGAAATGTAGAAATTTTTATTAAATATGCAAATAAATATTTTAGTCATTATTGCGTGGTATATGCACACTTTTCTATTATAAATTAAACTTTTATAATTACAAATATATGACGGTGGTAAAATTACATTTGCATGTGTTAGATTTTTCTTTTTATAAATGTTTGTTTTTATAGTATGAACTATATTCATATACTATTTTTATAGTGTATATACTCATATTATACATTTAAAAAAATATAAACATGCAACATTTTTAGAATACATACAAACATTAATAGTTTTATTTACTTGCGTATTTTATTTGTTAAATATGCAAATAAATTGTATTTTTATTATATCTGTACTAAATTTATTCTCATTATGTACATTTACATATTATATAAAATGTTTTTTATTCAATATATAAAATTCTTTAATTATTTGCATATTTATTTATTAAATAATACATACATTTTATTTTCCTCACATACAGTTATATATTTGTAAAATAAACCTGCAGTTTTAATAATGCATATAAACATTGATAGTGAAATTTACTTGCATAATTTATTAAATATGCAAATGTTTTATTTTTCATTGTATATGTATACTATATAAAATATTTTTTTATTAAAAATATAAAATGCACTGAGAATTGCATTTTTGCATTTATTTGCATATTTATGTATTAAATATATAATTAAATATAAACATTTTATTGTCTTTTACAGTATATGTATTTGTATTTTTACGGTATATACTTTTCTATTATATACTGTTATATCTTTAAAATATAAGCATGCAACATTTTTAGAATACATATAAACATATTTTATTAAATATGCAAATAATTGTTTATGTACTAAATGTTTTTTATTCAATTGTATATGTACTGAATTTATTCTCATTATATTTATATATTATATAAAATATTTTTTTTATAAAAAATATAAAATGCATTGACAATTACATTTATTTGCATATTTATTTATTAAATAAGTAATTTTATTCTGTCTTTTACATTATATGTACTATTTTTATTTTTATAGTATATACTTTTCTATTATATACAATTATATATTAAATATAAACATGCAACATTTTTAGAATACATACAAACATTAATATTGAATTTTTATTTGCATATTTTTTATTAAATATGCAAATAATTGTTTTATTGTATATGTACTAAATTTATTCTCATTATATACATTTGTTATTTATATATATATATATATATATATATATATATATATATATATATATATATATATATATATATATATATATATATATATATATATATATATATATATATATATATATATATATACTTATTGTTTTTATTAAAAATATAAAATATATTAACAGAATGACACTAATTTGCATATTTATTTATTAAATGTAGAAATAACATTTTATTTTATTTTTTTACAGTGCAAGATGTTATTTCAGGCCTTTTTTATAAGCATTTATCCAAAACTTCCATCATGTGCTTTAAAAAGTAACTCAAAACTGTGGCACAGTTGAATTTGGCTCTTGATATTTCCTAAATCTGAAAACTCTGCTACTGTATAAATAGAGATGGCAAATGCTAGAAATAGAATTAACTTAATAAAGTGCATTAAAGCAGACTCACGCAGCGTTTTTATTAAACTCCAAAGCTTTGTGCTCCTCACAGTGTATTTTTAGAGTTTAGGGTTTAACATCATCATGATGCCGTACAGTAAGTCTATATTAGTGATTCAGGCGGTGGACTTTGTCTGACGGGACGCACAATCTGAATGAAGCTCTGTGTCTCAGTGGCACTCATATGTCCCGCTCCACCCTGACGGGCCCCGGCTCCCACATCTGAACCTAATGAGAGAGAGCAGACGGGGAAAGACCTCATCCAGTTCATCTGTCAGAGATGCTATTACACTGAATGTGGGTTTTGGCTGGCTCTCTGTGACTCTATTCTGGTGCTCTGGAAACATTACAGGACTCAGTGCTGTATAATGGTAGGGTAATAATGGAGTGTTTAATTGTACGTGTGCTGTTACGCCGAGGGATTTCTCATTTCGTTTGCAGGCTCTGCAGACTTTTGAGGGAAGGGTTTTGGATGGTTGACGCTCTTATACCATGACATATGTGGCCCTGGACCACAAAACCAGTCTTAAGTAGCACAGATATATTTGTAGCAGTAGCCAAAAATGCACTGCATAGGTCAAAATGATCAATTTTTCTTTTATGCCAATAATCATTAGGATATTAAGTAAAGATCATGTTCCATGATAATGTTTTGTAAATTTCCTACTGCAAATGTATCAACTTAATTTTTGATTAGTAATATGCATTGCTAAAAACTTAATTTGGACAACTTTAAAGGCAATTTTCTCAGTATTTTTTTTTATTTTTTGTACCCTCAGGTTTCAGATTTTCAAATAGTTATCTTGGCCAAATATTGTCATATCCTAACAAACCATACATCAATGGCAAGCTAATTTATTTAGCTTTTAGAATGTGAATAAATCACAATTTCCAAAAATTAAACTTTATTATAATAAAATAAATATAAATATAAAAATATATATAAAAATTAATAGTAACATTATATTTGCATATATAAAATATGCAAATAAATATTTTCATTTTATATTGTGTATGTACTATATTCTGTACTTGTATTGTGTAATTGGCATTATAAATATATAACTATAATTAAATATATAATATATAATTAAATATTTGTATTATAAATAGAAAAATAATAGTATTGTGAAATTATTTGACATTTTATTAAATGGCAAATATATATTTTATGCATTCTTTTATAGTATATGTACTATTATTTTTATCATTTCGTTGACGGATTTGAAATTATTTTTTTGCGCATTTAATAAAACAAATTTATTGGAGTGTTGAAGATTTAATGCATGAAGACGACATTATGTATAAAGCTCACTTAAGGATTTGTTTAGTAAAATTTTACTAGAACATTTCAGATGCTGACATGGCATTAAAATATGAAGAGTTTGGTTCCAAAACGTGATAAACTGAAAAAAAAAAATCAGTTATTGCCAAAATCAGTATATTGAAAAGTCCATTTTTAATTTTAAATAGTAATGGCTTTGAATACACCCGGCATCCTAGTTTTCCTCATCTACTTAGTACTTTTGAGATCAACAGACAAACAAAAATGCGCTAAGTGGAGCTTCAAAGGTTTTTTTTTTTTTTTCCTCAACGTTAAGTAATGCATTTATTTTTTATTTATTTTTTATTTATTTATTTTATTTATTTATTTTTTTTAATACTGCAAGATGGTGGAGCACGAGATCAACATAGTCAGAAGAAGCTGCTCACTCAAACTATCTAACTTGTCTAATCCTGGTGATGTCAGTGCCCTAAACAATGTTATAATGGACTATTTCACAAACATGTCTCACTTTAATCCCTTTTCTCAAAATTCCATTCCTGAAAATCATAGCTATAACCAAAAAAATCACAGCTATCAGCCAATTTCAGATAACTTTTGTTACATTCAAGCTATGGACAAAATAAAAATAGTTTTGTAAAGGGCTTGAACCCAGCTTTCATGTGGTATCTCAACCTAAAAAAGGTAAAATTTCACCATGTGTTGGGTTTTCCCAGATCGCATCACATTTTTACTCAAATTAATCGAAATGGATTTATAGCGTTTTGGAGCAAACTCTTCATATATACTTCTACTACTTGCACATGAATAATTAGCATTCATTTTCAATAATCATTCATTTTCAGTAAACCAGTGTTTGTGTATTGTGTGTTTCAGCGTCTGTTCCCGGAGCGTGTCGAGCCACCGGACGAGGTCTACAGCCCAGAGGAGTGAGAGCACGCCAGGTGGCTGATTTTAAGGTGGACACCCGTAACGCTGGTAGTGGAGATCTGAAGATCACTGTTAAAGGACCAAGTAAGTGACCAAATAACAAACTGGTTAATTCAACACAGTCATTGCCTCCTGTACAAACCTTAAAACCCTCAATTTTTCTCTCTTTAAGAAAAGTCCCAATGTCTCCTGCTCTATTACTGAATGAACATGGCTCTATTTCATGTTGAGCACGAACTGTTTCCCATCAGCAGGTCAAGCATCAGCTCCACTGACTGTGATTAATGACCAGACCGGGTCACAGGCATTTCACTGACTCGCTATGACTTACAGGGCACAAGTTTATCTCTCTGGATTTTGAGCAAACGTGATCCTGTACATGACTGCTATTCATCTTCATATGAATCTATCTTTAGTGCACTGGGGGAAGATCCCTGCCATTCGTCTCATGTGGACTGTGATTGAGTATTTCGAGCTTATCATGGTTTTTCCTCTTTTGCAGAAGGTCTCGAGGAGCCTGTGAAACAGAAGGACGCCGCTGATGGGGTTTACTCTTATGAATACTATCCAAACGCACCTGGCAAATACACGGTCACCATCACCTGGGCCGGACAGCACATTCCCAAGAGGTACCAATCACATCTCCAAACTCATGCAGCGTTTACTTTTTTAAGGCCAGTGCGATTTCATAAATGATGCCTTCAAATTAGTTTTAACTTTAAAAAAATAAATAATAAAAATCTGATTAGATTTAAGTGGGTTTCACACATTGCCATCATATAATATAAACACAATTTTAAAATAAAATCTTAATATCTTTTTTTATTACACCTGTGTCGAGTGTAGAGTGGAAACTACACATTGGCACAGTATAAAGTAATATTATAAATATTTTTAAATTCAAGTTTTTGTATTTTGTTCATTAGATCTGTATAAATTAAAGTGGGGTACTACATTGCCACAATATAAGTACAATTATCGATATTTTAAATAATTTTAATTCTATTTACATTTTATTTGAATTTAATTTAGTTTATTAAATCTGTATACATTTACTGACACAGTATAAGTAATATTAGAAATATTTTAAATATAGATATAAAACTAAATAAATATTTAAATTTGCATTAAAGGAACTTTTTAAATATTTAACTTTTAAAATATTACCACATTTAAAATGCATTTTTATAGATTTTTTTTTTTGTATTAAATCTGCCTAGATTAAAGTTAGTTACACATTGAACAAAATAAATATTTAAAAATGTGTGTGTGTATGTGTGTGTATGTATGTGTATATATATATATATATATATATATATATATATATATATATATATATATATATATATATATATATATATATATATATATATATATATATATATAAAAAATTTTTTTTTTTATTAAATTACACATACATTTTAATAGTGTATTTTACAAATTTAACAAAATAAATATTTGTAAAAATTACTTTGCATTAATGAAAGGAATTTGTATTATTACAACAGTAGAAATACTACTATAAACTTTAAAATGCCTAAATTTATTTTTTTTTTTTTTATGAAATCTGCATAGATTAAAGTAGATGCTCCACATTGAACAAAATAAATATTAAAACATTTTGTATTGCATTAATAAAGACATTTTATAGTTATTACAACAGTAGAAATATTACTATCTTTTTTTAAAATCAGCATAGATTAAAGTGGATGCTACACATAAATAAATATAAAAAAATACTTTGTATTAATGAAAGGCGTTTTTAGAATTATTTTAAGAAATATTTTTATAATCGTAATTTTCATTTGTATTGGATTTTTTTTTTTTAAGTTTAATCTTTTAAATGTGGTGGGTTTTTTTTATAATAATCTTTGATATTACCATATAATTCTTATTCTCAAGTGGTTGTCATTTATTGTAATTTTAAATGTAAAACTTTTTTTCGTTTAAATCTGCACACAAAAAATGTATAATTTCTACAAAAATAACATTTTCTTAGTTAGATGCATAAAAGGGCGTGAAATAGGATTGGGTTTGTTATGCAAAATCTAATTTCTGCAGTCGTAGTGTTTGTTGTAGTGCTACTATTTCTGTCGTACAGGTTGAAATGGATCGGCTCCAGATGTTTTGAGTGTCTCGTTGCATCAGTGTTATTCAGATCTGCCAAGCGCATAAATCTGATCATGATTGTTTGGGTATGAAGGCATAGGCGTATATAAACACATGAGGGTTGGGGTAATTGTGTGTGTTTGGGCTAAATCAGAACAGGCCATGTTATAGATGATCTGTGCGTGTGCTGGGATTCAAATCAAGACTGGATTTATTGTTCAGATTGGTCCATTAAGGATCATCAGGGAATTTGTCTGATTGCAAACGGCTTGTTTGTACATGTGAAAGGGGTTAATGTTGAGTGTGATGTAAGACCGTATGACAGAGTATATATTACATGACAGATCATTTGTAAAAGATTTCATTCACTGGAGTGTGGAGAAAATGATTTTTAATGTAAGTACAGAGCGTGTTATTATTAGCTATTTAGATGTTTTTGTTATTTGGAGTAAAGTTATGTAAAATAAGTATGTCAAAGTATAAAATTAGTAAATATTAGATGGAAACCAACTTAAAGTAAGTTCAAGTACTAAAACAGAAATAAATATAAATTAAAGCTTAATATAAATATAGAAAGTATTAATGAAAAACTTAAGCTGAAATAAGTTTGTCGTTTACCAAAATTACAAAACCTGAAATGAATATAAATTAAATAGAAATATTTAAAAACTAATAAAAAGAATCTGAGTATTAGATGAACAATTTTAAATTAGAGTACTAAAATTGCTAAAATTAATAAATGTAATAAGTATTAAGATTACTAAAACTGGAAAAACAAAAAAAAAAAAACAGATAAAATAGAAATAAATAAAAATGAATAAAATAAGAAGTAAATATTAAATGAAAATAAAAAATGGAGTACTGAAATTTTTACAAAAAATGTAAATAATTAAATGAAATAAATTGAGTATTAGATGACAAAAAATGTAATGGGAAAAATTTGCAGTACTGAAATTACTAAAGCTTTAATAAATATAAAATTAAAACTAAGATTTTTAAAGGGGGAAAAAAGAAAAGTAAAATAGTATTAGGTAAAAAAAATACTAAAACTGTAATTAATATAATTAACCTAAATAGAAATATAAAAACGGATAAAAAAACATTAGATGGAAAAACAAACTTAAAATAAACTAAACTGAACTAAAAATACTAAACCTGTAATAGATATGAATTAAAGCTAAATTGAAATGTGTGTAAAAAAAAAAACTTGCCTTAAAATGAAAATGACTGAAAATATAAAATAAGAGCTAAATCAAAAATATTAACTAACACTAAAATAATATATAAATAAAACCAAAATAACACTGGTGCATAATATAGAAAACATACCTGCTTTGAATTTCCAGTAAAAACAAATGTGCTGATCTACCACAGCATGAATGGATTTATTATTGTAATTGTAGATGAGGTTTTAAATATACATGAAAATAGAAATATTAAAAGAAAATAATTAAAAGCTGTAATGAATATAAAAATTAAAGCAAAATAGAAATTTTAAAAGAAAAATATATAGAAGTTATAAATGGAAAACTAATTTTAGGTTAAGATTGGAGTATTAAACTTACTAAAATTAAAATAAATATAAATGAAAGCTAAATAGAAATATTAAATAAGAAAAAATCAGAAGTCAAAGTCAGAGTTCTAAAATTACTAAAACTGTAGCTAAATAGAAATATAAAAACAAAAAAATAAAGTATTCAATAACAAACTTAAAATTAAAGAAGTTGAGTATTAAAATTACTAAAGCTGTAAAAAAAATTATAAAAATTAAAGCTAAATATAGAAATATTAGGAGAGAAATATGTAAGTATTAAATAAAAAAACAAGTTTAAGTCTGAGTACTAATATACTAATAATGTAAAAAAAATAATAATTAAAGCTAAATAGAAATATAAAAACTGTGAAAAAGTATTAGATGAAAAACAAACTTAAAATAAAAACTAAAATTAAGTTGAACAAGCTGTAATAAATAAACTAAAGCTAAATAGAAATATTAAAAGAGAAATATGCAAGTAATAGTTGAAAAACCAAGTTTAAGTCTAATTACTAAAATTGTTAAAATTGTAAAAAATAAAAATTAAGCTAAATAGAAATATGCAAACTGTGAAATAAGTATTAGATAAACTGAAAAACAAAAAATTGAACTTAAAATGCTAAACCTGTGTTAAATCAATGTACAAACAAACAAACAAAAAATTTCAAATAAAAGCTTAAATAAAGCTAAAATGAAATCTAAATATTAACAAACACTAAAATAGTATATAAATAAAACCGAAATAACACTGGTGCATAATATATAAAACATACCTGGTTTGAATTTCCAGTAAAAACAAATATGTGCTGATCTATCACAGCATGAATGATTTTATTATTGTAATTGTAGATGAGGTTTCGCCGGTATGATATGTAGGTGGTGTTCACTGCCAAGCAGACTCATTAGTGTGTAATGTGGTGGAAGTGCATGACGACATGCTCTCCTGTGCGAGTCTCTGGAAACTCGAGACCACCAGGAAACGACGGTCGTGTGACGTCCAAACACACTGTACGGAGTAAACATCTTATTTAACACACTGACGAACGGAAATGACGACTACCTTCAGAGTTGGGTTTGTCTTCGCTCCGCATGTGGTTCTGCAGAAACACGCTGGTTTGTGTTAGAAAGCGGTTGCTGCAGCACCAAAAATGCCTTTTTAGGTGTTTTTTGGAGTTTAAGACACCTTGGTGTGTGGCCTTTCTGGTGATCACATGCATGGCAGATCGGCCAATCAGACGGCTGCGCTGCAGGAGCCGAAATGGCTGAGTGAAAGAGACAGGCTGGATTGAACACAATCGGCCTGCTGTTCACCTAGAGCCATGACCCCTATTAAAGAGAAATATTCTCCCCGCTGTGGTTACTTCTATTAACACAAACTCTCTCAGATGGGAGGTTTCCGCTGACGTAGAGTCACAGCGCTGATTTATGACGTGCGTTTTGTTGGAAATGGAACATTCGCGCTAACTAGAGACGTCAGCACTGTTTGTGCTGCTCAAGCTGTCAGGTTAACACGCGTTCGGTTAAATTAAGTGTTTAGCTGTGTGCTTGTTTGACATATAATGGCATTTTGACATTTAAATCACACAGATGTTTTGATCTAGTAACCTTTCAGGGCTTATTTCACATGGCACGTTTTAGCAAATAGGTATTTTGCTTAAAGACAAAGTTTGTTTTAGAGCTATTGACATTTTCTGGAGTTTGACTCATGTTAATTAAGGAAAATTTGAAAAACTATTGCATTAATTGTGAAGTTAGTTTTTTTTTTGGTAATTTTTATCAATTATTCTCATTCTTAGGTTGACATTTAATGTAATTTTTTTTTTTTTTAAATGTTAGATTGTATTTTTTGTCATTTTTCAATCTGCATGCATTGCCATAATTTGATTAATATAAATAATAAATTATTATATTTTATGTATATATATGAAAATAATTGTATTGCATTAATTGCATTAGTTTTTATTATTCTTAATGGATTCTTCTTGTCATTTAAATGTTTAGAAAACACGTTTAATTAAGACAAACAAATCCCATATATATTACTTTGAAATTTTAAAATCTGCATAATTTAAATAATATAGGACAATTTATCATATATTCTGTAAAAAAAAAAAAACTTACTTTTTTGCATAAAAAGGTCACTTTTTTCCTCCTCAAAAAGGCTTATTTTCATTATGCAAAATTAAATGTAAATTTTTGTAGGTATTTTAATTTGTAACTTAAAAATCTGCATAGATTGCATAACCACAATTTAAATAATATAAGACATTTTATCATATTAACTGTAAAAAAACTAAAATCTTAATTTTTTTGCATAAAAAGGTCACTTTTCCCCCCTCAAATAGGCTTATTTTTATTATGCTAAATTAAATTCAATTAAACTATATAAAAAAAAAATTGCATTAATTGTGAAATTAAAAATGTACATTTTGTGTAAATAAGGTCACTTTTTTCCCTCTACAATAGGCTTATTTTCATGATGCATGATTTTTTTTTTATTTTTTATAAAGTAGTTTATTTACTGGATGTGTATATATGGCATGACATATTTTTCTTGTGTTCAGCCCCTTCGAGGTTCAGGTGGGCCCTGAAGCCGGACCGCAGAAGATCCGCGCATGGGGTCCTGGTCTGGAGGGAGGCGTTGTGGGAAAATCTGCAGACTTTGTGGCCGAAACCATCGGGACTGATGTTGGAGTTCTTGGTGAGATCACAGGAGCTTCTTAACACATCTTTGCACATTTTATCATAGTCACAGTTAGATCAGGATCTACAAGCTGTTTTTTCAGCCTATGATGCTTTCCCTCCTGTAGGTTTCGCCATCGAGGGTCCATCTCAGGCTCGGATCGAGTGTGAAGATCAGAACGACGGCTCATGTAATGTGAGGTATTGGCCCACCGAATCGGGTGAATATGCTGTCCATGTCATGTGTGATGATGAAGACATCGAAGACAGTCCCTTCATGGCCTACATCGTCCCTGATAACAAAGCCAACAACGCTCACCAGGTAAACAAGGCAGTGAAAAATGTACTGCATTATATGAAAGAAATTACATTAGCTTCATGACATTTCTTCCCAAAATTCTTATTATTGTAATGCTTCCTGATATGTTTTGTGATTTGTTTTGTTTATATTATTAGCCATTATATTATTATATTATTAATCATATTATTATTATTATTATTACCCATTAAATCCATAAAAAAAGAAGAAAAGACAAATGAAAATACTGTAATAATAACTGGCTGAGAATATAAACAAAAATACTAATTATTATAAAGAATCAGTAGAAAAATTGAATGTTTTATTGCAGTGTTTTTTTTTTTTTTTTTTTTTTTTACAATTTATATTTATAAAATGTAATATTTTATTTTATCTATTAAAAAATACTTTACAATTCATCCCCAAAATTCTTACCATTATAATGCATCCTGTGATGTTTTGTGATGCTTTTTATTATTTCAGTGATTCTTCACATTATTATAGTTTTTTTTTAAAGTTCAATTGTCAGTTAAAATTATTTTATTTTATTTTATTTTTTTTACATCCCCCAAATTCTTACTATTATAATACATCCTGTGATGTTTTGTGATGCTTTTTATTATGTCAGTGATTCTTCACATTATCATAGTTTTTTTAAAGTTCAATTGTCAGTTACATTTTTATTTTATTTATTTATTTATTTATTTATTTATTTATTTATTTATTTATTTATTTATTTATTTTTAACTACTTTACAATTAATGCAATGGAATTAAAAACTGTATATTTATAAAATAAAATGTTTAAATTGCAGCAATGTGTACCCCCCAAAAATAAAAAAAATAAAATAAATACTATAATGATAACCAGTTGAGAATTTAAATTATTATTAATTTACCAAAAAAATCTATAAAAACTTCACGATTAATGCAATGCAATTTGTAAACTATTTATATTTATAAAATATTTTATTTGATACAATGTGTAGTACCAACTAACAAAAAAAGAGAAAAAATAAATTACAATAATTACAATAATGATAGCCTGTTGAATACAAAATGTACAAAATGTTTATTAAATATGAATTTTAATTTGTGATTGAATTGCTTGTTTCTTAAGACTCAGGATGAGGATGAGCAAAAACACTGGATTTTGTTTATGTAATACTTGCAAACGTTTAATTTTACTTAAGTCAGTAATTTAGATTTAAAAATAAATGCGTAAAATGCATTTAACACATGCAAAATAATCAGCTTAAATTATTGCATTGTTATTGCAAAAAGGACATTGCATTTATGCATTTACTAAGTTATTAGGCCACTAAGAAAGTGTTTTATTTTCACAAATAAACAAGTACTTGTTTTTAGGTCAAGGCTTATGGACCAGGACTGGAGAAGTCTGGCTGTATCATAAACAAACCTGCTGAGTTCACCGTCGAGGCCAAAGACGCTGGAAATGGCCCACTGAGAATCATTGCACAGGTTTGATCGATCATCACCTACTAAATGTGTGCAAAACAAACCAACCAGAGTTAAACTCTCACCTGTATTGCATTTGACTTTTCTCAGGATGCAGATGGAGTCCCCATCGGCGTGAAGGTGAAGAGCAAAGGCGATAACGTGTATTCCTGCTCGTACACGCCGACCTCGGCCGTCAAACACACGCTGGCGGTGACCTGGGGAGGCGTCAGCGTTCCCAACAGCCCCTTCAGGGTAAGAGCGACAGAGACCGAGGGCGAAACCGTTAGCACAAACACAAAGGAGACAGCTGTCAGTACTAATACTACTGTAGAGGAACTAGTCACACTCACGAAAGCTGATGCTCTAAACACTTCAACAACCAAATATAAACCTGTCATCATCATAACCACCTCCATTATGGAGCGCTGCTCCTATTCTCGCAGATAATTTCAGCTGGTTGTTTTGATTTGAATGCTTACAGGAGATATTACTTTGGTAATTGGCTTTAGGGAATTAAAATGCACATTATGTTTTGCACAATAATGTTTGGGTTCATTTGTGATTGCACTGCATGTTTCTTAAGATTAGTAGGATGAGCAAACGCATTGTAATTTGTTATTTTGCTACATAATCACATCAAGTTTAAAGAAGTAGTTCACTTGCATGGCAGAAATTTACAGAAAATGTACTCACCCTCTTGTCACTTAAGATTTCTTCAATCGTAAAAAGAAATTGCTTTTTGAGGAAAACATTTCAGGATTTTTCTCCATATAGTGGACTTCTATGTTGCCTGCGAGGTTGAACTTCTAAAATTCAGTTTAAATGCAGCTTCAAAGGGCTCTAAACGATCCCAGCCAAGGAATACTGGTCTTATCTAGCGAAATGATTGGTTATTTTATTTAAAAATAAAAATAAAAAATTACAAGTTGTATACTTTTTGCATGAACTGTGTATTCCGCAATTGAAAACTTGATAACCCTGTCTTTGCGACTTCAGAGACTGGGTGTGAAAAGTAGATGATAGAAAAGCAAAAACTAAATGTGAAGAAATAAAAAAAAAAAATAAAAAAAAAAGCTGAATGATGAACAAACAGAAACCCTGAAATTTTAACCCCTGAAATCATAAAAACCATAAATTAATTTCTGTAGAAATGATACAGAAAAAGCCAGTTATTTTAAAAAAAATGAAAAAAAAGTTATTGCGACTTCTCACAATTCTAACCTATTTTCTCACAATTGCGTGATATAAACTCGCAATTGAGAGTTAAGTCAGAACTGTCTATAAACTCACGATTCTGTGAACATATCAGTATTTTTTTCTCCTCAGAAATGAGTTTATATCTCACAATTCTGAGAAAAAAGTCAGAATTGTGTTTTATCTATCTTTTTTTTTTTTTTTTTTTTTTTTTTTTTTTTTTAGTGGCAGAAAAGGGCTTCCATAAAATGTAACTAAAAATGTCTGTAAACAAGTGAATTAAGCTTGCAAATGGATGGATGCATTCATTATAGGTCATGGAAATTCAGCTCTTTAGTCAGTGAAAGTCAGGGAAAAGTCAGGGATTTTGACATTTGGCTTAGAGCGGGAACCCTGTAGATAAGACCCTTCTTCATTGGCTGGGATTGTTTTGAGTGCATTTTGGTAGTTCAAACTCACAGGCACCATAGAAGTCCACTATATGGAGAGAAATCCTGAAATGTTTTCCTCAAAAAACATTTCTTTACGACTGAAGAAAGAAAGACATGAACATCTTGAGTGACAAGGGGGTGAGTAAATTATGTGCATTTTTGTTCTGGAAGTGAACTTCTCCTTTAATGCATTTGGTTTTCATATTTTATTTCTAATTAAGTATTTCTGTAAAAGCACAAAATCTAATTACATTTCAGTATGTTTGTTACATTAAGTGATTTATAAAGCTCTAGAAGATTTTGCACAGTGTGAAATTGTATTAGATTATAACGGCACTTACTGCTTTGACTGTAAAATGGTGTTTTGTGGTGTTTGCACACCAGAGTTGCTTTTTTCCAGAAGCTAAACTAAACTTGATTTAGTGTATATATAGAAATTGTTTACACTACCAGTCAAAAGTTTTTGAACAGTAAGATTTTGAATGTTTTTTTAAAGTCTCTTCTGCTCACTAAGCATGCATTTATTTGATCCAAAGTACAGCAAAAATGGTAAAATTGTGAAATAGTTTTACTATTTAAAATGACTGTTTTCTATTTGAATATATTTTAAAATGTAATTTATTTCTGTGATTTCAAAGCTGCGTTTTTAGCATCATTACTCCTGTCACATGATCCTTCAGAAATCATTCTAATATTCTGATTTACTGCTCAAAAAACATTTTTTATTATGTTGAAAACAGTAGATTTTTTTTTTTTTTTTCAGGTTTCTTTGAGTAGAAAGTTCAGAAGAACAGCATTTATCTGAAATAGAAATCTTTTGTAACATTATAAATGTCTTTATCATCTTTTAATCAATTTAAAGCATCCTTGCTAAAGAAAAGTGTTAATTTCTATAGCTTCTTTCCCCAAAATAATAATAAAAATTATACTGCTTTTGAATGGTATGGTGTATGTTACAAAAGCTTTTTATTTCAGATAAATGCTGATCTTTTGATTCATTTAATCATTAATAATAATAATAAAAATGTTTCTTGAATTAAATCAGCATATTAAAATGATTTCTGAAAAATCATGTGACACTGAAGACTGGAGGAATGATGTTGAAAATTCAACTTTGATCACAGGAATAAATTACATTTTAAAATGTATTCAAATGGAACGCAGTTCTTCTAAATCGTAAAAAGATTTTTTAATTTTACTGTTTTTGCTGTACTTTGGATATAAATGCATACTTGGTGAGCAGAAGAGACTTTAAAAGAAACGTTGCAAAACTTTTGACAGGTATTGTATTTATATTAACTAATAAAGAATGAAGTGCTAAATAAGATTGACTGAATTAGTAACGATACTTGTTAAATGCACACGTGAACTGAAGGATTATTCTGTTTGAGCAAAGCTCAGAGTAAACATTTGTTCATACAGTACGTCATTCTGTATTCATGCTTTTGTGGTCCTTGCAGTTCATTTCACAAAACACACTCATTACGTCGTTTCGAAGAACATAACTTGCTTTTACATGACTGATCATGCAAACACATTTCACGATGTCTAACTCTGGAAAAATGCAGATTAAACTGAGTACTAACATGTTTGTATTTACAGAGGGGGAAAGGGACTGTCATAATGCATTTAAGTGTTTAATTAATGACTGAGTTCATGTTTTAACAATGTTGCATTCAATAAATTCTAATACTTAATGTTTGTTGTGTGTGATTTTTATGCGAGTTTGTCCATATGCATGCTCCCGGTTGTCTTGAATGGGGAAAAATACTAACTCTAACGATACTAAACAACTGAAAGTGCATCAAATGTACTTGCTTTGCAACTTTGCACATTTGTAAAGAAACCTAGTGTCTTTTTAGCTGTGTGTTTTGGTTATTGTAATTAACATTCAGGAGGCTTTATTCCTGTAGGTGAATGTCGGAAAAGGAAGCCACCCTCATAAAGTCAAAGTGTTTGGACCGGGAGTGGAGAGAAGTGGACTGAAGGCTCACGAGCCGACGCATTTCACTGTGGACTGCACTGAAGCTGGAGAAGGTAATGCATGTTTACGGTGTTCGTTAAAATCACTGCTGTTTCGTGCGAGTTACACACTGTGTGTCTTTTTTTTTTTTTAGGTGACGTCAGTGTCGGAATCAAATGTGATGCGAATGTTATCAGCGATAAGGAAGAGGATGTTGATTTTGACATCATTCCCAACGCCAATGACACCATCACTGTCAAATATATTCCTCCTGGAGCCGGACGCCTCACGATTAAAGTGCTTTTTACTGATCAGGTGAGTGACTACCACAGAGATTTGTAGCAAACATGAGTGTTTGGAAATGTGTTTTCATTTTAAATAATTATTTCAGGACATAAAGCATCATGAATGTGTTTATTTAATTAGATTTTGACATACATTTTTCAAGTGGACTGGAAAATCGTTATAGTTTTGTTTATTTAAAACTATTTGTTTATAATTTAGATACATTTGGATGGCCAGAACAATCCTATGTTATAATTTAATTAATTTAAAATTTGCCATCCAGGTGGATTAAAAAAACGAATGTCATAACTGGTATTTATTTATTTTTTATGTATGCATTTATTTATTTGAAGTGCTTTGAAAAGTTGTCATAAATTTTATTTATTTAAAACCATTTAAATTTAAAACCCAAGTGAAAAATCTTTTTAGTCTGTCATTTTATTTATTTTAAAGTATTTATTTGTCAATTGAAAAATCGTGTAATTTATTTATTATTTTTATTTTTTAAACCCACTTATTTTAATTTAGAATCAAAGGTGACTGGAAAATTGCCTAGATTGGAAAATGTCTAGTTGTGTTTATTTTATTTTGTAATATTACATTTAATAATACACATTGAAATTTTAATCCCAGGTTCAATGAAAGGCCTGAAAATTACTTATTTTATTTTATTTTATTTATTTATTTATCCATCTATTTATTTAAAGCCAGTTATTTTAATTCAAACTTGTATGTTTCATTTATTTTATATCATTATTATTTTTTTTAATACACTTAAATTTTAATACCAGGTTGAGTGAATGGCCTGAAAATTGTTTTTAATATTTTAATTAATTTTTTTAAGCCACCTTATTTTATTTAAAAATTGGAAAATCGCATGTCTAGTTTTAAAATATTTTATTTATTTAAAAGAATTTTATTTTAAATAATATAATATTTAATAATGTATATACATTTTTAATCCCAGGTTCTGTGGATGGCCTGGATTTTTTTATTTTTTTTATTTTATAGTTTTATTTTATTTATTAAACCACTTATTTTAATTCTAAATCCCAGTAGATTGGAAAATCGTATGTCTAATTTAATTTTTTTTTTAAATGTATTTTAAGCTTTTTTTTTTTTTTAAACAAACAAACAAAAAAAATTTATTAAAAAATAAAAATGTTGACTTTTTATTCATTTTCTGGTGTTTTGTTCATATTTTAATGCAAATTGACAATTCTATGTCTTTATTCATTCATTCATTTTAATCCAAGAAAATATGATTTCTGAATCTCTACAAATACATTTGAAATGATCCATTTCAGGAAATCCCCGTCAGTCCGTTCCGTGTTAAAGTGGATCCTTCACATGACGCGTCCAAAGTGAAAGCAGAGGGTCCAGGACTTGCTCGAGCAGGTTTGTTGTTGGATTTGATGATATACGGATATAAAAAAAAAGGTCTCTTTCCTAATTTTCCCATGTGGTGTCCTTGTACCATCAGGTGTGGAGAGTGGAAAACCAACACACTTCACTGTTTACACCAAAGGAGCTGGCAAAGCTCCTCTGGACGTGCAGTTTTCTGGACCTAATAAAGGACAGCCTGTTCAAAACTTTGAGATCATTGACAACTATGACTATTCCCATACTGTCAAATACACACCCGTCCAGCAGGTAGGCATCTGCAATGGAGAGCCACACATTTAAAAGCAGTTCAGTGAGTTTAAATGGGTATCATCATTCTGCTTTGCTGTACCAACTCAGGGAGAGATGGTGATAACGGTGACCTTTGGTGGAGACCCTATTTCTAAAAGCCCCTTCGCTGTGGGTGTCGCAGCTCCTCTGGACCTTAGCAAGATCCAAGTGGATGGAATGGAAAATCGTATGTCATTTTATTTGTTTTTGTTTGTTTGTTTATTAGAAATATTTAAATTTTAACTCAAGTTTTATTTATTTAATGTAAGTTTCAGTGGATGGTTTAGAAAATTGTGTTTTTATCCATTTATTTATTTTAAGATATCTGTGTATTTCTTGGGTGGCCTGTGTTATTTTGTGTTATTTTAGTGCTTGGCCTAGGAAAAAAATATGTATTTATTTTATTTAAATTCAAGATCCAAGTATATGGCTTGGAAAATTGACTTATTTATTTATTTATTTATTTAATTTTATTTATTTAAAGCTACAGTCTGTTGATTTTAAGCCTTTAATTGTCACTCCCATTTTTGAACACAGACATGAAAATGTAGTATTTAAACTTAAATACTTTTAAAATTCCTAAACAAAAACATTTTGTGATATGATTTTGATGTACATTTTCCATCATAGTGCAATGTCTGATTTTAAAATGGTTATTTTTGTTTTGTTTTGTTTTAATCCAAGTTTCAGTATATGGCTGAAATTGTTTCATTTATTTAGTTACTAATTTATGTATTTATTTTACTAATTCATTTGTTAATTTTGTATAATCTTAATTTTATTTGTTTATTTTAAGCTATGGCCTGTTATTTTACACATTTCTATTTATTTATTTATTTATTTATTCATTTAAGAATGTTTATTTAAAAATATTATTTATCATAATATATTTAATAATAATAAATGTTTACATTTTAGTCTAATGTCCTACTGGTTGGCCTAGGGAAATATATTTTATTTATTCATTTATTTAAGCAACAGTCTATTGACTAGACTATTTTTATTTTGTATTTTTTATAAATATATTGATTTAATAATAAATATAAAAAATTTAATCCAGGGTCCTCCTGGATGGCCTGGAAAATTGTATTTATTTTTATTTTTAATCCAAGTTTCAGTGTATGTCTTAAATAGTTTTTATTTATTTATTTATTTTACTCATTCATGTTTTTTTTGTTTTTGTTTTTTTGTTAGGTGTTCAAGTAGGTGAGGATCAAGAGTTTGCCATTGCTACAAGAGGAGCAGGTGGACAGGGCAAACTGGAAGTCAAGATCACCGGCCCATCAGGAAAGCCAGTGTCCTGCGTAGTAGAGCCTCAACCTGGTAAAGGCGCCAGCCTGGTGAAGTACATCCCTAAAGATGAGGGCGTTTATGTGGTGGAGGTCGTCTACGATGGCAATCCAGTGCCAGGAAGCCCTTTCACAGTCGAAGCCATGCTGCCTCCTGACCCCAGCAAGGTACCAAAAGCATGATTTAAAGAAGTTCACTTCCAGAGCAAAAATGTACAGATAATGTACTCATCCAAGATGTTCCGGTCTTTCTTTCTTCAGTCGTAAAAAAAAAAAATTTTTTTGAGGAAAACATTTCAGGATTTTTCTCCATATAGTGGACTTCTATGGGCCCTGAGTTTGAACTTCCAAAATGCAGCTGTAAATGATCCTAGCTGAGAAAAAGGGTCCTATCTAGTAAAACGATATATATACTTTTGAACCTCAAACGCTCATCTTGTCTTGCTCTTCCTGAACTGTTTTTTCCAGTTCAAGACAGTTAGGGTGTGTCAAAACTCCCATCTTATTTGCTTCTATAACTTTAAAATCATCCTACATGGCTGTTTTACCTTTTTTGTAAAGGGTGTTTTATATTCTTTGCATGTTCGCTTTGCAAACACTGGGTCGGTACTTCTGCAGCGATGTAGGGTGATTTTGAAATGATTTTTGAAGTTGAGGGAGAAAATGAGATTTTCAACATACCCTAACTGTTTTGAACCAGAGATGCACAGACTACTCATGCACATCATAGACAAGATGAGCATTTGAGGGTAAAAAGTATATAATATGTAATTTAAAAAAATTGATAGATAGATAAGATAAGATAAGACCCTTCTTCCTCAGCTGGGATTGTTTGAAGCTGCATTTAAACTACATTTTGGCGCCATAGAAGTAACACCATGAAATGTTTTCCTCAACAATTTCTTTACTTTATCTGTACATTTTTGTTCTAAAAGTGAACTACTCCTTTACCTTCATTTAGAAAAGGAAAAAGTCCTAACTTATTTGTTGTTTTGTCTGTCCAGGTCAAAGCGTTCGGTCCGGGACTGAAGGGTGGTCTCGTAGCGAGCCCAGCTGAGTTTACTATTGACACCAAGGGCGCTGGAACCGGTGGACTCGGCCTTACCGTCGAAGGCCCAACCGAAGCTAAAATTGAGTGCTCAGACAATGGCGACGGCACCTGCTCTGTGTCTTACCTCCCCACCGAACCCGGAGAGTATCTAGTAAACATTCTCTTCGAGGACGTTCATATTCCTGGCTCGCCCTTCCATGCGGACATCCAGTACCCGTTTGATCCCACCAAAGTGGTGGCATCCGGCTCTGGCCTGAAGCGAGGCAAAGTAGGCGAGATCAGCGTCCTGAACGTCGACTGCGCCAAAGCCGGACCGGGACAGTTGACGCTGGAGGCCGAGTCTGATTCTGGAGCAAAAGCCAAGACTGAAGTTGTGGACAACAAGGATGGGACCTACACGGTCACCTATGTCCCGCTGACGGCCGGTATGTACACGCTACTGCTGAAGTACGGAGGCAAGACCGTCCCCAACTTCCCCACCAAAGTGAGCGTGGATCCGGCTGTTGATACCAGCAAAGTCAAGGTGTTTGGACCTGGAGTTGCAGGAGAAGGTATTGGCATAAGTTTCTAGATTACATGCCATTTTATGTTCACTTCATGATTTGGCTTCTTTCATTTCTGGAGCCTTTTCACTGGTTTTGTAACATTGTGTGTGAAGAGATGTTGTTATGGAGGCCTGCAAGTGTTGTCATGCTGTAAATGATGTAATTGAATTTGTTTTTACAGAGAAGATGCGCTGTTTTGTAACATCTGTGAACTTCTTCAATAAGTCCATTGTGTGTGTTTTTTTTATTTTTTTTTATTTTTATTTTTTGGTCTGTAGGAGTTTTCAGGGAGGCCACGACGGAGTTCACCGTGGATGCACGAGCTTTGACCAAAGCTGGTGGGAAACACGTTAAAGCTCATGTGAAGAACCCGTCAGGTGCTGCTACAGACTGCGTTGTTAGTGACAAAGGCGACGGAACTTATAATGTGGAATACACTCCATTTGAGAATGGTATAGTGCACAACATCTTATTTAAATGGCCTGAAAAATCATGTCAAAATGTATTTATTTATTAATTTTGAATCAAAGATCCAATTGAATGGCCTGGACAGTCCTGTATTTTGTTATTTTATTTTATTTTCAAGATCTAATTGAATGTCCTGAACAATCATTTTTATTTAATTTTATTCCTGGACAGTTCTTTTTTTTTTTTTTTTTTTTTGTGGACAATCCTTTTTAATTTTATTTATTGTTATTTATGTCCAATTAAATGGCCTGAACATATTTTATATTATTTAATTTAATTTTATTTTCTTTTAATGACCTGGACAATCCTGTAATATTTATTTATTTATTTATTTATTTATTTATTTATTTATTTATTTATTTAAATCCAAGATCCATGGACCGCATGGACAATCCTATGTTATTTATTGATGGATTTAATTGATTTACTTACTTACAACTTTATTAATTTTTAACCCAAGATCCAAGTGGATGTCATGGCCAGCTTGGCTTCTTTATCCAAAGCGACTTTCCTTGCATGCAAGCTATACATTTTATCATTTTGTGTTTTCCCTGAGAATCAAACCCACGCATCATGCTGTTTTTGAGCTCCAGGAGCACTACAGGTTTCATCTTGAACGTGTATTTTGAAGAACAACAGTATAGCTTGCCAGAGAATACAGATAATTTACCCAGATTTATGAGGTGACAAAGTCATTTTCAGCAGCAGCACAGCAAGACACTACAGAAGAAACCATTGTTTTCTTCCTTGGAAGCAGAGTGTGATTTGTCTCTTTTGTCTCTCTGCCACAGGAGTCCACAGTGTGGAAGTTCTGTTCGATGAGACTCCAGTTCCAAAGAGTCCGTTCCAGGTCGGGGTGGCCGAGGGCTGTGACCCCTCACGTGTGCAGGCCAAGGGCCCGGGTCTGGAAGGAGCACTGACTGACAAACCAAATAAGTTCTCCATCGTCACCAGGTTAATAAGCTTAAAATATTGCATTTGTCATTTCATTTTTAGATTTGCCTGCAATACTGTTTGAAAGTTTGAGGTCAGTATCATAGATGGGAAATTTTACTTTTAATTCATCAAGCGTGCAATAAAAGCAGCACAAATGTTTTCAACACCGATAATAATCAGAAATGTTTCTTGAGCAGCAAACCATATTAGAATGATTTCTGAAGGATCATGTGAAACTGAAGACTGGAGTAATGATGCTGAAAATTCAGCTTTGATCACAGGAATAATTAACATTTTATATATATATATATATATATTCACATAGAAAACTGCTATTTTAAATCAGAGTTATTATAGTTAACTAAAACATTTTTAAAGCTTAAACCAAACCTTTTAATTTAAAAATTAAAAAAAAAAAAAAAGATTTAACTGAAATTATTTTATTAATTTGTTAAACTAAATGAAAATGTAAAATTTTTCCTTGGCAACTAACTGAAATACAATAACTAAAACAAAAATTAAAATGAATAAAAATACATATTTAATAATAATAATAATAATAATAATAATTTACTTAATTTACAAATGACTAAAACTTTAAATAAAATAATAATAATGCAAAATAAAATAATACTCTCAATGCTAAAATTACTGTTATTAATTTTTATATTTTACCTTAATTGTAATATTGCACCATAATATTACTGCTTCCACTGCATTTTTTTAATCAAATAACCAGTCAAAAGTTTTAAGATTTAAGATTGAATTTTGTTAGTCTCTTCTGCTCACCAAGCCTGCATTTATTATGTGATCCAAAGTACAGCGAAAGCAGTAATATTGTGAAATATTTTTAAAAATAAACAACTGCTTTCTATTTGAATATATTTTAAAGTGTAATTTATTCCTATGATCAAAGCTGAATTTTCTGCATCATTAATCTAGTCTTCAGTGTCATATGATCCTTTAGAAATCATTCTAATATGCTGATTTGTTATTCATGAAGCATTTATTTATTTATTATTATTATTATTATTATTATTATTATTATTTTTATTATTATTATCATCATCATCATCATCATCATCATCATCATCATCATCATCATCATCATCGTCGTCATCATCATATTTGAAAATTGTTGAATACTTTTTTCAGGATTCTTTGAAGTATAATTAATTTTATTTTTGGGGGGGGAGAAATGATAGAAATCATTTTATTTAGCAATAAGTAAGTTTAGTAATGATGCTAAACATTCAGCTTTGAAAGCAGGAATAAATTACATTTTAAAGTATATTCAAATAGAAAACAGTTATTAAAAATGTTGCAAATATTTCAAAATTGTACTGTTTTTGTTGACTTAGGATCAAATAAATGCAGGCTTGGTGAGCAGAAGAGACTTCTTTAAAAACATTGTAAATCTTACTTTTGACTGATAGTGTAAATGAACATGAGATTTTCAAAAATGTTCAATTAAAATCTTACCAACTTCAAACTTGTGAACACTAGTGTAGATCTTGTTCTGTAATATGCTAAAATGACTCTGAGAGGGTCTAACCAACCATCTTGTGATCCATACAGAGGAGCTGGTATTGGTGGATTGGGAATAACCGTAGAAGGTCCATCCGAGTCGAAAATGTCCTGCAAAGATAACAAAGATGGCAGCTGTAATGTTGAATACACCCCATATGTGCCTGGTCTGTATGACGTCAACATCACCTATGGAGGACAACACATTCCCGGTACATAAAACTGCCTTTTTTTTTTTTTTTTTTTTTTTTAAATCAGAAAGAAGAAAGCATTACTGCAGCTTTGAGAGATGCATCTTGACATGTTTTGAACCAGAGACCCAGTTTCCCCCTTGCAAAACCTCTTGAATTATGCCGCAAATTTGTTTTCATTAGCATTACACCCGGGAAATGAGATCTCATGTATCTGAGGAGAGCAGCTACCGCATTCTCACTGCTGGACATTATGAGCTCGCGTTTCATTGAAAACATTCACCACGCCAAGACCACATAGTGCGAATCTCCCACATAAATGCTACTTCCAGATTGTTTAAATCACGTCTATAGAAGCTGCTAGAGCAATATTTTAGAGTTGTTGAGCTATCAGACTACAGTCTTGTGGAAACAAAATATAAACTCACTCAGAAAACGTAGAAACTGCATAGTGATGAATAAAATGTGCTATGTTTGGGGCAGCCCGTTTCTGCGAAAATAAATATAGTCATGGCCAAAAATATTGGCACCCTTGCAATTCTGTCAGAAAATACAACACTTCTCTCAGTTGCAAATGTTTTAGTAAACACAGGTTTGTTTTTGTTTGCACTGGAACAACACACACCAAAAAAAAAAAAAAAACAGAAGAAAAGTCGAACTTGATAACATTTCACACAGACCTCAAAAATGCCTGAACAAAATTACTGGCACCTTGTCAAAATTGTTCAAGCATGTGATGCTCCTGTAATTTGTATTTAGACACACCTGTGGGCAATATAGTAATCACTCTTGCAACCAGTTAAAATGGAGAAATGTCACACTGAGCATGGAGAAAAGAAAGAAGTGTAAAGAGTTGTCTGTGGATTTGAGAGAAAGAATTGTGGAAAAACATTAACAATGTCAAGTCCATCTCTAGAGATCTTAATGTTCTGTATCATCAAGAGGTTTACAGCCCATGGCACTGTAGCTAACCTCCCTGAATGTGGACAGAAGGGCAAAATAATGAAAAATTACAATGAAGGATTGTTTGAATGGTGGATAAGGAACCCAGATTAACTTCAAGATTAAATTCAAGCTGATCCGCAGACAAAGGGTAAAACAGTGACCGCTTGCACTGTCGGTCACCATCTGAATGAAAAGGGACGCTATGATAGGACACCACTTCTGAAACAAAGGCATGCACAAGCAAGACTGGAGTTTGCCAAAACTTATGTGACAAAACCACAATCCTTCTGGGAGAATGTACTGTGGACAGATGAGACAAAAGTAGAGCTTTTTGGTAAAGGACATCATGGCACTGTTTACAGAAAAAGAAGTGAGGCCTACAAAGAACAGAACACAGTCCCTACAGTCAAACATGGTGGAGGTATCATCACACATGCCTTGACTGTGTGAACGGTATCATGAAATCTGATGATCACCAAAGAATTTTGGGGCGCAACATAGTGGCCAGTGTCAGAAAGCTGTGTCTCCACCAGAGGTCATGGGTCTTCCAGCAGGGCAATGACCCGAAACACACTTCAAAAAGCACTCAGAAATGGTTACAGACAAAGTGCTGGAGAGTTCTGAAATGGCCAGCAATGAGCTCAGATATGAATCCCATAGAACACCTGTGGAGAGATCTCAAAACAGCATTTGGGAAAAGGCATCCTTCAAATCTGAATGTCCTGGAGCAGTTTGCAAAAGAAAAGAAGAGTGGACTCATTCATGGTTACAGGAAGTGATTGATTTATTTCAGTTATTTTTTCCAAAGGGGGTGCTACCAAATATTAAGTTAAGGGTGCCAATAATTTTGTCCAGTGCATTTTTTGGGTGCTGTGTTATATTGTATCAGATTTGACTTTTCTGGGTTTTTTGTGTTGTTCCAATGCAAACAAAAAAATAAACATGCGAGTACCAAAAAACTTTCTAGAGAATTGCAAGGGTGCTGATATTTTTAGCCATGACTGTATATCAAAATCTTGTCATCATTTGGCTTATTTTGTGCATCTTCTCATCTTCCTGTGTCTTGGACGTTAATCTGATTTATCTGTCTTATCTTATAATAGCTCCAGTTGAATTGCATTAGCTTGCATGGACGCACTAGTCAATGTCTCATTGTGAAAGTGTTTATCTCTGTTTGCGTCATAGGAAGCCCGTTTAAGGTGCCGGTGAAGGATGTTGTTGACTCCAGTAAGGTGAAGATTTCTGGGCCTGGTGTCGGTTCTGGAGTGAGAGCTAAAATCCCACAATCCTTCACTGTGGACTGCAGTAAAGCTGGAGTCGCTCCTCTGTCTGTGGCTGTAACTGGACCTAAAGGTAAAAATGCATTTACGTGAGGCTTTTGCATAAAAAATGAAAATTTTCTTTTGTTAGGCTTGATTGGATTATTTTATTTTAAATTTATTATTATTAAATACTAGCTTACTGCACAGTATTTACTTATTTTTGTTTGTTTTATTTTATTCTAAATTAAATGGTACCATACTGCAGAATATATTTAAACACTTTTTATTGTATTTTTAATATTTTATTTATTTTAGTTTAATTCTGAACAGTATGCATGTAAACACTTTTTATTTTATTTTATATTTTATAATGTTATAATATTATATATTTATAATAATATAATTTTAGAATTTGTATATATATATATATTATAGCATTCTTTTTTTAGTTTTGTTCTGAATTTAATACTAGCTTACTGCGCAGTATAACTATTTATGTAATTATTTTTATGTATGTTTATTTCTTTATTTTTGTATTTTATTTGTTTTTGTTCTGAATTAAATACTAGCTTGCTACACAATATATACTTAAACATTATTTTATATAAATTTGTTTGTTCATTTATTCATGTTCATTTTTATGTATTTATTTGCTCATTCAGATGATTTGTTTTTTTTATATATTTTTTTTTTCTTTGTTCATTTGTGTTCATTTATTTATTTTGTTCAGAATTAAATACCATACTGCACAGTATATGTAAACACTTTTTTTGTGGGGTTATTTATGTATTTATTTACTTTATATTTGTGTTCATTTACTTTTGTTCTGCATACTAGCATACTGCACAGTGTGTTTATGCAATTGTGTTGCATTTATTATATATTTTTTTTAATATATGTAACAATTATTTCAAGCAGAAGTGTGCTGCTTCGCTATATTGCATGTTTAATTTCCTATGATTGTTGAAGTTATCATTATGTACTTAACTTATTTAGTTTTTGGCAGACCAATCATATAACCAGTATGTTGTTGTTTGCAGGTGTTGCTGAAAAGGTTGATGTCCGAGATAACGGTGATGGCACACACACAGTGGCCTACACACCGTCTGTGGAGGGCTCGTACTCCGTCGCGGTCAAATATGCAGATGAAGAAATTCCACGCAGGTACTTTTGTCAGATTGACTTGCTGTATTCACACCTGCTGTGAGCGCTACAGTTATCAAACTTATCTATCAAATGTGTTTTTCAGTCCGTTCAAGCTGCGCGTTCAGCCCACTCACGATGCCAGTAAGGTGCGTGCCAGCGGCCCCGGCCTGACCACCGGCCTCTCCGCCAGCTTCCCTGTGGAGTTCACCATCGACGCCAAGGACGCGGGCGAGGGCCAGCTGTCAGTGCAGATTACCGTGAGTCCTGACATCTTCAGTCTCGGCTTCCTCTTGTGGTTTAAAGAAACGGATCTATGTTTCAATATGTCTGATTATTATTAATGTGTTTTTTTGAGGTTTATTCAAATGTTTTCACATGGCCAACAGACTAAAATCACATGGATTTAGTTTTTGAATTGTAGTGGAAAAGATTAATGAGGATCCTCAAATAGCACGTAGTGGCAAAGCATCTTTCTCTTGTTATTTTATCTGCTCTGGTAACTTCTTTAAAAAACATAAAAAATATATAGATAAATTTAATTTTAAACCTTTTTTTTTTTTTTTTCTTCTTCACATTTCATATCAAGCTCTGATGAACAAGGCCTGAAGGTCAATATCATGTTATATAATCTGTCAATGCAAGCAATTTTGCCTTGGGTAGGTCAAAGTCAATCATAATAAATGTGCATTTATCTCATTACATAAGGTAAGGTTTAAAGGTTTTATTAACAATTAGCCTAAATGTAACCAATGCAAATGTTTTACAGGCTGTTATGATTACGAAATCTATTAAATGTAGTAGATTTAATTAATTAGTTGTGCCATTTTAGCCTAGACATCCTTTACAAAACTACGAAAACGTGTATTAGTAAAATGAAGGACATCATCATGTTATTTAGATCCCCAAAAATGCCATCTCTCTTTTTGTGTGATGCCTTTAAATCTGAGTCTGTTTCGTCTGACATCTTTGTCTGATGCCTTTAAATCTGAGTTTGCTTTGTCTGTCGTCTTTTTGTCTGATGCCTTTTAAATCTGAGTCTGCTTCGTCTGGCGTCTTTTTGTCTGTTGCCTTTTAATCTGAGTCCGTTTGTCTGTTTTTTTTAAATCTGATTCAGTTTCGTCTGACGTCTTTTTGTCTGATGCCTTTAAATCTGAGTCTGCTTCATCTGATGTCTTTTAGTCTGATGCCTTTTAAATCTGAGTCCTTTTGTCTGTTTTTTAATCTAAGTCAGTTTCATCTGTCGTCTTTTTCTCTGATGCCTTTTAATCTGAGTCCGCTTCGTCTGTCGTCTTTTTCTCTAATGCCTGTTTAAATCTAAATTCGCTTCGTCTGACGTCTTTGTCTGATGCCTTTTAAATCAGAGTTTGTTTCATCTGACGTCTTTTTGTCTGATGCCTTTTAATCTGAGCCTGTTTCATCTAATGTTTTTTAATCTGATTCAATTTCATCTGTCGTCTTTTTCTCTGATGCCTTTTAATCTGAGTCCGCTTCGTCTGTCGTCTTTTTCTCTAATGCCTGTTTAAATCTAAATTCGCTTCATCTGACGTCTTTTTGTCTGATGCCTTTTAATCTGAGTCCGTTTCATCTAATGTTTTTTTTAATCTGATTCAGTTTCGTCTGACGTCTTTTTGTCTGTTGCCTTTTAATCTGAGTCCGTTTGTCTGTTTTTTTAAATCTGATTCAGTTTCGTCTGACGTCTTTTTGTCTGATGCCTTTAAATCTGAGTCTGCTTCATCTGATGTCTTTTAGTCTGATGCCTTTTAAATCTGAGTCCTTTTGTCTGTTTTTTAATCTAAGTCAGTTTCATCTGTCGTCTTTTTCTCTGATGCCTTTTAATCTGAGTCCGCTTCGTCTGTCGTCTTTTTCTCTAATGCCTGTTTAAATCTAAATTCGCTTCGTCTGACGTCTTTGTCTGATGCCTTTTAAATCAGAGTTTGTTTCATCTGACGTCTTTTTGTCTGATGCCTTTTAATCTGAGCCTGTTTCATCTAATGTTTTTTAATCTGATTCAATTTCATCTGTCGTCTTTTTCTCTGATGCCTTTTAATCTGAGTCCGCTTCGTCTGTCGTCTTTTTCTCTAATGCCTGTTTAAATCTAAATTCGCTTCATCTGACGTCTTTTTGTCTGATGCCTTTTAATCTGAGTCCGTTTCATCTAATGTTTTTTTTTAATCTGATTCAGTTTCGTCTGACGTCTTTTTGTCTGATGCCTTTTAATCTGAGTCCGTTTGTCTGTTTTTTTAATCTGATTCAGTTTCATCTGACGTCTTTTTGTCTGATGCCTTTAAATCGGAGTCCGCTTTCTCTGGCGTCTTTTTGTCTGATGCCTTTTAATCTGAGTCTGCTTCATCTGATGCCTTTTAAATCTGAGTCTGCTTCGTCTGGCGTCTTTTTGTCTGTTGCCTTTTAATCTGAGTCCGTTTGTCTGTTTTTTTTTTAAATCTGATTCAGTTTCGTCTGACGTCTTTTTGTCTGATGCCTTTAAATCTGAGTCTGCTTCATCTGATGTCTTTTAGTCTGATGCCTTTTAAATCTGAGTCTGCTTTGTCTGGCGTCTTTTTGTCTGTTGCCTTTTAATCTGAGTCCTTTTTTTTTTTTTTTTTTTTTTTTTTAATCTGATTGTTTCGTCTGACGTCTTTTTGTCTGATGCCTTTAAATCTGAGTCTGTTTCGTCTGGCGTCTTTTTGTCTGATGCCGTTTTAATCTGAGTCAGTTTCTTCTGATGTTTTTTTTAATCTGATTCAGTTGCGTCTGATGTCTTTTTGTCTGACCGTCCTTTTAGGTATTGCGTATTAGGCTCTTTCATGCTTCCTGTTTTTTCATCCCTAGATTTAACCTTCTAGAGATATATTTTACACATCTGCACACATCTATTTTTGTCTCAAATGCGAGTGAAATATTCTCACTATCGAGCCCTACGCATTTCCTATGAGAGTTTCTAGAATTAGTGGACAGGTGCCTGGATGGGTCTAATTTAGTCGTATCAAGCAATTTCGCTTTACAGTCTCCTTCCCCGTCTGTTAATAGATGAGACCAGTTATATTTGTCAATCAGTGCCACAAATACAGTCTTTAAAAAAAGTGCATTTATGTACATGTCTGAAGCGAGGAACGAAACCAATTGACACAACTAAAACTAATTTTACCACACAAAATAAATCAGTTTGATGAATGAATTCAAATACAAAGTGACGGCAGAGTTGACACACAAATAATAAAAAAAAATTATATAACCTGAGTAAAATCAGCTTACCTGTAAATGTTTCTTTAGATTCGACGTTGACTATAAATATAAATAAATAAATATTAAAGTAAAATATTTTCAGTCAGCTAGAAGACTTTACATTTGGATTCAGTTTTTTAGACTTGCAATAGAAAAGATGAATGAGGATCTGCAAGTATCACATGATAGCATATTGCGACATTTATTTTCATACGTCTTTCTCTTGGATGCAGTGTGTTATTTTATCTTTTGAGAAGTTACTGCTCCGGTGATCCCGGATTAGATTATATTTTTCCATTTGGACGGGAGTTTCGGGCTCTAAATGCATTCACTGAGACAAGCGACAGGCCAGCAATGAGATAAATGGACATCTGACGAAAGCCAAACTGCAGCAGGAAATCCAGAGGGAAATTGAACCTTTTCCTCCTCAGTCCTGTTTCTTATTGATGAAGTTCCTCTCAGTGTCATTTATAGTGGTTTCTCGGTTCATCCGAGGACCTCAGAGTCTCCGAATCTGTTTTGGAGGTTGGAGGTCCTGCAGGCGTTTCTCAAAGTTTTTCATGCATTTCAGGATCAGGATGGTAAACCCAAGAAAGCCAACATTCAGGACAACCACGATGGAACCTATAAAGTGTCTTACGTGCCGGATAAAGTGGGCCGTTACACTATTGTGATCAAGTATGGTGGAGATGAGATCCCGACTTCTCCATATAGAGTGAGAGCAACCACTACAGGAGACGCCAGCAAGTGCACTGTCACAGGTATGTCAGCACTCATCTGAGCATTTTTAGGCTTTGTTTGGACACACAGCTGATGTATACTTATATTATAATTCAATATTTATTTGTAATTAATTTAAATCATTTGTTTTATATTTAATTATTTTGATTTATTATTTATTATTTATATATATATATATATATATATATGTATATGTTGTTTTTATATTTAATTAAAATATGTATTGTATAAATTATAAATATATAAATTATATAAATATGTTATTCAAATATTATTAAAACTCTTTATATATATTTATTAATTTTATTAAAAAAACTATCATATTTTTAAATCTTATTTTTGTATTTAAATTTTCTACAGTTATTTTAAGTAAATGTATACAATTTTATTTTATTTATTTTATTTTAGCCTGTATAACTATTTAAGTAAAAGCCTGAATAACCAAGTAAATTTTATTTTATTTTATTTTATTTTATTTTATTTTATTTTATTTGAATGACGACAAATTTATAATCTTTTTTTTTTAGTTTGATCAAAGATTCGGTTTTAAATTTTCAGTCCTATTTTCAATGCTAATTTTTGCTAAATATTACAAATAACCATACTTTTCAATACTTTAATTCAATTATTATTTTCAATCTTATGTTTTTATTTACATTTTCTAAAATTTATTTTAAGTAAATGTATACATTTTTATTTTAGTCTGAATAACTATTTAAGTAAATGTATACATTACTTAATTTATTTTACTTTATTTATTTTAGCCTGAATAAATATGAAAAAAAAAAAAAAAATCTTTTTTTTATTTTTTGATGAATTTTAGTTTGAACAAAGTTGGAGTTTTAAATTTTCAGCCCTATTTTCAGTACTAATTTGTGCTCTATATTACTAATAACTATTTACACTGATGAATCTACACCAGCTTGACCAAACTGATAAATAGATATACTGATAATAAACTGATGAATAGATAAGTGGGATAAAAACCTTATTCAAAATATGTTCTGCCACAATAACTGACCTTACAACCAGTTAAAGGCTTTCAAATCGCAACCATCTCAGATTTCAAAAATTGAAAGCACACCAAAAGGAAATGATGCTGTAATGGAGGGCAGATCTCCAAAAACAAACCCTTAGCAAATCTTCGCTCATACACGAACATGCGATCTGTGTCCTCCAGGACCTGGCATCGGGCCGACCATCGGCATCGGAGAGGAGGTCGGTTTTGTGGTGAACACTAAAGGAGCGGGCAAAGGCAAGGTCTCCTGCATCGTCGTCACTCCAGAGGGCACCGAGGTGGAAGCTGAAGTCATCGAGAATGAAGACGGGACCTTTGACATCTTCTACACTGCTCCTAAACCCGGGACGTACGTGATTTACGTGCGCTTCGGAGGGGAGAACATCCCCAGGAGCCCCTTCAAAGTCACGGTGAGAAGCAAACGCTGATAACATCGGCTCTTAAGAGGAACCATATTGAAGAGTTTTTTTTTTTTTAAGGAGCTGGAATAGATGTGGGCCCTTTT
>CM065137.1:30771184-30788684 GCA_033026305.1 Cirrhinus molitorella
TTTGTTATTAATAATAATAATAATAATAATAATAATAATAATAATAATAATAATTATTATTATTATTATTATTATTATTATTATTATTATTTATTACAACAATCACAATTTCTGACAGAAAACTTTTTTCTCCAAATCGTGCAACCCTGCATTTCTTAGCATTTCCGCAAGTGGTGCAATAGCAGATGTTTATGTAAACCCGGTGACTGTTGTAGTTATACTGTTAACACATTTCTACCTTTTGTATTTACCTGTTAGCACAGTAAAACATGGAGGTTTGTTACCGCCAAAAACAACAAATTTACAACAGCTTTGGCACAGTTTTCTGTGTGTGTTTGAATGTGTCTCTGTGTTTCCTCATGCATCTGAAGTTTCATATTCATACATATCATCATTTCTCAGGCCACAGATGAAGTTCCCATGATGCAGCAGCAGTCAGTCCAACAGCAAAAGGCAGCACCAGGCGTCGGCTTCCAGCCCTGGGTACAAAGACAAACATCTCACCTTGTTACCCTTCACTCTTTTCCAGCCTTTGCACTGAAACTCCAGCTTCCAGCCAGTCACCTTTCTGTCCTAATGTTTGTTTTTGTCGGTCACTCTTTTCTTGACCTCCTATTTTTCATTTAATGGGGGTTTCTGTTCACTTCCTCTTCATTTTTGACCACTCAAGCATCGTTTTTTTTTGCAGGAAATGATTGAATTGTTACTCGTCGCTTTCAATTTCCTCCCTCTCTCGTTGATTAGTCTTGAACACGCTCTGGTTTTTAAACTATAGTGTTTTTCGTTGATGACAGAAGCAGAGGGAAACTCTACAGAGTGTTTAGACTGGTATAGTTTTGTTTGGAGTGGACGCTAGTTTTAAATTGGTCATTATTATGACATTAACCTAGCTCGACGAAGAGCTATTATGCACCATTCTCTTGCCCTGATGTAGTTTTATTCATAAAGTTTAGGAGACGTCGTTTCCAAAACCACAAAGCAGATCTGTGAAACGCTCAACACTCCTAGCTTTAAAAAAACACACTACTGTTAAAACAAACTAATACTTTTATTCAGCAAGGACACATTAAATTGATCAAAAGTGAGCGTAAAGACATTTATAATTGTCTTTATAAGTCCAAATTGTCATTATAATGCAAAATAAACCTCAATTATTTTCACAACTTTATTTATTAACATTATTAAAAAGTAACACAATGAATCCTGCCGTTAATTGTTAATCTGAATACATTTCCATTTGTACATATTATGTAATTTATGTATGTAAATATGCACTTTTTCCACATTCATATATTTTTTAATTGTTTTAGTACTGGTTTTATTTTAGTATATTTATATAAACAATTACAATAACAAGACACACACAAATTTTTTTATTATTATTATTATTAATGCAGTACAAGAAATGCTGCCTTGGGGAATTAATACTAATAAATATACATTTTACTTATAATTAAATAATATACATTTAATTAAAATTGTTACATTATGGTAATTTTTTTATTGATTTACCATCAGAAATAATCAACAGTGATTTACCATCAGCTATTAGCAACACAACACACAAAAATAATTTTATTATTATCAAGGCAGTACAAGAAATACTGCATGAAGTGTTAATACTAATAAATATACATTTTACTTATTACATAATTTAAATAATATACAATTTTCACATTATGGTATTGCGATTTGTTAGAATTTTTTTTTTTTTTAATAGCCAAAAAATACTTTAAAAATTCTATACATATATACAATACTGCTATTGATATTTATTGTATTTTTTTTTTAAGCCAGATTTTGTTCTTTTTAGTCAAAGATTATGAAATGCGTCATTTAAAATAATAAACTACAAAATAATGTTAATTCTTATTGTAACTTTCATCAAAAATCCTGAAAAATCAAATGTGTGTGTGTGTGTATATATAGAAAAAATATGTTTTCAAATCAGCATATTAGCTTTCTGAAGGATCATGTGACACTGAAGACTGGAGTAATGCTGAAAATTCAGCTTTGATCACATGAATAAATTACATTTGACAAATATATTCAAATAGATCACTGTTATTTTACATTTTAAAAATATCTCAGTTTTTACTGTATTTTTGATCAAATAAATGCGGCTTTGGCGAGCAGAAGAGACTTCTTTTGAAACCTTACAATCCTTACCAAACCCAAAATGTAGGTAAACACAGAATATTTTATTTCATATTTATTGATTCATTTAAAGTCTCGTTGTAGTGATTACCTCATTCCCTCCAGGTGAAATGGGGAAAAGCAGAAAGTGTCATTTATCAGTAATGATTCTTCCTGGTGTGGTTTATCTGTATTAATGTTTCAACATGTTTCCTGCTATGCACACTGTCCTCCTCCATATTTCTCAGATGTTTATTATGGTTCTGGGGATTTTTCTCCTCTCTTTTCCAGGCCGCTTTGCTTTGTCAGGTGTGCTAGGGGATCGATCGCAGTTTCTCCGTCTCTGTCTTCCACCGTTTCGTGTCTAACACGCGTTTGTCTTCTGCTGTGGCTGAATCACTGGGCTGTTAATGTCTTTTCTCGTCCACAGCGCTCTCGCTTTCAGAATGGATCGCACAGACTGACTAAACATGGAAATGTTTAACAGGCCGTTGTAATGGATGCGTTTGTATCGTCCGCTCTCATTTATTCAGATTTCCGCCTCACAGGTTACAGATGGGGCGTATATTCCTGCCAACAGCGTGAACGGGACGGGGTACAGACCTTTCGATATGGTGATTCCCTTTACCTTTAGAAAGGGGGAAATCACAGGTGAGAGATTGCAGAAGACACCTGGAGTTAAGTGAATAAAACTTGACTTGTTGTTAGTTATTAGTTGCACATAAGCTAAATTTGAAGTGGTTAAGAGGTTTTGTGCAGACAATAGATCTTTAAAAAAACAAAAAACAAAAAAAAACATATCAGAGTCATATTTTACCCCACAACTGCAAAGAGGAAAAACACACAAAATGCAAGAAAATTAAGCATATTTTTTGGATCATTAATAATCATTACTATAATCCAAAATGAATTCATAACTCTTATTTACTTTATTTATAACATAATGGGCAATAAATAAATACTGCCATGAAGTATACATGTATATTTTTTTTCACATTATGGTAAAAAAGTTTCACTACTGATTTCACTACTACTTTTATTTTATTTCTTCTTCTTCTTCTTCTTCTTCTTCTTCTTCTTCTTCTTCTTCTTCTTCTTCTTCTTCTTCTTCTTCTTCTTCTTCTTCTTCTTCTTCTTCTTCTTCTTCTTCTTCTTCTTCTTCTTCTTCTTCTTCTTCTTCTTCTTCTTCTTCTTCTTCTTCTTCTTCTTCCTCTTCCTCTTCCATCATAAAGGAAATACAAGAAATAATGTGTATGATGTATTAATACTAATAAATACACATTTTATATATTATAGAATTTGTATCTTGTATATTTGGTTTTTTTCACATGCTAATGAACTTTGTTAGAAATGTTTTAATTATGGACATTTTTAGAAAGTATAATTTATATTATATTATATTATTATTTATTTTTTTATTTGTGAAGTATTATTTTTTCCATAAACAATAACCAATAATAATAGCAACACAACTCCCAAAATAAATAATTTTAATGTGTTATTAATTATATCATAATATATTGTTTGTATTTATTTACTTATTTATGTTTGTTTCCAGGTGAGGTACACATGCCGTCAGGTAAAACCGCCCAGCCTGAGATCATAGACAACAAAGACGGGACGGTCACAGTGAAATACGCGCCCACAGAAGCTGGACTCCACGAAATGCACATCAAATACAATGGGACACACATCCCAGGTCAGAGTCCACACACCATCTGACACCATATAATTTTTATGTGTTCTATTAATTATTGAATTTCACCCCGAAATCAAAGGGGAAAAAGTAAATTAAGTTGTTTTAAAAGTATGGGGGGGGGGGGGGGGGGGGGGGGAAGCAATAGAATTTACTATTTACTTTTTTATATTTACATTATGAAATAAGCAAATGCGTTTCTTTCTGGTAGTATATCACAGTATAATTTTAAATAATGAATTAAAATAAATTCATTAAAAAAAATCTATTTTAAAAGTATAACTTTGTGGTAGTATCACAATGCAAAAAAAATCTTAATGAGAATAAAGAAGGCTTAATTTTCTTCTCTTTTTTTTTTTTCTTCCCCCCCCCCCCCCCCCCATACAAAAAATATACATTTTTTTTCTTTTTTGGCTGTTTATTAAATATTTTAATTGTTTGTTTTTTTTTTTAAGTATAACTTTCTGGTAGTGGAAGACAATGCAAAAAAATCTCAGTCTTTAGGAAAAGAAATTTCCATTTAATTTTGTATTAGTACTTTATTTATTTATTTATGTATTTATTTATTTATTTATTGCTATTTATGAAACATTTTACAAAAAAATTTAATTTGTCATCATTTGCTCACCTTCAGCCCGTATGAGTTTCTTAAAGTGGTTTTGCAGCAGTTTTTCATATTAAAGCATATGTTGACCTTTCATTGTACAGAAAAGAGCTTGGAAGTTCTGCTAAACGTCTGATTCTGTGCTTAAGATAGAAAGTCATACGAGTTCAGAGTGACGACAGGGTTTTAATTTTTGGGTGATCTAACCCTTTAATAGCCGCTACTGGAACAAAGGTGCATAAGCGTGCATGAGAGTGATGAATGAGCTGTCAGGATTTGCTTTAAGGCCTTCGGTTTGGTCCCGGAGCTGCATGGGAGTGTTTGGGTGAAGGTTGAGGAGGCTTCACCTTTCAATAGATGTAGGTTGACTGAGGGCGGATGCAAAAAATGAGTGCCACTGATTTATTCAGTGTGGTGAAAGATCTCATGGGTGACTTCAGCTGTGAGGAATCTAAGAGGAGCTCTTGTGTTGCTGCAGATCCTCATGTAGGTGCTTGTTTTATGGCTGGAGTTTCGTGTTTTCCAGGCGCACAAACCTCAGTCAATATCACATGAATGTGAGAGTCGAGTGTCATCCGACGGGTTGATTTCTCCATATAAGGCAGGAAGAATGTTTATATAGTTGAATCATTCTTTTAGGTGTGCCTACATAAGGATATCCTGTTAGCATTAACAATGAGCTGGTATAATCATATAGTTTTGCATAATTATTTTTTTTCAATGCTTTTATTTTTTCTTTTTTACTTTGCTTCTCGATTCTTGATTTTACTTATTTTACATTTTGTTTTCTTTCTTTTTTGTTTTATTTATTTTTTTTGGTTTCTCATAAATAACCAGCAGTGATAACAATACACGCAATACATAACCATTGTATTATTAAAATTATATACATGTATACAGCAATACTGCTTATACAGGTCCTTCTCAAAAAATTAGCATATTGTGATAAAGTTCATTATTTTCTGTAATGTACTGATAAACATTAGACTTTCATATATTTTAGATTCATTACACACAACTGAAGTAGTTCAAGCCTTTTTTTTGTTTTAATATTGATGATTTTGGCATACAGCTCATGAAAACCCAAAATTCCTATCTCAAAAAATTAGCATATTTCATCCGACCAATAAAAGAAAAGTGTTTTTAATACAAAAAAAGTCAACCTTCAAATAATTGTTCAGTTATGCACTCAATACTTGGTCGGGAATCCTTTTGCAGAAATGACTGCTTCAATGCGGCGTGGCATGGAGGCAATCAGCCTGTGGCACTGCTGAGGTGTTATGGAGGCCCAGGATGCTTCGATAGCGGCCTTAAGCTCATCCAGAGTGTTGGGTCTTGCGTCTCTCAACTTTCTGTTCACAATATCCCACAGACTCTCTATGGGGTTCAGGTCAGGAGAGTTGGCAGGCCAATTGAGCACAGTAATACCATGGTCAGTAAACAATTTACCAGTGGTTTTGGCACTGTGAGCAGGTACCAGGTCGTGCTGAAAAATGAAATCTTCATCTCCATAAAGCTTTTCAGCAGATGGAAGCATGAAGTGCTCCAAAATCTCCTGATAGCTAGCTGCATTGACCCTGCCCTTGATAAAACACAGTGGACCAACACCAGCAGCTGACATGGCACCCCAGACCATCACTGACTGTGGGTACTTGACACTGGACTTCAGGCATTTTGGCATTTCCCTCTCCCCAGTCTTCCTCCAGACTCTGGCACCTTGATTTCCGAATGACATGCAAAATTTGCTTTCATCCGAAAAAAGTACTTTGGACCACTGAGCAACAGTCCAGTGCTGCTTCTCTGTAGCCCAGGTCAGGCGCTTCTGCCGCTGTTTCTGGTTCAAAAGTGGCTTGACCTGGGGAATGCGGCACCTGTAGCCCATTTCCTGCACACGCCTGTACACGGTGGCTCTGGATGTTTCTACTCCAGACTCAGTCCACTGCTTCCGCAGGTCCCCCTCTCGTTGTGCAGCGTTTTCTGCCACACTTTTTCCTTCCCACAGACTTCCCACTGAGGTGCCTTGATACAGCACTCTGGGAACAGCCTATTCGTTCAGAAATTTCTTTCTGTGTCTTACCCTTTTGCTTGAGGGTGTCAATGATGGCCTTCTGGACAGCAGTCAGGTCGGCAGCCTTACCCATGATTGCGGTTTTGAGTAATGAACCAGGCTGGGAGTTTTTAAAAGCCTCAGGAATCTTTTGCAGGTGTTGAGTTAATTAGTTGATTCAGATGATTAGGTTAATAGCTCGTTTAGAGAACCTTTTCATGATATGCTAATTTTTTGAGATAGGAATTTTGGGTTTTCATGAGCTGTATGCCAAAATCATCAATATTAAAACAAAAAAAAAAGGCTTGAACTACTTCAGTTGTGTGTAATGAATCTAAAATATATGAAAGTCTAATGTTTATCAGTACATTACAGAAAATAATGAACTTTATCACAATATGCTAATTTTTTGAGAAGGACCTGTATTTATAGCCTGATTTTTTTTCTTTACAATTAAGATTGTATTGAGATTAATTATTATTAATTGACAATATAAATGAAATGACAAAAAAATACAATTAATAAAATACAGGCAATAAAAAATATATAATTAAAATGATTTAAATAATTTTGATATTATAACTTTCTGGTGAAAAAGAAATACTATAATATTATAATAATTACTATAATATTAGAATAATACTATAATAATTTTAGAAATTACATTTTTCTGCCTGTTGTTTTTAATGAAATATAATTTAAAGTACTAAAAGTATAAAACAATTGGCTGTTTATGAATTTTGTATAATATAATGTTTAATATTTATAATATGTAAATTGTGTGTGTGTGTGTGTGTGTATATGTATATATGTGTATATATATATATATATATATATATATATATATATATATATATATATATATATATATATATATATATATATATATATATATATATACACATACATACATACATACATACATACATGCATACATACATTTATATTTCTAATTATGTATATACAGGTCCTTCTCAAAAAATTAGCATATTGTGATAAAGTTCATTATTTTCTGTAATGTACTGATAAACATTAGACTTTCATATATTTTAGATTCATTACACACAACTGAAGTAGTTCAAGCCTTTTTTTGTTTTAATATTGATGATTTTGGCATACAGCTCATGAAAACCCAAAATTCCTATCTCAAAAAAATAGCATATTTCATCCGACCAATAAAAGAAAAGTGTTTTTAATACAAAAAAAGTCAACCTTCAAATAATTATGTTCAGTTATGCACTCAATACTTGGTCGGGAATCCTTTTGCAGAAATGACTGCTTCAATGCGGCGTGGCATGGAGGCAATCAGCCTGTGGCACTGCTGAGGTGTTATGGAGGCCCAGGATGCTTCGATAGCAGCCTTAAGCTCATCCAGAGTGTTGGGTCTTGCGTCTCTCAACTTTCTCTTCACAATATCCCACAGATTCTCTATGGGGTTCAGGTCAGGAGAGTTGGCAGGCCAATTGAGCACAGTAATACCATGGTCAGTAAACCATTTACCAGTGGTTAGCAGGTGCCAGGTCGTGCTGAAAAATGAAATCTTCATCTCCATAAAGCTTTTCAGCAGATGGAAGCATGAAGTGCTCCAAAATCTCCTGATAGCTAGCTGCATTGACCCTGCCCTTGATAAAACACAGTGGACCAACACCAGCAGCTGACATGGCACCCCAGACCATCACTGACTGTGGGTACTTGACACTGGACTTCAGGCATTTTGGCATTTCCCTCTCCCCAGTCTTCCTCCAGACTCTGGCACCTTGATTTCCGAATGACGTGCAAAATTTGCTTTCATCCGAAAAAAGTACTTTGGACCACTGAGCAACAGTCCAGTGCTGCTTCTCTGTAGCCCAGGTCAGGCACTTCTGCCGCTGTTTCTGGTTCAAAAGTGGCTTGACCTGGGGAATGCGGCACCTGTAGCCCATTTCCTGCACACGCCTGTACACGGTGGCTCTGGATGTTTCTACTCCAGACTCAGTCCACTGCTTCCGCAGGTCCCCCAAGGTCTGGAATCGGTCCTTCTCCACAATCTTCCTCAGGGTCCGGTCACCTCTTCTCGTTGTGCAGCGTTTTCTGCCACACTTTTTCCTTCCCACAGACCTCTTGCTTGAGGCCTTGCCAATGATGGCCTTCTGGACAGCAGTCAGGTCGGCAGTCTTACCCATGATTGCGGTTTTGAGTAATGAACCAGGCTGGGAGTTTTTAAAAGCCTCAGGAATCTTTTGCAGGTGTTTAGAGTTAATTAGTTGATTCAGATGATTAGGTTAATAGCTCGTTTAGAGAACCTTTTCATGATATGCTAATTTTTTGAGATAGGAATTTTGGGTTTTCATGAGCTGTATGCCAAAATCATCAATATTAAAACAATAAAAGGCTTGAACTACTTCGAGTTGTGTGTAATGAATCTAAAATATATGAAAGTCTAATGTTTATCAGTACATTACAGAAAATAATGAACTTTATCACAATATGCTAATTTTTTGAGAAGGACCTGTATATATGTATTATGTATATAATTAGGAGTAAAGGAGTACAAGTATCCTTTTTTTAATTTTAATATTATTTAAAATTTTAATATTACAGTTCAAATTATTAAAAAAATATTTTATTAAAGTGTACTTTTTATAATTTTAAAAATCTATTAATTATTAATAAAAAGTAATCATTTATTATTAAATTATAACTTGTTGTTTATAATTTTAATATTAAAGTGATATACGTGTATACAACATTACTATTATATTTAATTATATATTATATTTATTTAATTATATTTATAATCAGATTTGTTTTTAATTGAAGATTAGTTATAATATTCCAGTTTTATTTTGATTTATACTTATTTGGAAACAAACAACAAAACACACACACAATGAAAGCAATTTAGTTATCAAAAATAATCAACTTTTATATTACATGAATAAAAAAAATCAATATTAATATTGTTAGAATATATGAACCATGATAATACAATAAATTGTAATATAAATATATTACTCCAGATTTCTGTTCATCACACAAAAACTGTCCAGGTAATTTGCACCCCAAAATGAAAAGGAAAAAAATACTTTTTTAAATTTATTTTCAAATATTAAATTATTTTAAATGTATAATTGTATCATATCAAACAATATACGACGGATGCATTTCAGGACCAAAAAAAGCACCTCTGCAAAAAAAAATGCATTCTCAAAATAATGTTTCCATTCTCTTGTATGTTTTGTGTCACTGTATTCGATTCTTGTTTTCTTATCAGAGAGTCCTCTGCAGTTCTACGTCAACAACGCAAACAGTCCTAATGTGACTGCGTACGGACCGGGTCTGGTCTATGGGACCACCAATAAAACGGCCATGTTCACCATCTACACTGAAGATGCGTCTGAGGGTGTGTATGAAGGCGTCACGCTCGTGCTGCTTCAGCATTTATCTGAAAAAGCTCTGCTAAGAAAACATGTTGTGTTTTGTATCAGGCGGCCTTGATTTGGCCATTGAAGGACCATCCAAGGCTGAGATCAACTGTGTGGACAACAAAGACGGCACTTGTACTGTGTCATACCTGCCCACGCTGCCTGGAGATTACAATATACTCGTCAGATATAACGACAAACACATCGCAGGAAGCCCCTTCACGGCCAGGATCACAGGTGCACTATTACCAATAAAAAGGCAGATGTGGTTCCTAGAACCTGACTGTAAAAAAATACAGTAGGAACATTTGAGATTTTATGGATTTAACTTAAGTTTACAGGGGAAAAAGTCTGTGTTTATCTACCATTCTACTAAAATACTTCAAATCAAACTTTTATCCTTTACAAAATACTGACAAAAAGGAGAGACAGTTGCTGAAGAGAAAGACTAATTATGTATAAAAGTTCATCAAACTGACATAAATATGTATATATTGATAAACAAATGCAAAACACCATTATAGTAACACAAATAATGCAATAAATACTGATTTAGTAATACTAGCTGTTATTTATTTAATGTATTGTTATATCATGATAAGAGTTATTATTGTTGTTGTTTCATAACAGACATTTTATTTATTAATAATATAATAAATAATAGCTTTTTCCATCTTTTTCATTTAATCGATTACTGTTATCATCATCCTATTATTTAGATATTTATTTAATAGTAATGATGTTTTTTAATAACTTATTATTTTCAGTGTTTATTATTTTTATTGTTTTTAATATTTCATAACTAATAATAATAATAGTAATAAAACATTTCCATGTTTTTTGATTAATTCAATTACTGTTATCATCCCATTTTGTTTATATATTTAATAATAATTGTTCATTTTATTGTTGAATAGTAGCTATTATTATTTTCAGTAATTTATTATTATTATTATTATTATTATTATTATTATTATTATTATTATTATTATTTATTTTTATTTTTATTTTTATTTTTATTTTTATTTTTATTCATACATAGATGCACAAATACAAAACACCATCATGGCAACATGCTTGACACTAAAATAATGCAATAAATGTTTATTTAATAACTGTTGTTGTTGTTGTTGTTGTTGTTGTTACTATCTTTTAATATCAATTTATTAATTGATCATGATACTACTACTACTACTACTACTACTTATTACTCTTTTATTCAATAACTGTTATCATCTTTTTAAGTATATATTCATTTAATAATAATTGTTCATTTTTATTAATAATAATAATAATAATAATAATAATGGTAATAATGATGGTGATTATAATAATATAACTATTTTGTTTAGTCTTTATTAAATTATTCTTATTTATTTAATAATTATTACTCATTTTATTATTTTATAATAATAGTAGTAGTTTTATTTGATGTTTTTCTTTCAATAACTTTTTTTTTTTTAAATATAATAATGATAGCCATTTTTATTGATTTTGTAATTGTTGTTGTTGTTATAGAAGATAAAACAAAACACCATCATGGTAACACAAATGACACTAAAATAATGTATTCAATTATAATAATGTAGTAAATTATGTAATACCCAATTGTACAAGGCAAAGCTAAGAAAAACAGCTGTTTCATTGAAAAACCATCAAATGAGAAGTCAACTGTATATTATAATATGACTCTTTTACAGTATTTTACTGTCCTGTTTGATTTATTACAGTTTTTCTCAGTATGTAGTAAAGGAACTTAGCTTTATTTATTTGGTTCTTGACATGTATTGATCTGTTTTTGGTCTGTTTCAGAGGATAATAAGAGGAAGTCCCAGGTGAAGCTGGGCTCCGCTGCAGATTTCTCTCTGGATATCATGGAGACGGATCTCAGTCTTCTCAGCGCGAGCATCAAAGCCCCATCTGGTCGCGATGAGCCCTGTTTGCTCAAGAGGCAGGCCAACAACCACATCGGTGAGTTTGGTAGATGTACTCTAGTTCAGTCTGCAGACTGTATGTTTGGTTTTGATAACACCTGATTGGTCATCGTCTCTTCAGGCATTTCCTTCATCCCAAGGGAAGTTGGAGAGCACCTGGTGAGCATCAAGAAGAACGGCCGGCATGTCGCTAACAGCCCCATCACCATCATGGTGGTCCAGTCTGAGATCGGAGACGCCAGCAGAGTCAAAGTCTTCGGTCAGGGTCTGGTGGAGGGACGCACGTTCGAGATGTCCGACTTCGTGGTGGACACAAGGGAAGCTGGTGAGAAATTTTATTTTAGTTATTTTAATAATTTTTAATAATAATTACTTTCCAATTGATTATTATAATTATTATATTTATTTTAGTTATTTACTAATATTAATTTTGTTTATATAATGTTGTTGTTGGTTTTTAATTTATTTAATATCAACTATTTCCTTTTTTGATGATGATGATGATAATAATAATAATAATAATAATAATAATAATAATATTAATATTATTATTATTATTATTATTATTATTATTATTATTATTGTTATAGGTAAATCAATTAAATTTAGTTGATTTTTTTAACTTTTTATTTTATATTTTTATATTTTTGTTTATTCAAAAACTATTTGTAATAATAATAATTATTACTATTTACCTTTTTTTTATAATTGTTTTTTAATTATTATTATTATTATTATTATTATTATTATTATTATTATTTATTTTTTTAAATGTTGTTGTTTTTAATGTATTTATTTAATATCAATTATTACTATTTTATTATTGATGATGATGATGATGATGATGATAATAAATAATAATAATAATAATAATAATAATAATCGTGGTAGACAAGGGAAGCTGATGAGAATTTTATTTTATTTTACAGTAATTTTTCTTTTTTCTTACTTTCTTTTTCTTTAATTCTTTTACTTGTTTCTTTCTTATTAATTTCATAACTTACCATAATTTTATTTTTCTAATATTTTTTATTTAATAGTAACTATTATTCTAATAGTCTTATTTAATAAAAATATTGTTTATTTAATATTAATATTTTAGTTGTGCATTTCGTTTTTTAATAACTATTTTAAGTTTAATATTTTTTTGTTTATTGAATGATAAATATTTGTAATGATAATTATTACCCTTTAATTAAATTTTTATAATTTACTAATTTATTTACTCTTTTTTCATGTTCTTGTTATTGTTTTTAATGTTTATTTAATATAAATTATTACAATTTTAATAATAATAGTAGTAATAATGATAATGATATTAATAATAATTTTATTGATGATTATTTTATTTTATAACTGTTTAGTAGTTTAATATTTATTTTTTGTTGTTGTTTGTTGAATAATTTTTAATAATAATAATAATAATAATAATAATAATAATAATAATAATAATAATAATAATTACTATCCAATTTATTATTATAAATTATATTTCTTTACTAATATTCGATTTGTGTGTTGTTGTTGTTGCTGTTGTTTTAATTTATTTAATATCAACAATTATAATTTTTGATAATGTTGTTAATAAAAAAAAAATAATAATAATAATAGTAGTAAAGGAATTAAATTTAGTTGATGTTTTTTTTTTATTTATTGAATGACTATTTTTAGTTTCATACTATACTATACAGTACTAATTTTTTGTTGTTGTTTATTTAATAGCTATTTGTAATAATAATTACTATCTAATTAAATTTTTATTTACTAATATTTTTATCTAATATTCTTGTTTTTAATGTATTTAATATCAACTGTTATTATTTTATTAATGATGATGATGATGATGATAATAATAATAATAATAATAATAATAATAATAATAATAATAATAATAATAATAATAATAATAATAATAATAATAATAATAATAATAATATAGTTGATGATGATTTTAACTATTTTAGTAGTTTACTATATTTATTAATTTCTGTTGTTGTTTATTGAATATTTTTTAATAATAATTACCATCCACTTCATTTTTATAATTTTTTTTAATTAATAACTTTTATTTAAATTTTTTTAACTTTTTTTTTTCATAATTACGATTCTTTATTTACTAATATTCATTGTTTATTGTTGTTTTTTAGTTTAATTTAATATCAACTATTACAACAACAATAATAATAATAATAATAACAACAACAACAACAACAACAACAACAACAACAACAACAATAATAGTTGATCATTTTATTTAATAACTGTTTTTTAATAGTTTTATATTTTTATACATTTTGTTGTTTATTGAGTAATATATTTTTTTAGTAATAATAATTATTTTTCACTTGGTTAACTAACCAGATCTTTAGCAACAGCTCAATTTCTTTCCCAAAAGCAGATAATATAAATGGTTTCCACAAAATAGGCTTGATGTGAAAATGACTTGGATTCAGAGCAGGTGTTTCTTCGTAACAGTCCAACCCGCCTAACCGAGCTGCATAAACGCTAAATAAAGCACGTCTGCCAAACGTCTGGTCCTTAATGATGTTTTCTCAAGCTCAAGCTCAAATCCACTTAAATGCTAAGAATATAATCAAAACGGGTTGTGCAAAGCTGGAAATGAGAGCAAAAAAATATGGTAATTGGTCCCACTTACCCAAAGAACCTCAAATATTTATGCAATTAGTCCTTAATATATATCACAAATTAGTAAACTTGTCATATGAGGTCTCCAGCATTTATTTCTCATGTATTCAGGATTCATCACAATGCATTTAATCTTTGGTCTGAATTGCATGCGTTCATAGGTTATGGTGGTTTGGCATTGTCCATCGAGGGTCCCAGTAAGGTGGACATACAGACAGAGGACATGGAGGATGGCACTTGTGGAGTCTCGTATTGTCCCACTGAACCGGGAACCTACATTGTGTCCATCAGATTTGCAGAAGAACACGTTCCTGGTAAGATACCATGCATGAAACATAATTCAAACCTTCTTTATAAGTTACAATGTGCTCCAAATAATCAGTTTATAGATTATTTGGCAAAAGACAGTATTCAAAATGGAGTATTAAGTGTATTATGCAGTGTTTTATAAGATATTAGTCATTTTCAAACTGGTATTCTTAAAAAGAGACCAAAAATAATAGCTGTTGAGTATTTTTATGATCTTCATTGTCTTTATTTAATAATAAATATTACTGTTTATTTAATATATTAGTCATTTGTGACCCTGGTGTAAAGTAGCATGGGTATATTTGTAGCAGTAGCCAAACATGCATTGTTATGGGTCAGAATTATCAAATATATAATATATAATATATATAATATATAACATTTTATTAAAAAATTTAGGTTTGTTTTTAAAAATAATAGCTATTCTGTTTAATAACTATTACGATTAGCTGTTTATTTAATTAATTAATTTATTTTCAGATTTCTTTTTAATTTATTATTGATTTATTTGAGTTTTTTAATCTTTTGGAACAAATTAATTTAAATAATTAAATAGTCTTTTTTATTTTTTTATTTACTACTACTTTTTATATATATAAATTAAACAAAACATTACTTGATTACTTGGATGGATGATATATATTCATTTGCCCTGTGAATTTTATTTTTGTATTTATTTTTAAGTATTTTATTTTTCTGTCACAATTAAATTTACATTTTACATTTATTATACAATTTTATATATAAATATAAAACTTATGTCTTCCAAATAAGGTGTAATTTTACCTGTTTACAGTGTGTTTGGCAAAAGACAATACTAAAAATGGAGTATTAAGGGTTTTGCACAGTGTATATACTGTTTTCTTCCATTTAAAAAAAAATATGTAATGCAAAAACATTATGCAGCAAAAAATGTTTTAGAAAGGGTCTGATTTTTACTTATTTATTTATTTTTATTTAAGAAATATATATTTATATTATATTTGTTATTAAGCAAGATACATTAAATTAACCAAAAGTGACGGAAGCATTTATAATGTTACAAAAGATTTCCATTTCAAATAAATGTTCTTTTGAACTTTCTATTCATCAAAGAATCTTAAATTAAATACGTCGCGGTTTCCACAAAAATATTACGTTTTTAACATTGATAATAATCAGAAATGTTTCCTCTTCTTATAATAAGTTAATTTACACTTAGTAACTATTATTCTGATTGTCTTTATTTAATAATAAATATTATATATTAATTATGTACTTTTTTTTTTTTATAGTGATAGCCATGTTATTTAATAGTGATTTATCTATTTATTGAATAAATTGTTTAATTAAATTATTTATTAATTTCCTTTTTTTTTTTTACCATTTTGCACATCAATTAATTAATTGTAATTTAAAATTCATGTTTTATTTTTTTTTAGTAAATTAAACAAACATACTACTTGAAGGTTGATGGATGATAGTAAAAGGTTTATTTGGTTATTTGATAGGAACTATTATTCTGATTGTCTTTATTTAATAATAAATATTATATATTAATTATATAAAATTTTTATAATGATAGCCATGTTGTTTAATAGTTATTATGACTATCTATTTATTTAATAAATTGTTTAATTAAATTATTCAATAATTATTTTAATTTCAGATTTTCTTTTTCTTTTTTCTTTTTTTTTTACCATTTTGCACATCAATTAATTTAATCCAGTTTATTTTTTTAGTAAATTAAACATACTACTTGAAGGTTGATGGATGATAGTAGAAGGATTTATAATATTACAAAAGATTTCCGGAATTTATTTGAACTTTCTATTCAAAGAATCCTGAAAAATAAAAAATATTCCACAAAATATTACAACATTGATAATCAGAAATGTTTCTTGAGCAGACTGATTTCTGAAGGATCATGTGACACTGAAGACTGAAGTAATGATGCTGAAAATTCAGCTTTGCATTGCAGGAATAAATGACATTTTAAAATGTTCAAAAAGAAAGCCATTTTTACATTTTAAATATTTGCACTTTTTACGGAATTTTTGATCAAATAAATGCAGACGAAGAGACGTCTAGAATCTTATTCCTATCATTGTGTGACTTTTCATTGTGTGACTTTTATTGTCTCTGTGTTCACAGGAAGTCCATTTAGCGTGAAAGTGACCGGTGAAGGTCGTATCCGCGAGAGCATCACTCGCCGTCAGAAAGCCGCGTCCGTCGCTAGTGTTGGAAGTGTTTGTGATCTCAACCTGAAGATCCCAGGTAAGAAAGTCAATGAAGATGTCAAACAGACTTCTGTTCGTATAAAAACCCAGGTTTACAGTTTTAATGTAGATTAGGTGTGAATAATTTGCCATATCATCCACTTTATATTAAAAGGTTTGGTTTATAGCTATGTTTTAACACACACTAGCTCAATCTCAGACAGTAAAGGCAGCCAAACAAGCACAAAACAAATGAATGTGCGGTTGTTTTGCTGGCTCACGTCATGCGCTAAAGCATCGAGTCTCCGTACTTGAGTAAAAACACATGGCTGCGAAACGAGACGACATTTGCAGGCCGCGCTGAACACATTGAAGTGCTTTGATTTCCCATCAGACCGGTGCAGCTGCTGCTGCTGGAGTCACATCAGCGGTACGTTCGGCGTGATGCTAACACACGGCTCACGATGACGGAAACGCTGCCTCATTCATGTCAGGAGTGTCACTTGGCAGGCCAGAGGACTTTCTG
>CM065137.1:30791184-30796184 GCA_033026305.1 Cirrhinus molitorella
CCTTGCAAAACATTTTGAAGGGTCTACATAAGAGCCACAAGATTAATCCTTAAAAGATTGCAATCTCTGTTCAAACACAGACAACGATTCAGCTGTGTCTATTGCAACTGTTTCACATCGCACTGCTCACGCTATATTTTATATATATATATATATATATATATATATATAATATGTATGATGTAAAACAGATGTTAAAGACATTCGAATTTGCATTCATGTTCTTGCTGATCCAGACATTTAAATAGCAGCAGTACTGAGATACAAGGGGGGCAGCCGTGGCCTAATGGTTATAAACACTTATTATGTACAGTAGCGATCAAAGAGAAAGTTACTTAACACTTGCATGTATTGTAAGGCTTATCCTCTTCCGCCAGGACGTGGCACCAACGTATTTATCATTGAATCATTCATTTAGGAGTTTTCAGTAGTCAGACACTGACTTCATTTCTTTTAAATTGAGCAAATATATATTTTTAAAAGACTTGAGCAATGAACAATGTGTCAGAACCACTAGTAAATTGCGTTATTTTGTTTAGATTTCAAATCTTTTTTTTCTTCAGAATCTTGAGAAAATCATGATCTCCAATTTATTAAAAGAAACGTGGTTGTTTTTTTTTCAATTTATCCAGAATCATGCAGCTTTAGTTTACGTGTTTATTACTGCATATAATTCATTAAAATAAAGTTTAATTTCATAAAGTACAAGTTCATATCAAAATGCACTAATTCATTTTTTTTTTTTTTTTTTTTTGCATTTTTCAGTTGAAATAAAATGTATTATTATCCATAATTGAGGATTTCTTTAAAGTTTAAAAATCTCGTTCTCGTGAACCTAGTCTCGTCTCATCTCGTCGGATAAGTGTCTCGTCACACATCTAATAGGTACAATATCCATATGTAATTTCAATACTATGGCTTTTGTGTAGATGTTTAAAGATCTGAATTGGTAACACTTCACAATAAGAGTCCACTTGTAACATTAACTAAGATTGATAAAAGCTGTAGAATAGAAGTATTGTTCCTTGTTAGTGTGTTAATTTCAACATTTACTGAAATTTTTCAATGTTTAAGTTGCTATTGCTAACATTAATGAACTGTGAACTAAGTTTAATGCTCAATTTATAAGTAATATTAATACATTTACTCTTTTACAAAGTATGGTTCAGTCCTGTTTTTAAAAACTAGACCACTATTTTAGTTTTCATTCAGTATCCATTTCAAAAACCGCCAGCGTGGTCCGACATAGCTATCGGTAAAATCCAATATCGGTCGACCTCTAGTATATAACGCTTCCTTTATACTCTTACCTTATAGTCTATCTTTTTTCCCACTTCACCTGATGCACTGCTTATTCTGTCCTTTCTCTTCACTTGTTTCTGTCTTTTGTCTTGTGTTTTCTTGCTGTTTTCTGCTTCTGTGACTATCAGTGACCTGGTTTCTTCTGGCTTTGGCTCGTGAGTTGCTCTCACGCGGCGTCTATCGCTCCCACTGCTCTATTCGGCTCGGGGTCAAAGGTCAGAGCAGCTCAGGGTCTCCGTGCCCTCAGAGGTCGACACGCTTCACTGTGGGCCAAGTGTGGGTGACCAGGATTGGGACGGCACCCGTGAGAAGGCCCTACAGAGGGCTGGAGGGTGCGTTTTAAACACGCCGCATGTGGACCACGAGGTTGGCAGAACGCGCTTGCTCTTGATACACATCTGTTTGTGTTTGCATGAACCACAGATGCTTTTTTTGCTCATTACAGCTCCAAAGAAATGTTGAATTTATTTATTTATTATCCTCATGCCAGTGCAAACCTGAAAGACGTGATTTCTTCTGTGCAGGCTTATATTATAGTTAACTAAAACTAAAAACAAAAAGATTTTAAAACGACTGGAAAAAAACTTTAACTAAAATGAAATGCAAAAAAAAAATGTAATTCATTTAAATTAAATCATATGAATTACAAGTTAAATTAAGGTACAGTTTAATATTTTAATTGTATTTTATTTCTAGTTAAAAGTGTGGAAATAATTTTTGCATGTCGTTATTTTTTGCCCATTACACCATGTTTAATAAATAAAATAATAATAATAATAATAATAATAATAATAATAATAATAATAATAATAATAATAAAAAAATTACAAAAAGACAACAAAATTACTCAATCTTAGTAATTAAAGTTGTAATTAAAATTACTACACAATGTAATTTTAAGTTGAATATATTTAATATTATTTCTAGTTAAAAGGGTTGAATTATCTTTACGTCTTTTTTTTTTTTTTTTTTTTGCCCATTCCATGTTTAAAAAAAAAAAAGTTTAAGATATTAATTTGATTATAATAAAAATGAGAAAAACTGAAATTCTAATAGTATAGTAATGATACAAAAATAATACCTCTTCTGTTGAAAAGAGATGTTCACGCTGCTTTTAGTCTTTTTGCGTTGCGTAGTAGAAAGTCAGTCTTAAAGGTTCGGAGCAACATGAAGGTGAGTAAATAATGGCTATCCTCCTTTTATTAAAACCCAAGCACAGCAAGGTTTTTTCTATGTATATTGCTTGCAAAGCCTTGAGAAATTGCACTCCATCCTGTCTGTCATCTCTCCCAACAGTCTTTCTGCTCTTTGTTATTCTCAGAAATCGACCTTAAGGACGTCTCGGCGCAGGTCACCAGCCCGGCGGGAGCCACAGAAGCGGCTGAGATGGTGGCCGTCGGAAACAACACCTACTGCGTGCGCTTCGTGCCTCACGAGATGGGCGTTCACACGGTGAGTGTGAAGTACCGCGGCCAGCACGTCCCGGGAAGCCCCTTCCAGTTCACCGTCGGCCCGCTGGGTGAAGGTGGAGCCCATAAAGTGCGAGCAGGCGGTCCAGGTCTGGAGAAGGCTGAGATGGGAGTGCCAGGTATGAACACTGATTAAATGTTTTTGCTCGTTTTCTTTTTATTATTATTGCCTGCAATTTATTTTAATTGTGTATTAATTTTTATATCTTAATGTCGTTTTAATTCTAGGTGAAAAAAAAGAGCAGAAAATATGGTGTAACAGTAAAAAAAAAAGTTAATGTTTAATGTTTTAATGTACAGTAATTTCATTTAAATATTTTAATTTAGTTTTCATTTCCACATCATTACATTATTTACCATGATTTTCATAAAGAAATGTTTCATTATTTACTCATCTGAGTGACTTTCTTCTATTGAAGAGTTGTATTCCATTATAACTGATGGTGAAATGCTACATTTATACATTTGGTATTTAATCTATTTTAACATTTAATGTAAACATTTTATACATTTGCCAAAATGTTGTATTGCCTTAAATGTATTTTAATTAAATTTTACATTTATTTTAATATTTTATTCTGCAGTCAGTTTAATATTTCAGTGTGCTTAAAATTTTGAAAATATATTTTAATTTAATGTAAATCTTTGTTAAAAGTGGAAAATATCTCTTCCATTTACTTAAAATTCAGAAAATTGATTTTTATTCTAGTATTAGTTAAAAGTGGAAAATATCGGTTCCATTTATTTCAATATTTTAATTAACGTATGATGTTACTATCTCTGTCATGTTGTATACATATACATTTATTTATATATATATATATATATATATATATATATATATATATATATATATATATATATATATATATATATATATATATAGTTATATATATATATATATATAGTTATATATATATATATAGTTATATATATATATATATATATATATATATATATATATATATAGTTATATAGTTTTAATTTAACAAACTAATTGTTAAATCTTTGAATGTCATCTAGACATAAATTTAATTAAATTTTACATTTATTTTAGTATTTTAATCTACATTCATTTTAATATTTCAATGTACTAAATTCTGAAAATATATTATAATTTAATTTTTGTGGAAAAATCGCTTCCCTTTTACATAAAATTCAGAAAATGTGTTTTTATTTACTTCTAATTTTATTTATTATTTTTATATTAGTTAAAAAATAATGAAAGTGGCATCTGAAGCTTAAAATGACTTTTAAAATGACATTTTATGCTCATTACACCATTTTTATTTACCATTATTTTCATAAAGAAATGCTCAATTATTTCCTCATCAGTTTAATTAACATATGATGTTACTGTTTTTGCATCTCTACATGTTGTACTTCCTGTAGTTCAATTTTAATATAATTTTAATTTAAAAAAGTAAACATGGTGAAAATATTTGAATGTCATCTGCACATAAATTTATTTTAATTAATTAATATTTTAATCTACATTCTAATATTTCAATGTACTTAAATATATTTTTGTTGTATTTAACATTTTCATTTTAGTTAAGTGCAAAATACCCATTTTATATTCATTTTAATGTGAATTTTATTTTAGTTCAAAAAATGTTTTAATTGCATTGAAATTTGAAGCTTTTTATGCTCATTACACCATTTTATTTACTACTATTTTCATAAAGAAATTATTTCCTCATCAAAGTGGTGATATCTAAAATTGTACAGTAATTTGAATTAACAAATGTTAGTATGTCTACATTTGTTGTACTTCCTGTAATTGAATTTTACTTTGATTTTAATGTTTTGTTTTAATTAAAGTAAATATGGTGAAAATGACATGTGATGAAATGTCATCTAGACATAAATTTATTTTAATTAAATGTTACATTTTAATATAGTCATTTTAATATTTCAATGTACTTAAAATTCAGAAAATATATATCGTTTTTATTTAATTTTCATTTTAGTTAAAAGTGGAAATTTATTTTTAATATTTTAATGTAGGTTTTATTTAGTTAATTAAATTTACATTTGAAGCTTTTTATGCTCATTACACCATTTTATTTACCATTATTTTCATAAAGACATAAATTTATTTTAATTAAAAGTGACATTTATTTTAATATTTTAATCGACAGTCATTTTAATTTCAGTGTACTTTTAAAATTCAGAAAATACATTTTTATATTATTTCTAATTTAATTTTCATTTTAAAAAGCCAGA
>CM065137.1:30801184-30926184 GCA_033026305.1 Cirrhinus molitorella
AAAAAATATAAAGTATATAGAAGTGAATATAGAAGATATTAAATATAAACTTATAGAAATTCATAAATGAAAACATTAGTTAAATATATAAAATATTTAATATATATTATATTAAATAATATATATATATATATATATATATATAAAATATAAACTATAATCTTGAAAATATTACATATATTAATATAGAAATGATAAAATACTTAAATATAGAACTTTTGAAATATAATATAAAAATATAATCATCTTGAATAATAAATATATAAACTTAAATATATAAAATGTTTAATATATAAACTTAAATATGTAAAAAATATATAAACTTCATAAATGAAAATAATACTTAAAATACTTAAATATAGAACATGTGAGATATAAAATCTAAAATATATTAATACAGAAAATGTAAAGTGCATAAAATTAAAAAAAATGATATAGAAAATATTAAATATGCTTTTGTAAACCTCATAAATGAAAATATTATCTAAACTTTAAATATATAAACCTCAGTATTAAAAATGTTAAATATCAGATGCATAAACTTAAATGTAGAAAATGTGCATAATATTTGTGCACTGCAGGCCTTTTTCCCCTTGTTAAGTGCGTGTTTTTTTTTTTTTTTTTTTGATACATTTTTGTCATCTGTATAATTAGTTCCGCTCCTGTTCATCTTATAGCTCTCTGGTTAAATTACTCTGTTTTCCAGACAAGTACGCCATCCGTTTCATCCCACGAGAGAACGGCATCCACGTCATTGACGTGAAGTTCAACGGGACGCACATCCCAGGCAGTCCGTTCCAGGTTCGCGTGGGAGAGCCGGGACAGAGCGGCGAAGCGGGACTAGTCACTGCTTACGGCCCAGGTCTGGAAAGAGGAATCACAGGTGAGTGTTTGACATTCATTGGACACACATTGCTCGCTGGCACAGGCCTAAAAACAATTCTGCTCCAATAAAAGCCTGTGCGGTTTTCCCGTACGCTGTCAATCCGTGTTTTCCACACTATGAATATTGATTGCTCCATGTTTCTTTGGACTTGGCACGCGGGGAGGAAGTCGGCCGTTACGCGCTCTCGCTCACGCTGAACGCACTTATTGTTTCGGGAAAATGATTTAAGCAGAAGGATCTTGGATTGCCTAGACTCTTTCTCATGGATCACATCCAGAACAAATGTATGTCTTCATTGTAACTCGTCTAGCTGAAGAAAGTGTAAAGCTCTGCGCAGAAGGTCACAGCATTAATGTGGCACACAGAAATTTATTTTAGCTGCGTAAGACTGAAGAACAGACTCATGGTCGACTTGGAGGAAAGAATAAATTTAGCTTCACAATGGAGATGTCAGAATCGCCATGGTTCCAGCTGCTCATGTCTGATAGTGTCTGTGTAAATCATTGATCGACGACATCTACAGACTGTTCAGAATAAAATACAGACGCTCTTTACTGTGTATATATACTATATTTATATTGCAGCTGTAAACACACACAAAGACATTTATAAACTAGTAAAGTAAGTATACAAAGTACATTCCTGTCTAAATAAATGTGTATATATAATTTAAAATATATTAAGTTATTAATACTTTTATATTTTATAGTTGGACCTCATTCATATATTACATTTTGTAAATAACTACATAAATTACTCTTTACATATACATTTACATTAAATAATATACATTAAAACATATATATTATAAATTTGACCATGTTTAATTTGTTATATTATTATTAAAAAACTAAATAAATGTTTATTTTTATATATATATATATATATATATATATATATATATATATATATATATATATATATATATATATATATATATATATATATAATTAATAATACGATTATATTTATAAATTTGACCATGTTTATTATATTATAATGTTATGGTGTTTTATATATAATCTAAATTAATAATACATTTGTTTTTATAAATTTAATCACATTATATATATATTATATTGAAACTAAAGAACTTTTTTTATATATAATATAAATGAATAAATGAATTTTTATAAATGTAATTACATGTTTATTATTATATTATAACGTTTATATATATTTCAAAATTAATTGTATATTTATACATTTGACATGTTTATTATATTATGTATTACATTATAACTAAACTGTTAATATATAATATAAATGAATACATTTATATTTATAAATGTAATCACGTTTATTATTATTATTATTATTGTAACTATTTTTTTTAAATATAATATAAATGCATTCATGTTCTACATTTAATTACATGTTACATTTATAAATTTGACCTCATGTTTATATTATAACTAAATAACTTCATATATAATATAAATACATTTAATCACATTTTTTATATATTATATTGTATTATATTATAACTAAATAAATAAAATTTGTAAATATATAATAAAATAAATGAATACATTTATACATTTAATCACGCATATATATATATATATATATATATATATATATATATATATATATATAAATAACTAAACTTTTATATATTATATAAATACATTTATATTTATAAATTTAATCACTTGTTATATATTATATTATGTTATATATTATATTATAACTAACCTGTTAATATATAATATAAATTAATACATTTATATTTATAAATGTGACCTTGTTTATATTGTATTATATTACATTAGAGGTTTTTATATATAATAATATAAATGAATAAATTCATATTTATAAATTTAATGCAGGTTGCTTGTTAAAATCAGCAAATGCCAGAAATTTCTTCCAAATATTTTTTGGAATATATATGTTTGTTTCTTTCTTTCTTTCTTTCTTTCTTTCTTTCTTTCTTTCTTTCTTTCTTTCTTTCTTTCTTTCTTTCTTTCTTTCTTTCTTTCTTTCTTTCTTTCTTTCTTTCTTTCTTTCTTTCTTTCTTTCTTTCTTTTCCCTCAAGTTAATGTTTTTATGGTATTACTTTGGATGTATTTGTTGTCTGCAATTTGGAAAAAGCATAGGTTGTTTTGGTATCCATGTATATAAAATTGAGTGCGCACACTGCATACTACAGAAAGAAAGTAGAAAAGGATAGTAGTATGCTACGGCAACATTGATGGCTAACAGGAAACAGAAAGTGAGAATATTGTAGTTGTCATATTAACTGTAACATCTGTTGTCTAACAGGTAACCAGTCTGAGTTTACCATCAATAACACCAAAGCGGGACCAGGGTCTCTGGCTGTCACCATCGAGGGCCCGTCGAAGGTAAAGATGGAGTGTCAGGAGTGTCCCGAAGGCTTTAAAGTACACTACACACCAATGGCCCCCGGAAACTACATCATCACTATCAAATACGGCGGCCCCAACCACATCAGCGGAAGCCCATTTAAGGCCAAAGTCACAGGTGAGCAGAACCATACTGATCTGAACTGAAGTGACTGAGTAGCGTTGTGTGATGGTGATGTTGGATAATAATGGACTGTGATTGTCTGGTGTTCAGGGCCGCGGCTGGTGAACGTGACGAACGCCAGTGAGATGTCCACTCTGACGGTGGATCCGGTGAGCAGAGCGAGCAGCATCAACTCCTACAGCGCTTCACCCAAAGCTGCTTCTGACGCCAGTAAGGTTCTCAGTCGAGGGCCGGGTCTCAGTAAGGCCTTCGTGGGGCAGAAAGCATCTTTCTCTGTGGACTGCAGTAAAGCAGGTGAGATCTCAGGATATTACTGGAAACAACTTGAGCACGAGCAAGATTAGTTTATTACTTGATTTATTTAATGCATTATCATTTTATTAAATACCCTACAAAGGATACACAGTTGGATAGGACATTTGATTGTTTTTATTTGTATGTAAAACATTTATTTACTTGTGGTTGTTTTATTATTATTATTATTATTATTATTATTATTATTATTATTATTATTATTATTATAATTATTATTATAATTGTATAGATATTTATACAAAACATTTACTTGTAGTAGTTGTCATTCATAATATTATTATTATCATCATTATTATTATTATTATTATTATTATTATTATAATATTATTGTTATTATTATGAATTGTGTATACATTTTATAAAATATTTATTTACTTGCAGTTTGTTGTTATTGTTATTAAAATATATAATTAAAATAGATTATATTTATATTAATATTATTAATTGTATATAAAACATTTTAGTAGTTGTGATTAATACTACTAATAAAAATAATAATCGTTATTATTATTAAACTATATATTATATAATTTGACATACATTTTATATAATAATTATTATTATTATTGTTGTTGTTGTTGTTGTTGTTGTTGTGTATGTACATTTATATACAATATTTACTTGTAGTTTTTGTTATTAAACTATATATCATTTTGTTAAAGGATATCTAGATGTATTATATTTTTTTATTTATTATCATTAATATTAATTTTATATAAATGTAATATATATTTTTACTTGTAGTTTTTGTTATTAAACTATATATTGTATCATTTTGTTAAGTAAATGTTATATAGATGTATTATATATTAATATTTACTTGTAGTTATTCATAATAATTATAATTATCATCATTAACAATTTTATATAAATGTAATATATTTTTTACTTGTAGTTGTGTTGTTGTTAAACTATTATATCATTTTGCTAAGTAAATAATATATAGATATATTTTATTAAATAATAATAATATTTACTTGTAGTTATTAATTTATTATTTTTAATTAATTTTATTATTATTATCATTATTATTAATAATTTATATACATTTATATAATATATTTTTTACTGGTGATGTTTTTGTTGTTATTAAACCATATATTACATAATTTGTTAAATTATATATAGATGCATTTTATTAAATAATAATAAAAATATTTACTTGTAGTTATTAATAGTTGTTGTTTGTTGTTGTTGCTGTTATTACTAATTGTATATACATTTATATAAATTAAATATATTTATTTGTAGTTGTTGTTGTTGTTGTTATCATGAAACTTATGTATATCATTTTATTAAATGTTTTAAATTAAAAACTTAATATAATAATAATATATAATTTAATAATAATAATGAGAATAGGAAATAATTAAATTATTACTGTTTTGATAAATATAGTTACTTTATTAATAATGAAATGAATTTTCTTATAAAAAATTTAGCATTTATAGTTTGTTTTTTTTGTATATTTGTAATATACTATTCAAATATTATTCATTGATTGATCAACCCTCTATCATGGCAATATTGCCTGAACTACCTGAATTTTTTTTTAATAAGGGTATAATTGTTTTTTTAATTGTCACCATTTGTTGCATCATATCTTGTACTTGTACGTTTGGTTACAGGGAAGAACATGCTCCTGGTCGGCGTTCATGGTCCTCTGACGCCCTGCGAGGAGATCCTGGTCAAACACACGGGAAACATGCAGTACAACGTCAGCTATGTCTTAAAGGAGCGGGGCAACTACATCCTGGCTGTGAAATGGGGAGACGAACACATCCCAGGCTCCCCCTTCCAAGTCACGGTCCCATAAATCTCTGCGCCTAATCCAAAACACCCCAGACAGAGAGAAAGACACTGTACAAAAGCAACTAGACCTTCTGTTGAACTTTGCACTTGATCAGGTTTTTGACTGGAATGTGACGCGTTATGATGGCATGTTATGATGCATGAATTGTACATTACTTCTGTCCAGCATTGCAAGTCTAAGGTTGAGTGTTGAAAAGACGGTGTATGAACAAACTGATCAGGGTTTCACACCCCAACGTCTCTTTACTACTGATATCGACTCAAATCGTTCGTCTCTTTCTAACATACTGACACTTTTAATGCACATATTATAATCTTTCCATGTCTTTGTTTGATTCTCAATGCATAAACTGAACTGTGACGTTCGTTCGCTCATAAATCAAAGCATCATCACTTCAAATCAAGCATCTGAACGGGTTTCACTGCTACCTATCAAGTAGTTTACATAAAAATGACTATGTATCAAGATTATAGACATGCAAAGTCCTCAAGATCCTGTATTTTCACATTTTAATGCAACTTTCTGGCTTTTTGAAGACAAAAAAGTCACAGGAATACAATTATGCAGGTCACATTCGTCTTAATTCTGCTAGTTTTGATACTCCAGCGGTGAAGTATTTTGTAAGTGTTTCAAGGGCAAGAGGGGACATTTAATTGTATTTTCTATTTAGCCACTGGTGCCTTTTTGTGAAACTCGTGAATGGATTCGATGTACATTTGCTTATTAAAATTGACTGGAATAAAGAATTCAGAAGTTACAATGTTTCATTTGTGAACTGTTCCTTTAACTGAGTGTTCCGTTTAGAATTCCAGTAACAGGAAGTGCCACCTTGATCCAGAATGTTCCTCCGTTACTGTAGCAACGGCTCTGGATAACAGATGAACATGCATATTTATAGTTTCAAAGGTCACGCTCATTATTCATGATTTCCTTTGCTTTGTTTAGGCGGGAGGAAGTCAATGTGATTTTAGTTAGCTTGTGTAATTTAGATTTAATAATTTTCACTGTAACTCACTGGCTCTGATGTTCTGCTGCCCCTTTCAGGTCAAACCTGAGCATTACAACATGTGCTTAAAAAGTTACCTCAGACAAAATAATTTATATAAATACTCATCGTTTACTGACTCAAACAGTGACGATCATTTTTTGGAACTGGAATAATACGTGACCCTCGACCACAAAACCACTCATAAGGGTAAATTTTTTGATAAATATGCTTTTCATTTGATCTTTTTTTTTTTTTTTTTTTATTAGGATAGGACAATATTTGGCCGAGATACAGCTATTTAAAAAAAATCGCCTTTAAATTTGTCCAAATGAAGTCAGCAATGTATAAGACTAATCAAATTAAGTTTTGATATATTTCCAGGGCAAGAATCTTGACAACATTTATGTTTGTTCTTTTCATTTCTAGTCAGGTAGGTGAAATTTTAGACTAACATCTTAATTAATACTGCTTGTACATATCTTTACCACCTATTAGCTTTAGTTGGTCAAAATAAGTCCTTTTCTATATGATGTAGCAGCTTCCACACACTTCACTGTGGTTTAGACAACCTAAATTAGCAGAACAACTTGCCCCTCTGGCCCTCTTCATTTGGGAGTCACACTCACCTTCTTCGCGATCAAAAGTTTTCTTTTTTCAGGAAAATCAATGCAATACATTTTTATTCAATAATATTTTTTGATTATTATTTAGAATTTTGAGGAGATTTATGATATTATGCAATATTTAGACAATTTTAATAAGCTATTTTTTTCCATTTAAATTAAAATATATATATATATATATATATATATTTTTTTTTTTTTCTCAATAAATACAACTTTTCATATTTAAATAAAGTAAAATCATTTACATTTTTTTTTTTTTTACTGAAAATTATGCCATTGGTGACATTAAAAAATTAAAAACTGTAATGTTGTAACTGGTAATGTTATGTAACCATATATACAGAGGCTTTGGATTCCCATTGCTTTATTTTAGACAGTTTCTTAATTTTATTAGGTTTTGCATTTAGAAATATATTTAGACATTCTAAAAGACTACTTTTTTCAATTTTTAGATATTTTTGGTTAGATAAATATGAAGTTTTGTATTATAATTACAATCAGAAACCAGGCCTGTTGGAGTCTTAGCAGCTCATCTCTCTCTGTCTCTCTGTGTGTGAGGAGTGTGGGGAGTGCATGTGTATGTCAAAGTGTGTGAGAGAGAGAGAGAGACTCTTTTGTATTTTTTCATGTATTCATTTTATTACACAGATACTCAAAATTTGCTCTGTTGCAGTCTTACCCATTCATTTCAATGGGTCTCTCTCTGTGTGTGCTTGCGTGTGCGCACGTGGGTGTCAATTTTGCACTGTTGATAATTTAGTGCGTCACCCCTTGATTGCTGTGCGCTTTTTTTTCCTGCACAGTGGCTGGTTTGTAGTTTGTATTGTACCACTAAAAGATTCTCTAAGTTTTCGTATTTTTTGTATTTCCCATTCATTTGCTATGTCGGTCATTTTTGACCGCGAAGAAGGCAAGCGTGACTATTCTTTTTTTTTTTTTTTTGACCCTTTAAAATGCCTGAATCATGTCCATGATTTTTTGTGTTCACATTGCTAATGATGTAACAAAAGTCACCAAGTGTCACCTCATTCTGATGAAGCTACGATTTTTTTTAATTTTAAATATAAAAAATTTCGGTCAAAAGAGACCGAAGAGGGCCAGAGGGTTAATAATAAAATTCAAATATTAGATTTTAAAAATTAAAAATATCATGCCCCCCAGTACCTATCGTTTTTCTTCTCTTCTGTGTTTGACTCTTTCTCTGCTGAAACTGATTCCGTTCTCAGCGGCGCTCAGCGCTGGATTTCTTTTGTTATTCTGTCAGCATAAAGCGTGTTTGGCCTCTCTTTTCTCCACCTGGTGAGTGATCCCCTCTCTGATTGGTCGGCTCCTCACCTGATAGGATTCTGTGGCCTCACAACGGTCCAGTTAATCGGTCAGAGACGCGAATATCAGCCATGAGGAACCTGCTCACCACCCAAGACCAGAACTTCTACCGCGAGCTAATCCTGAAGGAGGCCTACACGCGGCTGACGTGGAAGATGAAATACAGCAAAGAATACCCGACCACCTTCGCGTCTTGCAGGTCCAAGTCCATCGGGCTTTTTAACCCTCCGTCTGCGGGTAAACTCACTCTGCCTCCTGTGGTCCAGACGCGGAAGAAGCCGCGTGAGGCGCCGGTGCGCCGGTCACTGAGTGAAGCCCCGCTCATGAGACCCGTGAGCCCACCGACTAAAGCGGCTCTTTATCAGGGGTTATCTAACGAAGGCAAAGGACGAGGTTTATACCTGAGGAAACGGGCGCAGAAAGGCCCTGAGGAAAAGTTTGATTATCCGATTCTGTCGTCCTTTGATTATGGATGGAGATTAGGTGAGAAAGTGGAATTTATGACTGGTGGGTGTAAAGTCAAAAGTTTTTGAACAGTAAGATTTTCTGCTCACTCAGCCTGCATTCACTTGACCCAAAGTACAGCAAAATCAGAAATATTTTGAAATAGTTTTACTGTTTGAAGTAACTGGACTGCAAAAAATGCTTTTCTTACTTGTCTTGTTTCCAGCCAAAGTATCTACAAATTCTTAAACCAAGAAGGACTTTCTAGACAAGTCAAAATTATTGTCTTGTTTTCAGAAAAAAATATGTCATAATTAAGTGAGATTTTGCTTAAAACAAGCAAAATAATCTAGTTCTCATCTTGAAATAAGATGATTTTGCTTACCACATTGGCAGATTATTTTATTTTTTTTTAAGCAAAAACTCACTTAATTTTGACTTATTTTTTCTGAAAACAAGACAATATTTTTTACTTGTCTAGAAAATCCTTCTTGATTTAAGATTTTATAGATATTTTGGCTAGAAACAAGATAAAAATATCTAAGTAAGAAAAGCATTTTTTGCAGTGTGTTTTCTATTTGAAAATATTTTAAAATGTGATTTATTTCTGTGATTTCAAAGCTGAATTTGTTTGCATTATTACTCCAGTCTTCAGTGTCAGATGGTCCGTAAGAAAGCAGTCTAATATGCTGCTTGCTGTTCAAGAAACATTTTTTTATTATTATCAATATTTAAAACAGTTGAGAATTTTTTTGTTCAGGGTTCTTTGATGAATAGAAAGATCCAAATATCATAATTTATCTGAAATAAAATGCTTTTGTAACAATACACTATACTATTCAAAAGCTTGGAGTCATATAATTAATTCTTTTTGGGAAAGAAATGATTGAAATGAATACTTCTAATTTAGCAAGGATGCTTTAAATAGTTCAAAAGTGATGATAAAGACATTTATAATGTTACAAAAGTTCTTCTGAACTTTGTTCATCAAAGAAACCTGAAAAAAAAAATACTTTTTCATTACTGTTTCAACATAATAATAATAAATGTTTTTTGTGCAGCAAATCAGCATATTATAATGATTTCTGAAGGATCATGTGACACTGAAGACTGGAGTAATGATGCTAAAAATTCAGCTTTGAAATCACAGGAATAAATTACATTTTTAAATATATTCAAATAGAAAACAGTTATTTTAAATAGTAAAAATATTTAAAAATGTAACTATTTTTTGATGTACTTTGGATCAAATAAATGCTTTAAAAATAATGAAAAATCTTACTGTTCAAAAACTTTTAACTGGTACTGTATGTGTATGTTTTACATTTGGTGTTAAGGATTTTAACTAATTTTGTATTATAGTTTTACATCCTAAAATAGTATCTCATACTCACCAAAGCTGTATTTATTTCATTAAACATACAGTAAAAACAGTAATACTGTCAAATATTATACTATTCCAAAGAACTATTTGAATATCTATTTGAATATATTTTAAAATGCAATTTATTCCTGTAATCAAAGCTGAATTTCCAACATCATTACTCTAGTCTTCAGTGTCATGATTCTTCAGAAATCATTCAGAATACTGATTTGATTATCAGTGATGAAAACAGTTTCATATATTAGTTTGCTTCATGTTTTTGTGGAAACTTTGATGCATTTTTTTAGACTCTTTGGTGAATATAAAGATGTGTATATAAAAACAGTTTAAGAAAAATGTCTGCATGCAGTATTAAGTTGTAAAATATTAGCTTAACAATAATGCTATCACTAAACTAACTTTTCTTACTTTCTTAGGTGACTATGAGAGTGACTGTAAGACGCCAACCTATGGGAAATCTGGGATCGTAAGGAGCACTTTCTACGCCAGGAATGGCATTTTTAATATTCCCACAGCGACTGATCAACTCGGCTGAGATGTTTTTCTCACGGCATTGAACTTGAACAGACAGCTTTCACCTTAAATCTAATACTCTGAGCCATTTACTCAAGTAAATTTTTTTTTTTAAATGAAAATAAGTCCTATTAGCATACATACATGATCAATGCCGTGCTAAAAATCCCTATGTTTTGCATTCATTATTGTAAAAGGCTGTTAGAACATACAAACATCAATGAAAAGCATTTAAACGTGCTGTGGTGCATAGAGTTAATTAATGCAGAAATGGAAACAGGCTTGCAAACTAACTCTACTGTCTCACAGCAACCGGTAAACCAACACTACAGAGTGCTGGTTCATAATTAACAAGTACAGGAAACTTGCCATTATCATTTAATCAAACATTTCTGTTATTCTCTATAAAAATACAGCAAAAAAACTGAAGCACTGAATACTCATTGTCTGCATCTCCTGTGTTAGAACTCATTTGTTTTCTTCTAAACTGTTTCTCGTTCTCATTTAGGACTAATGAAGCAGGCAAACAGTAAAAGTGTAAACGGAGAAGGTTGTTATCCTCTCGTCTGTGCTTGATTTACAGTGATGCAGAGCGGGAAATGATCACTCACGGCCAGAGCCTGTAGAACAGACAGACAGCTGTTAGTGTTTGCTTTACTAAGCGGGGCAGGCTGTCACAAAAGTTCGGTTTTAGTAAATGGATATTTTTATTCAGCAAGGCTGATTTTGGTTGATCAAAGCTGGCTGTGAAGATATTTATAATGTCTTATAACATTGATTGCACAGCAAATCAGCATATTAGAATGATTTCTGATTCTGAAGGATTATGTGACACTGACGACTACTATAAAAAAATTAGCTTTGATCACAGGAATAAATTACATTTTAATATATATTCACATAGAAAACAGTTATTTTGGATTGTAATATTATTTCACAATATTACTGATTTTACTGTATTTTTAATGCCTTGGTGAGCAGATAAGACTTTTTTATCTTACAGACCTTAAACTTCTGAACAGTAATAGAGTAGGTTTGAATCTTATTAGGTATTTACCTCCTGCTCAGTGAGGCCAAATTTATCTTTGAATTTGAACACCTCCACTGATTCAGGATTCACAGCCTCGATCATCTTCTCTCCACGGAGGACGACCCTGCAGCACATGAAAATGGGAATGTGAACTGAGGGGGACTGAGGTTTGTCTTTTAAAACATCAGATGGAAGTTTAGATTTAACAAAATGAGTTTTACGATTTCACTTGAGACGCTCAAAAGTGTCATTCATTTGATTCATTTGAATAATTTAATTCAGATCGTTCAGTGGGGGTTCGCTAATCATTTGATTCTGATCAGGATTTTGGTTCGGGTTCGCAAATTATCTGATTTATATCTGAACTTCAGAGCACAGATCGCACATCATTCAGATCAGATCCTTGGTGCAGGTTTGCGAATCATTTGATTTAGATCGGGCCTTCAGTGGGGGTTTGTGAATAATTTGATTCAGGTCGAAACTTGGAGTGCAGATCGTGTATCATTTAGATCAGAACTTCGCTGTGGGTTTGCAAATCATTCGACTCAGATTGGAACTTTGGTGGGTGTTCATAAATCATTTGATTCAGATTGGGACTTTGGTGCGGGTTTGCGAATCATTTGATTCAGATCGGGACTTTGGTGCAGGTTTGCGAATCATTTGATTCAGATGGGGACTTCAGCATGGGTTTGCAAATCATTCAATTCAGATCGGGACTTCGGGATGGGTTTGCAAAACATTTGATTCAGATCGGGACTTCAGTGCAGGTTTGCGAATCATCTGATTCAGACAGGGACTTCGGCATGGGTTTGCAAATCATTTGATTCAGATTGGGACTTCGGTGCAGGTTTGCAAATCATTTGATTCAGATGGGGACTTCAGCATGGGTTTGCGAATCATTCAATTCAGATCAGGACTTCGGGATGGGTTTGCGAATCATTTGATTCAGATCGGGACTTCAACATGGGTTTGCGAATTATTCAATTCAGATCGGGACTTCGGGATGGGTTTGCGAATCATTTGATTCAGATCGGGACTTCAGTGCAGGTTTGCGAATCATCTGATTCAGACAGGGACTTCGGCATGGGTTTGCAAATCATTTGATTCAGATTGGGACTTCGGTGCGGGTTTGCGAATCATTTGATTCAGATCGGGACTTCGGTGCAGGTTTGCAAATCATTTGATTCAGATGGGGACTTCAGCATGGGTTTGCGAATCATTCAATTCAGATCAGGACTTTGGGATGGGTTTGCGAATCATTTGATTCAGATCGGGACTTCAACATGGGTTTGCGAATTATTCAATTCAGATCGGGACTTCGGGATGGGTTTGCGAATCATTTGATTCAGATGGGGACTTCGGCATGGGTTTGCGAATCATTCAATTCAGATTGGGACTTTGGGATGGGTTTGCAAAACATTTGATTCAGATCAGGACTTCAGTGCAGGTTTGCGAATCATCTGATTCAGATAGGGACTTCGGTGGGTGTTCGTGAATCATTTGATTCAGATTGGGACTTCGGGATGGGTTTGCGAATCATTTGATTCAGATCGGGACTTCGGGATGGGTTTGCAAATCATTTGATTCAGATCGGGACTTCAGTGCAGGTTTGCGAATCATCTGATTCAGATAGGGACTTCGGTGGGTGTTCGTGAATCATTTGATTCAGATTGGGATTTCTGTGTATGTTCGCAAATCATTTGATTCAGATCGGGACTTCGTTGCGGGTTCACAAATCATTTGATTCAGATCCAGACTTTGGTGGGTGATCGTGAATAATTTGGGCATATGCGCTTCAGCATACTAATTTATTTAGTTGATGCATTCATACTGAACAGCTTTCAACACATTTCTTTCCAAGGTTATAAACACCCAGTGACAGCATGAACTGTAAAAATGTGTACCTTCTTGAATGCTGTGTAAGTTGCTTTAAATAAAAGCATCTGCTAAATGCATAATGTAACCTGAAACTTACCCGAAAACAAAACAATCTGCCTACCTGTCATAAGCACATTTAGTGGATGTCTTCACCGTTGTGTCCAGCTTGTCACCCGTCAGCCACACAAACTCAGTTTCCGAGCGCAGACGGATGTTCACCCACTGTCTCTTTGGAACGTAACCACAGGCAGCGTTGAAATCCCCCATGATGACGAAGTTCTGACAAAATTAGACAAAATGAGAACTGAGTCGGAAGCACAAACTCAGAGGAAGAGACAATTTATGGGTGAAACCAGGTGCACAGAAAACCATGAACTTTGTTTGTCAGATGTGATTAGTATAGGAATATATTTATATTCTAATATACAGTATGATAAATTGATTTTACAGTTGAGCCAGTGAATATATAACTCAATATGACATTAACCCAGTAACAAAGAAAGTTCTGGCAAAGCATTTTTGCTAGCGGATTATAAAATCTTACGTCTGATTGCCACAGCTGTGAAACGTTCTGGTAAACGTCGTACAGTTCATCGATTTCTTTTACAGCCGCTTCTGGAGCCGTGTGAATAGGAATGATAACGAAATCCTTGATTTCTGTTGTAAGATAGACGAAAACATATTTGTCATCCTTTCATCATCTTTATGGAGGTATGAAGTTCACCTTTCACACTGTAAATGTCTCACCAGTTTTTGGAGACGAAAACCACACGACAAACGGTTCTCGAGCAAAAGCATCCTCATCCTCGGTTTGAGTGTCTGGATACTGATAGACGGATTTCACAGACAACATCTTCTGCCTGATATGATCAAAAATTAATTAATACCTGATTTCAATTCACTGTAAGCCGATGTATGTATTGATTTTAAAAAGCATGTATAGTGATGGGTGAAACGAAGCTTTTCGAAACTCTTAATCAGCTAACCGGGTATACTTTGACTAATGCATTGCAAAATCATTTACTTTTTTTTTAAGAACTCTAATCGAATCGCGAATCATTTGATTCGGATCGGGACTTCGGCGCGGCTGCACAAATAATTTGATTCAGATCGGGACTTCGGAGCGGCTTCGCAAATCATTTGATTCAGATCGGGATCATTTGATTCAGATCGGCACTTTGGAGAGGCTTCGCAAATCATTTGATTCAGATCGGGACTTTGGCGCGGCTTTGCGAATCATTTGATTCAGATCAGGACTGTAATCTTTGTTGAATTGGATTTAATCTCTGCTTATAAATTACATACACACCTGAAAATAAAGGCATACTGCTCCTTGTATGATTTTCTCCCGAGTCTCTCACTAATGACAGAGCTAAATTCATTTGCCCGTGTCCTGGACCTGCTGTGTGTTGTGATACGTAATATGTTACGCAGTACGTACCTGCGTGTACCGGATGTGTATGTTATTAACATGCTGAGCACGGAGTAAAGATGTTCTTAACAACCTGCAGTGCTGTCCAGTAATACTTCATGGTGGCAGCGGTAAAACACCACAGTATTAACCGCGTGAGTGTTAGTGACTAGTGAAGCGGAAAATTATTATGCCGCGAGCCTAACTTTGCTGTACAAAACACGCGAGTCATCTCCACAACGCGATCTCGTGTACACATTGTGGGACTGGAAAAGAGCACATTGTCTGCGTGATAGCTAGGGATGGGTACCGAACTCGGTACTTTTATAGGCACCGACCGAATTGCGTCGGTACTACCGAGTATCGATTCACATAAAATCTATCGGTGCTCAATTTCGGTACCTGAAAGAACACGTCTGTGTGCCGCGTGAGTGTGGTACGTAGCGAAAGCGTGCGCGCTCAAAACGCACAGGGCAATGGCTAACAGAAAGCGCTGTAATGTGTGGGTTACATTTCACAATGGTTCATGCGGACAAATGGCTTCAATATTTCTAACAGTAAGTGCAAGGCAGGCAGTGGTAATACCCAACCTGAGGAAGCACTCAGTTAAACACAACGTGTATTTAAAAGCGCAGGAGTGCAATTTATTAGATAGCCGAATTCAGGGCTGGAAATGTGGGACGTAGTTTTGGGAGTGAATTTCAAGGGAGGACGGCTCAGTTCCAACTGGTTAGTTTTATTTAGAAATTAAAGTGATTCCTATATTTTATCAATTCAAAACACTACGAAAGCGATCTCAGTTCTGCACATAAACGTAGTGCAAATAGACTAAAAACGTAGCAGACTATGCGTCTATGATTCACACGGCTCACGTCAGACTCCAGTGCGTATTTGTGTTTGCGTTTATCTGTTATCCACTCACCGTTTAAAACGCTGGACATTTTGTTCAGTTCTGCAAGCTAATTAATCCTCTTACTATAACAACGCCTGTAGACACGCCTGTAGAATACACGTTGAGAGCTGCCGAGAGTTTCACGCGATCCTTAACCGAAACCGAAAGTTAAAGGCACACGCGCATTCAAAAGCAATTTTAATACCCGCCTAATTTGCGCGTATTGGGGAGTCGCTCTCTATACGCGGCCCCAATGCACACTAATTAGGCTATATAACATATCTAAGCTTTATAACATTCTGTATCATTCTTGAAATATTTGGTGTCTATATGCACTTTGAATATTGAGAGAGTATTGCCTACTTTGATTATGGCTGCATTTAATATGACTAAGAAAGACCTGTGTTGTTTATTATTTATTTTATACTGTTTTTATTTATATGTTCAGTGTGTATATATATGTCCCACCACTCCTAACTAAAGTTAGGGTCATGGCAATTTAAAAAAAAAAATAGGGTCACGCTTAAACTTTGAAAACCACTGCATTACACTATGCCCTGGATGTTGTAGGGATTTAATTATTGTACAGATTGTTTGTATTATTGAACATTTCAAAATAAATAACAAAATGTTGAAAATGAGAGGTTTGGGCTTATTATATGCACTGAAAGTCACTTAAGTCAGAGTAAAGTATCGAAAAAGGTACCGTTGGGTACCGGTATCGAATTTCGGGTACCGGTACTGGAACCGGTACCGGAAAAAATGTGAACGGTACCCAACCCTAGTGATAGCTGCTACACAGTCCAGAGTACAACAAATCACGGAAAGCAAAAGACGGCTTAAAACGTGAGTACAAGAGAAACACAATAAAATGGCATCACATTTACCAATGATGAACTGGTCCGACCCCGATCTGAGTGAAGCAATATCTTTATTCAAACAAAAAATGAACCTCTACCTAGAGGATGAAGAGATAACAAACACAGAAAAACAAGCTAGAAAAATTTGTAGAGGAATTGGAGATGAAGGACTAAAACGACTTAATGCAAGTGGGCTCAGTGATGCAGATAAGAAAGAGCCTGACACCTTGTGGAATTTTTTTGAAGGACAACTAAAATTAAATGTTAACTTTAGAATCCACAGGCTCCATCTCATGCAGTACAGGCAAAAAACAAATGAGAGCATTGATGACTTTGTGACTAGAGCCAGAACTCTAGCGTTGAAATGTCAATTTACTGACGATGAGCTTAATGAACGTCTTGTCGAGCTTATCATTGCTAGTACCCCTTTTGATGCTCTCAGAAATGACCTGTACAGCAAGCCTAAAGGCCATCCCATTACTGATGTACTGGCAGAGGGGAGAAAATACGAAGCCTTAGCAGCAGGAAATGAGCAGATACAACAACTTGGCATGTCAAACACTGAAAAGGTCCATACTATAACAAGAGGACGAACATGTCAAAATTGTGACACAAACCACAAACCAAGACAGTGTCCAGCATACAACGATACGTGCTCTATGTGTGGTAACAGAGGCCACTGGGCAAAGTGTTGTAAAAAGAGCAGACGACAAAGACAGCTACCCAACCGGCACAGGAGCAAGTCACGAACACGCAACAGATACCAAAGCCACACTAACCCAAGGAAAGACTACAAATGCAAAGATGAGCCCAGCATAAATGTTGTGGATAGTAGAAGAGATGACGACGAGTATGCATACCAAAAGCACTTTTACTCCATCACCATCAGTGCAAAATGTATGCACAGCATCCATGTGAAACCACCTAGAGATGAGGCATATACAACTCTGAACGTTAAACCACCCTTCCTTCAAGGAGATGGATACACGCTTCGTCTAAAAATAGATACCGGGGCATCTGGAAATACACTTCCATTGCGTACTTTTAAACAGATGTATGGTACATCGACCCAAAGCTTGGAACATCTAAAACCAGCATCCAGTGTAAAACTAACATCATACACTGGTGATGTAATTCCCTGCTTCGGAACCATCAACATGCCATGCCAGTATAAAGAGTCCAGATGGATAGATGCAAAGTTTTACGTTGTTGATGTACTTGGACCAGCTGTGGTTGGCTTACCCACATGTGAGCTCCTCAGCCTTGTGACAGTAAATGTTGATGCGATGGTGGAGAAAGAAAAGAATGCAAAAATGGATAAACAAACAAGAGAGAGCACCCAACAGCACATACAAAATATCAGAGAACTGAAAAAGAAATACCCAGACCAATTTGATAAAATAGGCAATTTCAAAGGAACAGCAAAACTCATCCTAAAGGAAGGTGCCAATCCATTCATTGACCCTCCACGTAAATGCAGTATCCACATTAAGGACAAACTTCATAATGAGTTGAACAAACTTGTTAGCCAAGGAGTCCTACGAAAAGTGGAAGAGCACACGGATTGGTGTTCTAGTCTTGCCTTCAGCACAAAGAAAGACGGGTCACTTCGGATCTGTTTAGACCCACAGAAATTAAATGCAAGCCTGAAGAGGTGCCCTCACAAAATTCCAACTCTGGAAGAACTAAACCCAAAGTTTGCAAATGCAAAAGTATTCAGCAAGCTAGACGCGAAAGCCGGATACTGGTCGATACATCTTGATGAAGAGTCACAGATTCTAACCACATTCCGCACTCCCTTTGGCAGATACTGCTGGAGACGCTTACCATTTGGTCTCAGTGTGTCTCAGGACCATTTTCAAGCTAAGATGGACCAAATTCTTGAGGGCCTTCACGGTGTAATCAGCATAGCAGATGACGTTGCAGTATGTGGAGTTGATGAAGAAGACCATGACAGGAACCTAATAAGCCTAATGGAACGAGCTGCAGAAACAGGACTTGTGTTTAACAGCGACAAGTGTATCATTAAGCAACGGAGCATATCATTCTTTGGCAATCTGTATACAGACAAAGGCATCAGACCAGACCCAGCCAAAGTCCAAGACATACAAAAAATGCCAACACCACAGAGCAAAGACGATCTCCATCGATTTATGGGCATGATGAACTACTTGTCACCCTACATTCCAAAATTTGCAGATAAAGCCCACAATCTGAGGGGACTGCTGAAAAGCAACTCACAATGGATGTGGGACACTGATTATCAAAAATGCTTCGAAGATCTAAAGACAACAGTGACTGTTGATGCTTGTCTAAAATACTACAACCCAACAACCACTCTCACACTGGAGGTAGATGCATCACAGAGAGGCATCGGTGTAGCACTCGTACAAGACAACAGGCCCATTGCTTTTGGTTCAAAAACATTAACTGAATGTCAGTCAAGATACAGCAACATCGAAAGAGAAATGCTCGCTATCGTGTATGGTATGCAGCGCTATCATACATACTTGTATGGCAAAACCTTCATAGTGGTAACTGACCACAAACCTCTCGTCACCATATGCATGAAGCCTCCTGCCACCTGCTGATCAAGACGCAGGGATACAACTACAGCATCATGTATCGTCCTGGAAACCAGATGATTCTTGCAGACACTCTCAGCCGCCTGCCAAATCCTGAAAACAATGAAGACATTGAACTTGACGAACGGATAGATGGATTGGATGCAGAATTTGAAGACCCTGAGCATCATACTGTCGCTATTGTAAACTTCTCTCCCAATAAGCAGGAGACTCTCAGACTTGAGACGGCAAAGGACCCCAAGCTCAGTGAATTAAAAGAGATCATCCATCAAGGATGGCCAGATAAGATACAGGACCTGCCAAAAGAACTACGCAGCTATTGGCCTTTCCGAGATGAACTTGCCATAGAAGCAGGAGTTGTGTTCAAAGGAAGACAAGTGCTGATTCCAGAATCTATGGCCACTGACATTCTGATTCAGCTCCACGCAGGCCACCAAGGTATCGAGAAGACACGCAGATTGGCTCGAGAGAGTGTGTATTGGACAAAGATAAACGCAGACATTGAAAAAATGTGCAAGGCTTGCAGTACCTGTGCTGAACATTATGATGCACAACCAAAAGAACCACTCCTTCCACACAAAACACCTACAAAGCCGTGGCAATACCTGGCATCTGATCTGTTTGAGATTCATGGACGTCAGTTCCTACTTACTGTGGACAGGTACTCTAAATATCCATTGGTCGATGAAATGCCCATTCCAGCAAGCAGCCATGCAGTTGCACAAAAAATGCAAAGCTACATGTCTCTGTTTGGTCGACCAGATGAAATAATGACAGACAATGGACCGCAGTATACGGGACAAGCCCTCAAAAAATTCATAGCTGATTGGGGAATAAAGCACACCACAAGCTCACCTCACTACCCAAAAAGTAATGGATTTATTGAAAGACACGTCAGACACATCAAATCAATCATCAAGAAAACAATACAACACAAAGGAGATGTACATGTAGCCTTGTTGCAAGTGCGAGCGACACCCATTGACAGTGATCTACCATCTCCTGCGGAATTGCTCCTTGGCAGACCTATCACCACACTCCTACCAAGCCATGCAGATCCAGGGAAACTGGAACATAGACAACACCTGGAAAAAAGGACAACAATAATGAAAACACATCATGATCAGTGTAGTGGTAGAGATTTACTGCCACTGTACCGTGGACAGTGTGTAAGAGTTCTGGACAAGGAAAGGAGAACATGGCACCCAGGGACTATTGTGGAAAAATGCAGAGAGCCAAAAAGCTACTTGGTTCAAACACCAAATGGAAACACAATCAGACGTACCAGGAGCCATCTTCGTGAGATGTGTGGAACACAAACAGAGAACCTTCAGAAAAAAGTGCAATTTGCCGAAACACCTAAGAGAGAAGTGATTGAGCAAAGGCACAAGGATACAGCTGAAAGCAAAGTCACTCAACATCCTGAAATAAAAACAGACAATACAGGCAATGAGACAACAACACCAACATGCACAAGGTCTGGACGAATCGTAGTTAAGCCAGCACAATATAAGGACTATGTGTAAAGCTAAATGAAAAGTTAAGCAGAAAAAAAAAAGTCTCAAATATGGACTGAATGCTTATTTCTGCACACATAACCTTGTTGTTGTTCATTACTGTTATAGTGTACCCCATCAAAAAAAAAAAAAAATAATAATAATATTATGTCAGTTTTCTGAGATGTTCACGCACTTATGTTAAACAGGGGGGATGTTGTGATACGTAATATGTTACGCAGTACGTACCTGCGTGTACCGGATGTGTATGTTATTAACATGCTGAGCACGGAGTAAAGATGTTCTTAACAACCTGCAATGCTGTCCAGTAATACTTCACTGTGGAGACATTTTGCTGAAATTTAGTATTGTCTCATGGTTATTTTATGTTGTAATAAATGTCTGAACATCTGATGTATTTACTTGTTCAGGTGAGTCATGAGTTGATCAAACGCTTTTCCCTTAGCATCTTTGATCTCCATGATGAGCATGAGATCACAGCGACTGATGCTCTGGAATGTGACAGTATGAAATAATAAATTTGCCACCGCTTGTTTATGCCAAGAAAGTTACCAAAATCAAAACTTAATTTCGTACATTTGGAGGAGAGTTCAGACCTTAATCAGAGAAACGTCTCGTTCCTCTTGACATACTACATACAAGTGGACTCACTACAGTTATAACAACATACAATGATGCTTAGAAATATAGTATTATTGATATTTTCTTCTTTTATAGAGCAAGTCAGTGCATTAGTGAGTAACAGGAACAAACACAGCAGAATTTAAAGCATGAAATATACATTCAAAATAGGATCTGAGCCTTTTTAATTTTGCATTTATTATTAAATAGCCTACAAAATAAACATTAAAAGCTCACCTCCACTATAATGTCCCGCACATCTGGTTTGGAGATTTTCCTCCCTCCAAAAGACTTTATGTTAAAGGAGCAGATTTTGAGAGCCGCGGCTCTTCCAAAGTTCAGCAGCAGGATCAGAGCACTCAGCATCACTGTCAGCTGGAATAAGAGGTAAATCTGTCAACTTCCTTCAATTATACTGTAACCAAACACTTCCTGAGTTTATCTGATAGCCACATCTGTTTTATGCATTCTGAGGCGATGTATGAGTTGATTCCTGTTTTCAGAAGTATTTAAAGATCAGTTAGATCCCTTCCTCAAGTCAGCTTTTACATAAATCCAACCTCATAGTATTTCTAAAGATCCTGCTCTGGCTAAAGATTTGACCCGTCGCTGCGAGCAGGGTTCGAACCTGCGCGGGGAGACCCCATTGGATTTCAAGTCCAACGCCTTAACCACTCGGCCATCGCAGCTGTGTGTATAACGTCGTCCGGTACGCTCCTTAAAGTCACAGCGACTAAAAAAAATTGTCTGATGATTGTGCAGAAACACATCCTGTTTTTGACAACTTCCTATTTTTTTCTTGAAAAACCTCAAAGTTCCCGTGTCATTTCCGTCGTGAAACCGAATGTTAGATCTAGAAGTTAATTACATTTTATTCGAAATAATGTCCGTGGCGTATTCCCCTTTAAATAACAATGTGGATTTTTCTAAATATAGGTTTAATTTTTATTATTTTTATTATTATTATTATTTAACTGCTAACTGTGTTGTTTTCAAATTAGTGGCGATTAAATGTAATCAGCACAATTACTCAAATGAAAAATATCGTCCAGAGTGCTTTTTTAAAGTTGTGTTTATGTGTTTATGTCAGGTGACACACGTTACATTTCTCAACGCTAATCACGATGAGCCAATCACAGCCGTTTGTGGTTATCGATCACGAGATTTGCTTTAATAATTTCTTATTAATAACCGTTTTAAATGTTTATGTGTGACATAAAACTCTCAATTTAGTAATTTAATAAATTATATTTATAATCTGTCCAACAGGCAAGACGTCATCCTAAATCTGAACGCTCTTACTGCTTTATTTACTATGTAAAGCACAATGCGCCCTCTGCCGGACGTTTGTTTTCCTGACACAGCGACATTAGCCGCCCAGTGGCTTCATTTTGATGTCAGCTGTGCACCTGACAGATGTTCGCTAGCAATTCCTATCGACAAAACATTACTCCTCGTCTCTCTTCCCCTTTAAATCGAGCGAACTTCCCTGTTCAGTGAGCGCGCAGCAGTGAACGCGCTTCTGGTGTGCAGCTCGGCGGATCAAAGGGTGACATGATTGTGCTTTGATCGGTGTTCACGGTACATTCATACGTTCTACGGACAATTAAAGGTATGCTAACTAAATATATACATATTTAGAGAACATTTGCATGTGATCTACGTTTGTTTGCGTATTCAAGCTCAGATCTTTGATCACATGACAGAATAGAATGACAGATATATAGTAAAATCAAATTAACAATTTAACATTGTATAATTGCGATAATGTATTAATGTAACAAGTGAATCAGAAATCTGAATGTCATTAATTTATGCTTCCTTGTAGTAAAAATGAAAGTGTATCACGTGTTCTAAATATTGAAAATTGTTTTGTTTACATATACGTCCTTTCTGTTCCTGCTAATTCATTCGTGTAGAAATATTAGGATCTTTGAATGAGGACAAATATCTAGGTTATATATTATGTAATACTATATTATTTAATATTATACTAAATGTATAAAACACGTATAACACAAATGCATTTCTACTTTTCTCTATCCTTGCTTAAAAATGTGACCCTGGAGCACAAAACCAGTTATAAGTCACTGGGGTATATTTGTAGCAATAGCCAAAAATACATTGTATGGGTCAAAGTTATTGATTTTTTTTTATGCCAAAATCATTAGGATATTAAGTAAAGATCATGTTCCATGAAGATATTTTGTCAATTTCCAAGTGTAAATATATCAAAACTTAATTTTTGATTAGTAATATGCATTGCTAAGAAGCTAGGGAACAAAATAGATTTGAAGGTTTTAAATATTTTATTTCAGTTCATGTATATTTTATTGAAAATCTTTATAGTTTTACTTTATTTAACTATAACTATATAACTATGTGTATGTTTCCATTCTCATTTTAATTTTTGTTACAACTTTTTTTTATTTTTTTAATGCCAAAAATCATTAGGATGTTAAGTAAAGATCATGTTCCATGAAGATATTTTGTAAATTTCATACTGTAAATATATCAAACCTAATTTTTGATTAGTAATATGCATTGCTAAGGACATCATTTGGACAATTTAAAGGCGATTTTTCTCAATATTTAAATTTTTTTTGCAGATTCTAGATTTTATCGTAGTTGTATCTCGGCCAAATATTATCCTATATTCTAACAAACCGTACATCAACGGAAAGCTTATTTATTCAACTTTCAGATGAATCTCAACTTCGAAAAATTGACCCTTATGACTGGTTTTATGGTCCAGGGTCACAAATATCTTGCAGATGTTCGATAATATAATCTGTTCTACTTTATTAGACACTTTCTGACGACAAAAATGCAGACTTATGTGACATTTCTCTGCGGTGTTGTTTAACAGGATGGATTTGGACGTGGTGAACATGTTCATCATTGCTGGAGGGACGCTGGCGATCCCCATCCTGGCTTTTGTAGCCTCCTTCCTGCTCTGGCCTGCGGCTCTCATTAAGGTTTATCACTGGTAAGTGCTCTCTAGAAGCTTAAATTGAATTTCACCATGTCCCCAGGGTTCATTGGAGCACATTTGTCCAAGAAAAAACATGTGCGGATGACCGGGATTGCTCAGTACAGACTCTCTGGGGAGTCGTATTAGTATTTCAACACTTAGTGATGCCGTTAAACAAGGAAAAATCACATTCTGTTTATTTTAAAAGCCTTACTGATGGGATCAGTGACCGTTATACAGATAACAGGGTCCAAATCACAAGATAAAGATGAAATGTGTCTGTTCTGTGCCATCAGCCGCACCAAAACATATCAAATATGTGCAAAAAAACACCACTATAATGCGAAAGTTGTTGTCGGAGTCATAAGATATGGCTTTTTGCACGGCAAAACATATTTTCTTATTTAGTATTTTAGTCTAATTTAGTTTAAACAAATGTTATTTTAGTATAATTGAGAGACGCTGGTGGCTTTTATTTATATTTTGAGTTATATTTTATTTTTAAATTATTTTCTGTTTTATTTTAATTAAGTATTAAGTAGTATTAAGTATTAGTAATTTAGTTTTGTGTTTTTGACATTTTTATTAGTTTTTAGGTTTTTAAAAATAAATTAGATTTTAATTTGAGTTATTTTACTACATTAAAATTACATTACATTTAATTAAATTAAATTGAGAATTGTTGCCTTGGCAATTAGCTAGGGAAAAAAATAAGTTTAAGGTTTTTAAATATTTTATTTCAGTTCATGTATATTTTATTTAAAATAAAAAAACTTTATAGTTTTAGTTTATTTAACTATAACTATATAACTATGTATATTTTTCCATTCTCATTTTAATTTTTGTTAAACCTTTAGTGTTGTGTTGTCATTTTTATTATTTTTTTGTGTCTATATACATTTTAGTGATTTTTATTTCAGTTATTTTATTTCAGTTTAAGTTATTTTAGTACATCAACTAGCTGAAAAAAATAAGTTTTTATTAATAAATCCTTTTTAACTTTGTTTTCCATTCTCATTTTAATTTTTATTAGTTTTTGTTAATGTACTAAAATAACTTAAAATTGAAAAAAAAAAAAAAATCATAAAAACTATATATACACATCAAGTTGAACTAAATTAAAACAAGAAATGTTGCCTTTGCAACTAGCTGAAATAATTACGTTTTTAAGGTTTTTTAATATTTTATTTCAGGTAATATTTATTTTATTTGAAATAATTTTTAAATAGTTTTAGTTTATTTAACTATAATAATCCTTTTGATTCTTTTTTTTTTCTTTTCATCCTCATTTTAATTTTTGTTAACTTTAGTAATTTAGTTTTGTGTTTTGGTCATTTTGATTAGTTTTTTGTTAATGTATATGCAGTTTTTATTAAATTTTATTTCAGTTTTAAGATATTTTAGTACATAAAGTTAATCTAAATTAAAACAAGAAATGTTGCCTTTTATTTCAGTTAATGTTTATTTTATTTAAAATATTTTTTACAGTTTTAGTTTAACTATAATAATCTTTATAAAGAATATTTTATATTTTGAATTAGTGTTTATTTTTGTTCATTTTCATTCTTATTTTAGTTAAAACCTTGTTTTTTATATGCCTGTATAGTTTTTATTGATTTTTACATATTTAACTTTTTAGTTATTTTAGTACATTAAGTTAAACTAAATTAAAACAAGAAATGTTGCCTTGGCAGACAATGTTTTTTTTTTTTTTTCAGTTAATGTTTATTTTATTTTTAATTTTTATTGTTTTAGTTTAACTATAATAATCCTAGTAAAAACATTTACTATTTTGAATTAGTTTTTATTTTTGTTAATTTTCATTTTCAGTTAGTTTAAACCTTGTTTTTTTATGTCTGTTTTTTATGTCTGTAGTTTTTTATATAGTATTAATGATTATTTCAGTTTTGGTTTATTTTAGTGCATCCAAGTAAACTAACTAAATAAAATATAAAATATTTTATTCTAAAAAAATCGAATCTAATCTAAATAAATTTTAAATGAACAAGATGTATTTACCTAAGAAGCAAAATAGCAAATTATTTTTAAGTTAATTGAAAAAAAAAAAAAAACTTATTTTCCCTTTGAATTAAGTTTATTTTTATTATCACATGGACAGATTTTTTCTTGTTTTAAACATACATACTCGTTTAATTTTGATACATTATTTAGAAAGCATACAAAAATACACAATATCATAAAATACATTTTGCAATCATAAGTTGATTTAAGTTTAGATATTTGCACTGGAAAAGACAGATCTTTCAGGCGTCATAACTGCTATCTCAAGTTTGTATTCTTTAACACATTTCTTATCTGATGACAGTGATAAAGGCAGGCTGTTTAGCCGTCCTCCACTGAACTGGGTGAAGGGTTAGTCATAGCACAGAACTCACAATCCACGTCACGATACATATCTACAGCATTGCATTAATTTCTATAGCTTTACTTTTGAATAATGCACCTTTCTATGCATTCAAGAAGCTAAATGTGTGTGCATGCATTGGCTGGGTACATGCAGTGCTGCATTAGTTGCTGATGTCAGTCGAATCTTACGCAAGCTGCCCAGTAGACTTTGGTTCTTGTAATATCTGGGAGGCAAACTTTGCTCTAGAGGACGATGCAGTCATCAGAACCGCTGTTTGCCTTTGGGCTGAACAGAATGACTGATTCCTTCAGTGCCACTTCTGGATTATGAACTCATGCAAGTGTTTCATGACGCTGCTTGCCAAGTCAAGCACCACTTTTGTTGTTAAAATACATGTTTATTGCATTTCAGTACCAGACATGAATTATTATGAGTGGCTTAAAGGAACAGTTCACCCAAAAAAATTCAAATTGTCTGAACTTCACCTTCAGTCCATCCAAGATGTGGATGAGTTTGTCTCTTCAACAGATTTGGAGAAATGTAGCATCACATCACTTGCTCACCAATGGATGTGAATGGGTGCCGTCAGAATGAGAGTCCAAACAGCTGATAAAAACATCACAATAGAGTGGTGTGGATTACTTGTGATGTTTTTATCATCTGTTTGGATAGCAGTTATGACGCCTGAGAGATTACTTAGAGATTTTCTTACTTTTTTTCTTTTCCAGTGCAAATATCTAAACCTAAATCAACTTATGATTGCATTATGTGGTGTTTTCTAAATATGTATGTATGTTTATAACAAGAAAAAAATCTCTTTCTAATATCTTTCTAATAAAAATATATATTTTTTTTCTTTTTAAAGAATGAATTCACTTAATTTTGATTTTTTTTTTTTTTATCTAAAAACAATATTTTGCTATTGCTATTTTGCTCTGGTAAATACATCTACTTCATTTTAAATTTATTTCGATTAAAACAAATATTTTATTTAGTTAGTTTACTTTGATGCACTAAAATAAGCCAAAACTGAAATAATCATTAAAAACTATACCGACATACAAAAACAAGGTTTTAACTAAAGTGAAAATTAAAATAAAAAAAAAATAAAAACTAAATCAAAATATTAAATATTTTTACTAGGATTATTATAGTTAAACTAAACTCAAACTAAACTAAAGACTAATTCTTTATTTGAAAATAAAATAAACAAAAATGTAATTTTTTATCTAAAAACAATATTTTGCTATTGCTATTTTGCTCCTTAGGTAAATGCACTTCATTTTAAATTTATTTAAATTAAAACAAATATTTTATTTATTTAGTTTACTTTGATGCACTAAAATACTTTAACTAAAGTGAAAATGAAAATTGGCAAAAATAAAAACTAATTCAAAATATTCAATATTTTTTACTAGGATTATTATAGTTAAAACAATAAACATTTTTATTTTAAAATAAAATAAATATTAACTAAAATTAAATAAAATCTGAAGAAAAAAAATTCAGCTAATTTCAACTTGATTCACTAAAACAATTAAAAATTGAAATAAAAATGTATAATATAAATATTTCATTGTTTAATGCATTTCAGCTCTAGACATGAATTATTACGAGTAGCTTAAAGTGCAGTTCACCCAAAAAATGAAAATTGGCTGAACATGTGCTCACCTTCAGTCCATCCAAGATGTAGATGAGTTTGTCACTTGCTCACCAATGGATGTGAATGGGTGCCGTCAGAATGAAAGTCCAAAAAGCTGATAAAAACATCCAAATAGATTGGTGTGGATTACTTGTGGATTATTGTGATGTTTTTATCAGCTGTTTGGACTCTCATTCTAATGGCACCCATTCGCATCCATTGGTGAGCAAGTGACAAACTCATCTACATCTTGGATACGACACCTGAGAGTTTAGCTAGAGATTTTCTTGCTTTGATTTTTTTTTTGCATTTTGCTTTTGTCTTTTCCAGTGCAAATATCTAAACTTAAATCAACTTATGATGGCAAAAGATTGTTTAAGATATTACGTGTTGTTTTCTAAATATATATGTATGTTTAAAACAAGATAAATATCCGTCCATGTGATAATAAACAAAAAATTTAATTAAATCTGAAGAAAAAAAAAACAATTTTTTTTTCTGCTGATTGCCTAGGCAACATTTCTTATTTTAATTTAGTTTAACTTGATGCACTAAAATAATAAAAAATTTTATTAAAAATGTATAAAATTCAGAAAGAGTCCAAACAGCTGATAAAAACATCACAATAGAGTGGTGTGGATTACTTGTGGATTATTGTGATGTTTTTATCAGCTGTTGGACTCTCATTCTGACAGCACCCATTCGCATCCATTGGTGAGCAAGTGAGGTAATGCTACATTTGTCCAAATCTGATGAAGAAACAAGAAACACTCATCTACATCTTGGATGAATGCTCATGCTTTCTTTGAGCAAAGCATCAGCATTATTTTAGAGGACCTTATTTTCATTTTCAAGTCTTTTTGGTGATTTGTTCCGCAGGTATTGGCGCAGAAGGCTGGGAATGCGGGTGGATTATGCTGAATATGAAGGATATCGCTTCTGTTATTCTCACAGAGGGACTCCAGGCACCCGTCCATCCGTCCTCATGTTACACGGCTTCTCTGCACACAAAGACATGTGGCTCGGTGTGGTCAAGGCAAGAAACCACAGCGGAACATTTGCTTAAAATTCCATTTCACAACTTAGGCAACAACAAATGTTATTTTTAGTGTTTCAAAGGCCAAAGATATGAAATGCTCAAAATACTTTTTAAGCGTTTTTTAAAATAACCAACCATCCGTCTGAGGCCTAAAGAACAAAGCTGTCAGAAAGCGTTAAATGAGTCTGTTTGTTTGACATCAAAAGCCAAGAGCATCTTTGTTCCTAATATATACATTGGTGAAAAGATAGTTTGACTGATTGTGCGTTATTTTGCTTTTGTAGTTTCTTCCTAAAAATGTGCACTTGGTGTGTGTTGACATGCCAGGACATGAGGGTACGACACGCACCAGCGCTGTGGATTACTCCATCGAGGGCCAAGTCAAACGGATACACCAGGTGGGAAATTTCTGGGAAATATATACATACATATATACACACATACTATAATTCTATACTATATATGTTTTTTTAAAGAAGTCTCTTCTGCTCACCAAGGCTGCATTCATTTGATCCAAAGTATAGCAAAAACAGTAGGGTAGTTTCATGTCAATTTAACCAGAGGTCCCCGGTTCAAATTTTTGATTTACATTTACATTTACATTACATTTACATTTAGGCATTTGGCAGACGCTTTTGTCCAAAGCGACATACAGTTGGGAGAACATAGAGCGATTCTTCTTAAGGAGACAAACAGACACAGGCAGTGCTATAATACCAGATTTCAAGTGGTGCTTCAGACAAGTACAAGCTAGAAAGGGAAGGAATAAAGAGATTAATAATTTTTTTTTATTTTTTTTTTTTATGGTAACAGCAAATAGAGTTGAAAGAGATGAGTTTTAAGCTGTCGCTTGAAGCTTGTCAGGGAATCAGCATTCCGGATAGGGGTAGGAAGATCGTTCCACCAGCCAGGAACAGTAAAAGAGAATGTTCTGGATAGTGATTTCGCACCTCTCTGTGATGGTACCACAAGGCGTCGCTCACTAGCAGATCTCAGAGTTCTGGAGGGGGTGTAGATTTGCAATAGCGAGTGCAGATAAGCAGGTGCAGTAGCTGTGGTTGTCCTATATGCAAGCATCAGAGTCTTGAACTTGATACGAGCCGCAATTGGGAGCCAGTGCAAGGAGATAAAGAGAGGTGTAACATGGGCTCTTTTGGGCTCGTTGAAGACCAGCCGTGCTGCTGCATTCTGAATCATTTGTAGAGGTTTGATTGTGCATGATGGAAGACCAGTCAAAAGAGCATTGCAGTAGTCCAGTCTGGAGATGACAAGGGCCTGGACAAGAAGTTGTGTAGCCTGCACTGTTAGAAAGGGCCTGATCTTTCTGATGTTGTGCAAAGCAAACCTGCAAGATCGAGTAGTCTTTGCAATATGATCTTTGAAAGACAACTGGTCATCAAAGATGACACCCAGATTCCTGATTGAGTTTGAAGAAGTGATTGTGGAAGAGCCCAGCTGGATGGTGAACCCATGCTGTAAGTTTGGAGTGCAAGGAAAAACAAGAAGCTCAGTTTTTGCCAAGTTAAGCTGGAGGTGATGTTCTTTCATCCACGTTGAGATGTCCGCCAAGCAGCCTGAGATCCGTGCAGGTACTGTTGGATCATCTGGTTGAAATGAAAGATGGAGTTGTGTGTCGTCAGCATAGCAATGGTAGGAGAAGCCATGTGACTCTATGATGGGACCCAGTGATGTTGTGTATATGGAGAAGAGGAGAGGACCAAGAACTGATCCCTGAGGAACCCCAGTGATCAGTTGATGTGTTTTGGATACCTCTCCTCCCCAGGTTACCGTGAATGACCTACCGGTGAGATAGGATTCAAACCAGCGAAGCGGAGTTCCTGTGATGCCCAGCGATGAGAGGGTGGACAGGAGGATCTGATGGTTGACGGTGTCAAAAGCAGCAGATAAATCAAGCAGAATTAGAACTGATGATTTAGAATCAGCTTTTGCTGTCCGCAAGGCTTCAGTAACTGACAGTAGCGCAGTCTCAGTTGAATGGCCACTCTTGAAACCTGACTGGTTAGGATCCAGTAAGTTGTTCTGTGAAAAGAGCAATGATACCTGGTTGAAAACAACTCGTTCGAGGGTTTTTGCTATGAATGGAAGCAGAGAGACCGGTCTGTAGCTGTCAAGAAGTGAGGTGTTCAGTGTTGGTTTCTTAAGCAGTGGGGTTACCCGAGCCTGCTTAAAAGAAGTTGGAAAAGTGCCTGTGAGGAGCGATGTATTTATGATGTGTGTGAGTGCTGGTAAGACAGTAGGAGAGATTGCTTGAAGAATGTGTGAGGGGATGGGATCAAGTGGGCATGTTGTAGGGTGGCTGGAGAGGAGAAGTTTTGATACTTCTGTCTCAGTGAGGGGACAGAAGGAGAAAGTGAGAGTGTTCGAAGTGGGTGTGGTGGGTTGTAAGTCATGTGTATGAGGGGCTAAGAATTGTTTGCTGATTGTTCGAGTTTTGTCTGTGAAGAATTGTGCGAAAGCATTAGCTGTTAGTGTAGTGGTGGGTGGTGGTGGAGGGGGACAGAGGAGAGAGTTAAATGTTTTGAAGAGATTGCGCATGTCAGAAGCACTATTGATCTTGTTATGATAATATGAGGATTTGGCAGTGTGGAGTTGAGTAGAAAAAGCAGAAAGCAACGATTGGTACATATCTAATAAGATTTATCTAATATTTATTCTGAAGAAAGATAGACATGTATAGTGATGAAAGCCAAAATATTAAATGTCATGGATGAATATTTAGTGAGTATTTATCCACTATTTTGTCGAGGGAGGTCAAAACAGCAATTTTCACCTTAGATTCAGTGTCAAGTTACAGGGGGTTAAAAATTACTTTTTAAATCTTTTTACACATAGATTGGCAGTTCTGTTAGTAACATCTGTTGACTTTAGCAATCCTTGTTGCATTATGTGCCAATGGTGACCATTCAAAAATGGGGAAACAGCACTTTTCAAGTTTTTCTCCAAAGTTTGCATGCCTGTAACTCAAGAAGTATTAAAGATATTTTAATGCCCTTTTAAATATTGGGTCTTAACAAACTTTCCTTTTGGCATCTGTATTTTTAATGCCCTATGAAATTTAGTTCCAGAGATATTGCAATTTCAATATGGCTCCGGGAGTTAATTGTTAAAAAGTACACATTTTCAGTGGTCAAAAACCAAATGTGGGTCAGTTTGAAAAAAAAAAACATAATACTTCTTTTCTTTTAAAGAGGAATGTCTGAAGAACAAATAATGTTAAAAGGATATTTATGGCACTCAGACTGGTATGTTTAATGCAGTTGTCTTGACAGAAAGAAACAAGATACATCTCTAGTTTTAACATTATTTGTTCTTCAGACATTCCTCTTTAAAATGAAAAAAAAAAAGTATTGTATTTTTAAACTGACCTACATTTGGTTTTTGACCTAAAATATCTTTAAATGAGGAACTTCTTGAGTTACTTGCATGCAAACTTTGGAGAAATGCTTGAAAAGTGCTGTTTCCTCATTTATGTTACATAATGGAAGAAAGATTGCTAAAGTCAACAGATTTTACTAATAAAACTACCAATTTATGTGAAAAAAAAAAAAAGATAATGATCAAGTTATTTTTACCGCCCTGTAACTTGACTGAATCTAAGATGAAAATTGCTGTTTTGACCTCCCTCAACAAAATAGTGGATTACTCAGTAAATATTCATCCATGACATTTAATATTTTGGCTTTCATCACTATACATGTCTATCTATCCTCAAAAAAAAAAAAATAAAAAAAAAATAAATAAATAAATAATAGCAAAATCAAAAATTTGAGCCAGGCAAGTTTTTTAATTTGGTTTGGTATTTGACATGGAATTTTGTAAAATATTTTACCATTTAAAAAAATGACTTTCTATTTTAATATATTTTAAAATGTAATTTATTACATTGATCAAAGCTGAATTTTCAGCATCATTACTCCTGTCTTCAGTGTCACATGATCCTTCAGAAATCATTCTAATATGATGAATTTGCTGCTCAAGAAACATTTCTGACTATTATTATTATTATTATTATCATCAATATTTAAAACAGATGAGTAATTTTTTATGGATTATTTAATGAATAGAAAGATCCAAAGATGAGCATTTATCTGAAATAAAAACCCTTTTTTCTGAGGAAAGAAATTCTAGAAATTGATAACTTTTAATTAGCAAGGTTGCTTTAAATTGATTAAAAGTATTGATAAAGACATTTATAATGTTTCAAAAGATTTCTATTTCAGATAAATGCTGTTGTTCTGAACTTTCTATTCATCAAAGAAACCTGAAAAAATTCTACTCAGCTGTTTTCAACATCATAATAATAATAATAAATGTTTTTTGAGCAGCAAATCAGAATATTAGAATGATTTCTGAAGGATCCTGTGACTGGAGTAATGATGCTACAAATTCAGTTTTGAAATCACAGGAATAAATTGCATTTTAAAATATATTCAAATAGAAAACAGTCATTTTAAATCGTAAACACATTTCAAAATTGTACTGTTTTTTTTTTCTGTACTTTGGATAAAATAAATGCAGACTTGGTGAGCAGAAGAGACTTCTTTAAAAAACATGAAAAATCTTGCTGTTCAAAAACTTTTGACTGTTTTTTTTTATTCATTTTAATATTTAAATTGTAATAAAATATATTACATTTTAATAAAAAAAAAAAAGTTTTAAATATGTAAAAACAATTATAGTAGTATATAAGAAGTATCAACAGTAATAATGGTAGTTTAATTGAATTTTTATTTCATGCAAAGAAATTCAAGAAAAACTCCCTGTTTCTTAAAATCTGTCACTTTGGTTCATGTAATTCAACTCCCAGCCACTGACCCACTTTTTCTGTTTGGCTAAACCTCACACGGCATGCAGACTAATACGTTTCTCTTGATGACACAGTGGATTTATTAGGCTTACATGTTGAGATCTCTCTGAAGCATCTTGAGATCAGTCAAAAGCCCTTGTGTCTTCATTTTCTCTGTTCTCGGCCCAAAGCTAATCAGCTTTCCTTGAAAAACTCAGGCTTGTGCCTAAAATAGATGCCTTTCTTTAAACACGGGGCACTTTACTCTGTTTCCCAGCCTGAGATATGGCCCCAGCATGTCAGGTTGATTTTTGCCTTATTTAAGGCTAGTATTTCGACTAAATGCTGATTTGCACAGACGTCAGCTGTTTGTGCTGAAAGAGGCATTTTCAGCATGCCGAGTCTTGAATCTTCTTGTTTTGATGGATGAAGATTAAAAATAACTTTTATCTCTGGAGACTTCAGTGTGCATCATCCTTATGGTATGATCAGATACATGATGCAACAATTTACAGTTGAACACTGAACAGGTGCAAAGTTTATAGCAGTAGGTCATTGTTTTATCCTCACTGAAAGCAAAAAGGCTATTTGATGCAGTAGAATTACAGCCAGACATTTTTTTTTTTTTCTGAAATGTTTCAGTTGGATGTTCTGTTTTTTTTTTTTTTAAATGTTACTATTTTTTTAGAATGTTCAGAGAACATTCAAAAGTAACATTTCCATAGTGTTTGAAAATGATTAAATGGAATGTTTCTGTAACATTTTGTGTAACATTTAAAAAAACTGGACATTTTGAATGTTCAAAGAACATCAGAAGTACCTTTTTTGTAACATATTAAAGCGTTCTTAGAACATATTTTTGTCAGCTTGGTAACAGATTGTATTTTCTCATGTTTTTTCTCTTTGTTTAGTTTGTGAAGAGCATCGGTTTAAACAAAAAGCCTTTCCATCTAATCGGCACATCTATGGGAGGAAACGTGGCAGGCGTTTATGCCGCTCGTCACTCATCTGATCTCTGCGCTGTCACGCTCATCTGTCCAGCAGGTCTGTACTTGTTGTGTTTTTGACCTTCTCAGCACCTCTTCAACATCACAATCATCCTGTAATAATTCATCAGCAACACTTCAACCTCTGGAGTGAATGGTCCATTCTCTTAATTAACGATCCAATTAAATTAATAATATCTGTATTCTATATATATATATATATATTTATATTTATATTTATATAAATCTATTTACACTACCAGTCAAAAGTTTGGACACACCCTCTCATTTAATGTTTATTAAAGAAGTCTCTTATGCTTATCAGGGCTGCATTTATTTGATCAAAAAAGCAGAAAAAAAAAAAACAGTAATTTTGCAAATTGTTATTACAATATAAAATAATGTTTTTTTATTTTTTGTTTTTATTATACTTTACAATGTAATTTATTCCTGTGAATTTTCATCAGCTGTTACTCCAGTCTTAAATGTCACGTGATCCTTCAGAAATCATTCTAATATGCTGATTTATTATTAGAATTATCAATGTCAACAGTTGTGCTGCCGAATTTTTTTTTTTTTTGCAACCTGTGATTCTTTTTTCAGGATTCTTTGATGAATCCTGTTAAAAAGAACAGCATTTATTCAAAATATAAATATTTTCTAACAATGTAAATCTATGCTATCACTTTTTATTAATTTAGCACATCCTTGGTGAATAAAAGTATTAATTTCTTTCAAAAAAGAAAGAATAAAAATGAACCCAAACTTTTGAACAGTAGTGTATATTGTTAGAAAACCTTTCTATTTTAAATAAATGCTGTTCTTTTTTAACATTTTTATTGATCAAAAAATCCTGAAAAAAGTATCACAGGTTCTAAAAAAAATAATAAGCAGCGCAACTGTTTCCAGCACTGATAATAAATCAGCATATTAGAATGATTTTTGAAGGATCATGTGACACTGAAGACTGAAGAGTAATGATTCTGGAAATTCAACTTTAATTACAGATATGAATTCAATTTTAATGTATATTAATATAGAAAAACATTGATTTACATCGTAATAATATTTCACAATATTAAATTATTTTCTGTATTTTTTATCAAGTGAAAACAGCCTTGATGAGCATAAGAAACTTCTTTAAAAAAACATTAAATGTAGGGTGTGTCCAAACTTTTGACTGGTAGTGTATATAGTTTTTACTCATTTTAGTTTCAGAATTAGTTATTTTAGTAAATCAGGTTAAACTAAATGAAAGTGAGAAATGTTAAATGATGAACATTTTTTAAAGAATTCTCTTCTGCTCACAAAGCGTGCATTTATTTGATCCAACGTACAGCAACAACAGTGAAATTTTGAAATATTTGTACTATTTAATTTTTTTTTCGAGGTCCTGTCCATATTTTCTATTCGAATATATATCTAAAATGTAATTTAATTCCTGTGAATTTTTAGCATCATTACTCCAGTCTTCAGTGTCACATGATCCTTCAGAAATCATTCTAATATTCATATTTTCCGCTCAAAAAACATGTATTATTATTATTATGATGTTGAGTAGATTTTTTTTTTTTTCAGGTTTCTTTGATGAATAGAAAGTTCAGAAGAACAGAATTGATCTGAAATGGAAATCTTTTGTAACATTATAAATGTCTTTATCATCACTTTTGATACATTTGAAGCATCCTTGCTAAAGAAAAGTACTCAATTGGATATTATACTATAAATATTTATAATAATAATAATAACAAATGTTTCTTGAACAGCAAATCAGCATATTAGAATGATTTCTAAGGGATCATGTGACACTGAAGGCTGAAGTAATGATGCAGAAAATTTAGCTTTGATCACAGAAATAAATTACATTTTAAAATATATTCAAACAGAAAACAGTTATTTTAAATAGTAAAAATATTTGACAATATTACCGCTTTTATTGTACTTTGGATCAAATAAATGCAGGCTAGGTGAGCAGAAGAGACTTCTTTAAAAAACTTTTGACTGGTAGTGTATATTAAAATCGGGTATTTCTCTGTTTGGCAGGTCTTGAGTATCCCACTGAAAGTAAGTTTGTTCAGCGTTTGAGGGAACTGGAGAAAACTCAGAACAGCGACGGGATCCCGCTGATACCTTCCACACCAGAGGAGATGGAGGAGATGCTTAAACTGTGTTCATACGTGCGCTTTAAGATCCCTAAACAGGTGTGTTTGCAGTATGAATACTTGTTATAGGAGTCTGAATACTGAATCAGTTGCTAATGACGAGTTTGTTCTTCCTCTGGTTTTCTAGATTCTTCAAGGACTGGTCGACGTTCGTATTCCTAATAATGACTTCTACCACGAGTGTGAGTATCTCTATAGTGTTTTTTTTTAACCATAGTGTCTTTAGAAATAGCAGATCTTTGTTCAGTATTATCTATATATTTTGCAGGTTTTATGGAGCTTGTGGGAGAGAAATCCAGACACTCTTTACAGGAGAACATGCATCTAATTTCAACTCCTCTACAAGTTATTTGGGGCAAAAACGACCAGGTACAGACACACTTTCTTATCTCACAATTCAGACTACTTTCCTCAGTTACTAAGGTAACTCTCGTTCCCTGAAGGAGGGAACGGAGACATTACGTCAATGACGTAATAATGGGGATCAGCTACGAGACCCTATCACCTCTGAGCTTAAGAGAAAAAGCCAATGAGAATTGGCGAGTGGAATTTGCATGCCGTGCCACTCCCCCGGACATACAGGTATATAAGATGGCAGCGTGCATCCACTCATTCAGATTTGCTGAGGAGCCAAGCCGCAACCCGGCTTCAGCGCAGTCCAGGATTTTGGCAAGAGGACGTAACGTCTCCGTTCCCTCCTTCGGGGAACGAGGGTTACCTTCGTAACCGAGACGTTCCCCCTCAGTCGTTCTCTACGACGTTACGTCAATGACGTAATAATGGGGACCTCTGGAAAATGCCACAATCCTGAACTGCGTTACGCAGCCGAGACCCAGTGCCGGCAGGCAAGCGTGTTGGAACAAGGGGCTCAACCAGGGGTGCCAGATTCTGAAGCAGCTGTTGGGGGGCAGAGCACAATGACGGTTAAGTCATGTGGGAAAAGTTTGAATAAACCTAACTAGACTGGGGAAACACGGAAGGTTCTGTGGAGATACTGAGACATTTTGCCACAACCGGAGGGGGGTGAAGGAGGCCCCGCTCCTGAGCACAGTATGGACTACTCCGCTTAGACTGCGGGGCATGGAGGACCCAGAGTTCACTAGGGGAACAACTGGGAAAATAGCGCACGGATCCATGAGGAATGGCGCAGCAAGCCGACACCTGAGCCGTCCTCCCGCAAATTACCTGATGTTACCCAACACACGGGAGGATACTGGCTCAATGCGGAGATTGTAAAACTGCGCAAAGGTATTGGGTGTCGCCCAGCCCGCAGCTCTGCAGATGTCTGCTAAAGAGGCGCTGTGCGCCAGCGCGTAGGAGGAGGCAACACTCTGGGTGGAGTGAGCTTGAACTCCTAGGGGGCATGGCTCACCTTGGGCTTCATACGTCAAGGTGATGGCATCTGCTACTCAATGAGCCAACCTCTGTTTGGAGACAGCATTCCCCTTCTGCTGTCCCCCAAAGCAGACAAAGAGCTGCTCGGAGCATCTGAAGCTCCGGGTGCGGTCTACGTAAATGTGCAAGGCACGAAAGGGACACAGCAACTCCAAGGCCGGGCTTGCAGAGTGGTGGGAACCTTGGGAACGTAACTGGGCTGGGGTCTCAAGATAACGTGAGAGTTACCTGGCCCGAACTCTAAGCACTCTTCGTTGTCCGAAAATGCATGTAGGTCCCCAACCCTCTTGATGGAGGCCAGCGCAGTCAGGAGCGAAGTCTTGAGGGAAAAGAACTTCAACTCGACTGAACTGAGCGGCTTGAATGGAGCTCCCCGAAGGCCCTGGAGGACCACGGAGAGATCCCAAGAGGGTACAAGGTGCAATCTAGGAGGGTTAATCCTTCTCGCACCTCTGAGGAATTTGACAATCAGGTGATGCTTCCCTAGCGATGACCCATTAACTGCATCGTGATATGCCGCAATGGCTGCGACATACACTTTCAAAGTGGAGGGGGACAGTCTCTGCTCCAACTTCTCTTGCAGGAAGGAAAGCACCACTCCGACCAAGCATTTCCGTGGGTCCTCTCAACGAGAGGAACACCAGTCAACGAACAGACCCCACCTCAAGGCGTAGGCCTGCCTCGTAGAGGGGGCTCTAGCCTGAGTGGTGGTGTCTATCACGGCCTGGGGGAGGCCAGTGAGGTCTTCCGTGTCTTCCGGTGCCAAATCGTGCCGTCCCCCTGAGAAAGAAGGTCCTTCCTCAGGGGAATCTTCCAGGGAGGGACTGTCGCAAGGAGCATGAGGTCAGCAAACCAGGTCCAGGTGGGCCAAAATGGTGCAACCAACAGGACCTGCTCCTCGTCCTCCCTGATCTTGCACAGGGTCTGTGCAAGGAGGCTCACTGGGGGAAAGGCGTACTTGAGAAGACCCCGAGGCCAGCTGTGTGCCAGTGCGTCCCTGCCGAGGGGGGCCTCGGTCAGGGAGAAGAAGAGCTGGCAGTGGGAGGACTCTGGGGAAGCAAACAGATCTACCTGGGGTTCCCCGAATCAACTCCAAATGAGCTGGACCGTCTGGGGATGGAGTCGCCATTCTCCAGGAAGGGTGAGCTGTCGTGAGAGCACGTCGGCTGCACGATTCAGCTCTCCTGGAACGTGAACGGCCCGCAGCGATAACCCCACCCGGAACGTGCCACGGTGCCATGTCCATCTCGGGACTCGGTCGTGTAGCCAGCACTGAAGCGGCCTCATATGAAGCAGCCCGAGCGACGTAACTGCGGCTGTCATATGCCCCAGGAGCCTCTGAAAATTCTTGAGAGGGACCGCTGTCTTGTGCCTGAAGAATTTCAGACAATTTAGCACCGACTGGATGCGCTCGTTGGTGGCTCGTTGGTGGCACGGGGCAGCACTTACCTTCCCTGGTTCATGCGTTGGCAAATTCAGGCTCCGAGTCCGAGGAGGCAAGGCGTCGCTCAGGAACGAAACTCGGGGCACTAGACCCAGAGATAAAGGAAATTGCTCTTTTTGTGAATATTTGGGAGGTCAGTGGCAGCAGCGATGTTACCTGGCCCCGACCCTCCCCCGGGGCTGGGGGGGACTGATGTAGTCATCCCCTGAAGAGCAAACGTCTCCATCTCCGGGTAGCCCATGTCAGGGACGCTTCGCAGACCTGGGAGAATTCTGAGTTTATTTCTTACAGTTCAGACTTTTTATGACCACTTTTCAGAATAAATATTAGTTGTAAGAATTCTGGCAGAATATCTCAATTCATACCGTTTTCCTCAAAATTACTATTTTATTTTGCAACTGCAAGTTAATAATTGTGAATTTATCAGAAGTCTTAGGAAAAAAGTCAGATTACAAATTTAAATCTCGCTATTTACACTTTTTTTTTCTCAAAACTGTACGTTTTTAGCATGGAATTTTCAAAAAAGTCAGATCGCAAGTTTATATCTCACAGTTCATACTTTCTTTTCTCTTAAAATTGTACATTTATTTCTTGGAATTTTGACTTTTTTTCCTCAAAATTGCAATTTTATTTTGCAACTGCAAGTTATTAACTGTGAGGTTCTCAGAATTCTAATAAAGCTTTTTTTTAATTTGTGAGTTTATATCAAAATGTTGCCTTTTTCTGTCTTTTTTAACTTTTGTTTTCTCACTGAGTAAAAATGTCACAATTGTGGGATAGAAATTTACAAATAACCTTTTTTATTTTTATTTCATATAGCATAAAAAAGCTTCCATATAAATGTTATTGGTTAGAATTATGTATGATGCATTACAAAGCACTGAAGAAACTGACCTGTTGCTGCTATAAGTTGCTCATTTGTGCAGAAATAATGTGGTGCTTGAGAGTTAGTAATTATAAATCTTCCTTTGCGAGACTGTAATCACACATATAGTATTCAGCATTGAAAAATGCATATACATTCGAAACGTGACATCATTAAAGACTGAATTCGGTCTGTTGTATATCCTACAGGTGTTAGACGTATCCGGGGCTTCAGTTCTGGCAAAGGCTGTTCCAGGATCTCAGGTTCATCTGCTAGACAACTGTGGTCATTCAGTAGTGATGGAGCGGCCAAGGAAATCAGCCCAGCTCATCATGGACTTCATCATCGCACAACAGAACGCTGGAATCAACAGCAACAAGAAACTGTCCTAACACTAGACTTTGTATATCTTTAAGATATGGCTTTGTGGTTGGATTAAGGTTAAGCTGCTAACCTAAAAGTTGTTGGGTTCTTTCTCAAGAGAAGGTGAAGCAGAAATCGGAACGATTTGTGGAAACGGGATTCCATATTTTACAACCTGTAAATAATCAGTAAAGTTATTTTTGTAGTGAACGCTCAGGGACGCACAATAACCGCTGAGTTGAAAAGCACTTCAGAAGCTATGCAGATACAGATCGGTGTCCTGCAGACAGTATCGATTCCAATTCAACCTAGAATAGACCAAAAACAGTTATTTACTGTTAATATATTTCTCATTTTTCCCACACATCATTCCATGTTTGAAAAAGCCTACCTAGACAGCTTTTCTGAGCGTCACAGGGACTTGATTTAATCGAATGCATAGAAGTGCTGTCTGATTTTAGATTACTAGACACTGCCTGTGTTTATCCCTTTTGTTGTTCCTTACTTTGTTCAACATTTTAACATGATTTAATGTTCGGATTGACATTATTTTCTTTCCTGTACTACTGTAGATTTAACCTTGTACATAAGATGTATTTTGGAAATCATGCAAACAACTACTTCATGACTAATACTGTCTTTAAATTTAGAAAATTCTTACAGTGTTTTTGTCAGTTTAGGTTCAGTTTACATGGTCTTGAAACACAGGAGACATAGTGAGGTTTTCAGTTTATTTATCAGTGATAATGTATCACAACATTTTGTTTAAAAGATTCTTCAAATCACACAGGAATATGGTTCAGATATGACTAAATATCTTTATAAAAGACATTTGCAAAAGTACATTTGCATCGTATTACAGTTTGTGGCTTCATGGAAGACGAAATCACAAAGTACTTAATAGTATAAATATTTTTCCAAGCTGAAAACCCTTTTAATCTAAAAAAGAGATTAAAAACTTTTAAACTTTAAAAATTTGATTAATTACATTTCTTTCACAGAAATAGTTTAAATTATTATTACTCATCATAAGTTCTTCAACAAGTAATCCCAAAAATTCATGTTTGTGATTAAATATACTTTTTTAGCCCTGATACAGGACAATATCAGTTTTAAAAATGAAAATGTGTAATATAGATGTCAGTAAATGTTCCCATCTGGAACTCTTGACATTAAATCTTCATAGACAATTGAATCATCCTATCTCTTCCAAACTGGAACTCATGAAACACTTTTTCCTCAAAAAGAGAAACTAAAAGTGTAATAGTCCACGGAGTCTTGTGTAGATCTTCAGTTTGAGTCGTTAAGGCTCTACCAAGGCCTCCAGATGGCGCTCTTGTTGACATTCGTCTCTTTGCTGAAGGTCTTCTGGTCTGGCAGGACACTTTCCCTCCTGTTCTGCTCACATGATGTCTGCAGCAGTCTTCTCTGGCTCTGTGTCTTCATCTCATCTTTGGACAGGAAGTGCACAATCTCACCGACACACCTGGAGAAGCCTCGATTGACAGCATGTGAACTGGAATCGTGGCGCTGCAGGAAGTTGAGTGTCATCTCCAGGATATCTGCTTTCTCCTGCTTGGAATCAGGCTGCTGCTTGAGGAACTCTGAAGTCAGAAGATACTTGAGCTGCCATTGGCTTTAACAGCTGAAATGAAGACAGAAAAGCATCAAAAAGTGTCCTTGGAATAAACCAGTGATTAAGATATAGTTGTGAAATCTGCTGCAGTAGTGCTGCTGTAAGTAGGATATGAACATACCTTGTTGTTGAGAGGGAGAAGCTCCTTTGAGATGATTGTAGGTGTCATGTCTGGATCTCTGTGCTGTAGATCTCTCTGTTCAGAGTGAGTCTGATTTGCACTGGCTGCAGCTCCTCTATTTATACTCCCAAATCTCCATATGAATGTGTGAGGCTTGAGCTTGTTGGAGTTTCTCACAGTTTGGAGCCAATGGAAGAGCTCAAACAGACAATGAGGGATGTGGGCCGCCACATGCTCAATGATCCTCCATCAGGGGCTCAAAGGAGCAGGTGGAGGCTGAATCTGGGAAAGTGCTGACCTGTAGAGAGCTCATGTTCACATCAGTGTCACTGAAGCACACATTCATTATTACTACAAACACGTGGAGTCAGCCCAGACAGCAAAATTCATCTGGTCTGATTCCGGCCCACACTTCTGCAAATCCGCAAAACGGACTTGGGCTGGTGTCTTTTGGCACAACGGGCCAATACCGGCACACATCTGGCTTTCCGCTCATCTGGGCCAGCTACGTACCAGACTCGGCCAGAATCCGCTCTGCAATAGTAGTCCGTGCCCACTTGAAACCAGGCCCGGGTCGGATCCGTCTAAGACTGTGATACAGGACTGAAACGGATGTGACTGTAACGCGTATTTGCCGGTTTGAAAACAAATCCGGCACAGAGTCAGCTGCTGTCTGGGAGTAAGCACATGTACGTCACTGCCATAACTTTAATATGATCATCTGTGCACATTCTTACACATGTGATCTCAATAACTAAACATACTTTAAACAAAGCAGTGTTTTATTTGCATTGCTGAGTCTGATATCAAGCTGAAGTATTCTAATATTTACACAATATTTGTAGCTTTTATGCCAAAAATCATTAGGATATTAAGTAAGGATCATGTTCTGTGAATATATTTTGTAAATTTCTTACTGTAAGTATATAAAAACTTAATTTTTGATTGGTAATATGCATTGCTAAGAACTCAATTTGGACAACCTTAAAGGCAATTTTCTTAATATTTTTTGCACCCTCAGATTCCAGATTTTTAAATAGTTGTACCTTGACCAAATATATATTCTGTATATAAAACTGTATAAAATAACTGTTTAGGCCAAGTCATTAGAGTATTATTTGACTAAATATGGAATTATTAATATTTGTGCATAAAGATAATAATTTCAAGTTTTTTAGTGTCACAATTCATGAAGAATTAACCTGACGTCTCCAACCATCTGGAGGGAAAAGGCTTGGAGGATCAGAATTATTACTATGCAATGTAAATATGCAAAAAAAATTGCATATTTATTTGAATCAAAAGCTTAGTTATTGTAAAAGTTCATGATGCATAAAGGGTAAATAAAGCGTGATAGTGCAGGAATCCTGTTCGACATCATCATCAGTGACATCATCAGAGCAGCTCGTCAAGCTCACACATGTGTGTAAATATCCATAAGTGTGTCCACTCCCTTGTGTGTTTGTCAAATGTTGAGCTTGTGTTGGGGTTTAGGATGCTAATGATGCTAGAACTGTGACTCTGTTCTCCAGAGTTTCCCACACACACAACAATAGAAGTGTGTCTATTCATATGCTCAAGATATCATATTTATCAGCGAAGCCAAGGCACAGCTCACATAATGACCAAAACAATATTCCTCAGCCTATAATGTGTTCATGCAAAAGATTATGTCCGTTTTTATCTGTATATACATAAAGGGAAAAAACGGCAAAATGCAGAGACAGAAATAAGGTCAACTTATTTTATTTTCATGAATATTTTTGTCACTGAGGAAATGACATAATTGAGTGATAATATATCACAACATGTGCTTGGAGAATCTCCAGAATACAATTGTGCTCTCAATAGAGCAGAGTTTAAACATCATAACAGTCTTTTCAAAAGACACATCAACATATTCAACACAAAACTGAAACATTGTTTATGATTAAACAAACATTTCTCAGAATGAGAATAATGATCATTTAGAAATCACTGCTTTTCAGAAGAGACACACAGTGACTATAAAACATCAAATGTACAAAATCAACATGAACTTTAACAATCACAGAACTTTTCAAAGAATGAAAAATATTTCTGAGATGTAAAATAACAGTAGTAACACTTGCTTATATAAAAGCTAATTCAGATTTAAAATGTTAATCAAAACAAATCAAGATTTAATTAAATCACAGGTTCATTTATAGAAAGTCTTCACTGAAGATGAAAATTAGTATTTAACAATAAATTAAAGAATTTCCCAAAAACAGGAAAATCATATTTTGTTTATATGCTTTATGTATAAATATCTAGCATAAGAGGCTTTCAGACAAAGCTATTAGATAAATTTAGTTTCTCACAAAGTATTTCCTTCACATTACATGAAGTATGTAAAAGAATGTTGTCTAATATAGACATCAATAAATGTTCCCATCTGGAACTCTTGACATTAAATCTTCATAGAAGATCGAATCATCAGAGCACTTAGCAGTGCAAATATCTCTTCCAAACTGGAACTTATGAAACACTTCTTCTCAAAACGTGTAATAGTCCACTGAGTCTAGTGTAGACGTTCAGTCTGAGTCTTTAAGGCTCTACCAAGGCCTCCAGATGGCGCTCTTGTTGACATTTGTCTCTTTGCTGAAGATCTTCTGGTCTGGCAGGACACTTTCCCTCCTGTTCTGCTCACATGATGTCTGCAGATTCTGGAAGTGCTTCAGCAGTCTTCTCTGGCTCTGTGTCTTCATCTCATCTTTGGACAGGAAGTGCACAATCTCACCGACACACCTGGAGAAGCCTTGATTGACAGCATGTGAACATTGTAGGAAGTTGAGCGTCATCTCCAGGATATCTGCTTTCTCCTTCTGCTTGAGGAACTCTGGAGCCAGAAGACACTTGAGCTGCCATTGGCTTTAACAGCTGAAATAAAGACAGAAATGCATCAAAAAGTGTCCTTGAAATAAATCAGTGATTAAGATTTAGTTATGAAAGCTGCTGCAGTAATGCTGCTGTAAGTAGGATATGAACATACCTTGTTGTTGAGACGGAGAAGCTCCTTTGAGATGATTGTAGGTGTCATGTCTGGATCTCTGTGCTGTAGATCTCTCTGTTCAGAGTGAGTCTGATTTGCACTGGCTGCAGCTCCTCTATTTATACTCCCAAATCTCCATATGAATGTGTGACGCTTGAGCTTGTTGGAGTTTCTCACAGTTTGGAGCCAATGGAAGAGCTCAAACAGACAATGAGGGATGTGGGCCGCCATCAGATGTGATCCTCCATCAGGGGCTCAAAGGAGCAGGTGGAGACTGAATCTGGGAAAGTGCTGAGAGCTCATGTTCACATCAATGTCACTTTATTAACGTTGAAAACCAAACACGTGCCATACTGAGATTTTACAATTTACTAATTTACAGTTGCTGCAATTTATAATTAGATGCTGTAATAAAACAGTATTAGGATAGGAATATTGGGTTTTCATGAGCTGTATGCCAAAATCATCAATATTAAAAAAAAAAAAAAGGCTTGAACTACTTCAGTTGTGTGTAATGAATCTAAAATATATGAAATCTAATGTTTATCAGTACATTACAGAAAATAATGAACTTTATCACAATATGCTAATTTTTTGAGAAGGACCTGTATTTCTGAGGTTTGAAATAAAAATAGTAACATTTGCTTATATAAAAGCAAATTCAGATTAAAAATGTTAATTGAAACAAATCAAGATTTAATTAAATCACAGGTTCATTTATAGAAAGTCTTCACTGAAGACAGATTAGTATTTAACAATACATTAAAGAATTTCCCCAAAACAGGAAAATCATATTTTGTTGATATGCTGTATGTATAAATATCTAGCATAAAACAGTATTTTAGGTCAGTGTAAGAGGATATCCTGGTGAAGCAGCTGTTCTGTGAGTTCTGTGGTTGTACCTGTTCTCAGGCTTGGGTTTCTCTCTCTTTTACTCACACACACACAGCTGGTTGATAGCATAATGTGGACCCCGATCACACGCCCCAGTGCTCCTGGAGCTGGTGGAGCCACAGAGACACACGGCTTCCCACACTTCTGTATTCATCACATTAAATCACTCACACAATAGACGTGTGTCAGCTCTCACAGGACTAATGTGGTTCCCAAACACTGAATCATCTTTGCTGTATTTCACACTGAAGCTTTTTAATAATTGTTTTTCTAAATGTCCTGCAAGACTTAAAATTACACTTGAAGTCTTAAAGGGTGGTTAAATCCATTATGGGTAGACTGTATTATTTGATATAATTTGAGGTTTTAACAGCCTATTTGTCCATCTAATTATCATATGAATAGACACACTTCTATTGTTGTGTGTGGGAAACTCTGGAGAACAGAGTCACAGTTCTAGTGTCATTAGCATCCTAAACCCCAAAACAAGCTCAACGTTTGACAAACACACAAGGGAGTGGACACACTTACGGATATTTACATTTACAGACATGCATGAGCTTCATCCTCCAAACAGCTGATAAAAACCTCAATAATCCACAAGTAATCCACACCACTCCAGTCAATCAATTAACATTGTGTAAAGCCAGAAGAGGCATCTTTGTAAGAAACAAATCCATTATTGAGATGTTTTTAATTTCAAACTGTTGCTTCCGGCTTTCTCCAGTGAAAAAAAATTGTATCATCAGAATCAGAAAAAAATATGCACAGATTAAGCACTGTATACAAGCCTAAAACAACAGCTCTAAACAAATATATGGGTGGATTTTAGCATTTTAGCAAGAAGCAACAGTTAAAAAACATCTTGAGATTTGTTTCCTACAAACATGTAGCTTTTGGCTTCTGAAGATGTTAATTGACAGACTGAAATTGTTAGGATTATTTGTGGATTATTGTGTTTTTGGACTCTCATGACGGCACCCATTCGCTGCAGAGGATCCATTGGTGAGCAAGTGATGTAATGCAATATTTATCCAAATCTGATGAAGAAACATACTTTTTTGTCTTTAGACTGAAATTGAATGTAAACCTGTACTGAAATGTATAACTGTTTACAATTTTCTGAGCATATGCATTGTGTCCTGTGCATTCATTTCCAATAGCTGTAACTCCAGAATTCCTGAATTGACCATCTTGTGGGAACTTGAAATGTCCTGCGTCCCCACATTCATAAAGATGAATATAAGTGACCTTACTGGCAGATGGCAGAGAGGAGAACATCCCACCAATTCACTCGTCAACACTCTATTGTTCAAAATTCTGAGGCCTCTGATTGGCTGAGAGGAGAGAGATGTGAGTATAAATGGAAGCTGAAGATGAAAGATCCATGAGACTCCAACTCCTGTGAGGAACATTTTACACTGAAGACCTTTTGGTCAAAGCTGAGCTTCAACTTAAACACTCGGACCAACAGGAATCAGCATCAGTCATGACGACCTACATGGACATGTCTTTCCAGAGCAGCATCAAGACTCAACATGTTCAACACGCAAGGTAAGAAGATCTTCAGAGACTGACAGATGGATACATAGTATTTCATCCATTTTTTATATTTTAAATGCACATAAACTGATGTGATTGTGTTATTGTTTTCAGATGTGTTCTTACGTGTTTGGAGAGGAAGTGCGGCTACAGTTTGGAGAAGCTCAAGTGTGCTCTTGGAGAGTATCTTCAGAACGGCATCCACACCTCAGATCTTCTGGAGAGGGCCGTGTCTTTCATCACCCTCAAAAGAGTCTTACTTTCCCATGACGGCTACTCCAGATACTCCCGTGACATCCTGCGTCTCTTTCCTGATCACACAGAGGATGTAGCAGCACTATGCTCTGAAGAATGAACATCAAAAAACGAAAGATTGAACATGAAGAAGAGTTTCTTACTATAATGCCTTTAACTTTGGATGCCTTAATTTTTCCATTTGAATTTATTTCTTGCTTGAAAGAATATTTTTATATTTTTGTTTTCACAAATGCTCCTTTTTATGCATTATATGCATTATTCTCGGCAGTTACACTGCAATATATTTTACTGTGTTTGTAAGTGAATGATACTTTATGCTGCTTTTTGTTTAAAATGCATGAAGAGATTTAAACCAGAACTCCTTTAATGGGAGTAAATGTTGCTCTATTGTGATTCAACAATGATCTCAAGCCATATAATGGATAATGGCTCAAAAGATAGAGAATAAATGTAGGTTTTTACTGCAATTTCCACGCAGTGTCTTATTTGATGTTTACGCCTGTTTATAAATATTACCTTGCTAAATTGCCATGTACAAAATTTACTACTGTAATTTTGTTAGCATCTTTAAAAGATGCGACAGATTTTATGATCTGACATCAACACATTTCTATGTATTCTTGAATAGCATTTTTGCTTTGTAAAACTTAAAACAAATTTTTGATCATGCTTACATTTTAAATAGCATAGTTAAACAAAAAAAATTGGTTTCTTATGCTCAAAAAGAAGTTTTAAAAAGCTTGTATTTCAGTTTGAAACCAAATGACAGATCTGAATCAAATGATACGCGATACGCAAAGTTCTGATCTAAATTAAACGATTCCCAAACCTGCTTCGACATTCCTAAATCAAACGATTTGTGGTCCACGCTCTGTGGTCTCAGTCTTGGATTAGTTTCCCAAAAGCATCGTTATCTAACTATGGTCGTTAGTTCCATTGAACTCTATTGGTAATTATGGAACTTGCGACCATAGTTGCTTTTAGGAAATGCACCCCTGAATGAACCATAATTTTACATAGGGACCTTGAAAAGATTTTCGAACCCGCTCCGAAGTTACGAACTAAATCAAAAGATTCATGAACCAGCCCAGAAGTTCCAATCAAAATCAAATTATTCGCGATTCGTGCTCCGAAGTCCTGATCTGAATCAAATGATTTACCATCCGTTTTTTCTTGTGGGGCCTGAAATGTCAAAAGTTTTACTTTTTTTTTTTTTGTGGGGACATTTGGTCTTGTTTCTAAATGAATAAAATACGTTGTCATATTTTAATTGAAAGAATTATTGCCGCCTTCTTTACACACATGCATTTAACAAACTCACAAACATCATTGTGTATTTAACAGATGTCTTTGTTTGTGCTAGTATCTAATTTAAATGACTTAAACATTATTTTTGTATCTATATGTGGCTAAAAACACTGAATATAGGCTAAAAGCACTGAGCGCATCTATCTGGCTTCTATCTATCTAGAGGAGTTTTGGGAGGTTGGAGTGGGTCAAATTGAATCTGAGGTGGCACAAATCAGATTGGAGGGGTACCCCTCGGTTGATATCGCATTCATATAATTTTTCGCATTTAAAATCGTATTCCGGGTGTGAAGGGATCATTCAGATCATTGCAGGGGGCTAAGCCCCCCCAAGCCCCCCCTTGGTGCCGGGCCTGCCACCAAAGCAAGTCCCCATGCATAGTTTTTTGAGATTTATGGTCTGACATACACCGTTGTGTTCACAAATATCACATTACCATTGAGTATCATAAATACTGTTTAAAATGAAAAATAAATAACATTTTAATATCCATCATGGCACCAAGTCAATACACAATATAAAAAATTTCAACAGGTTATGAATGTTTCTGAGGTTGTATCAAGAAGACATATGCGGTTCTATTAAAATTACATAGGCTACTTAAATGGTATAAATCACGTTTTAGTGAAAGTTTAAGACCAACAAAAACAGTTGAATTTCCTAAAAATTAGAAAGAAATACAATAATATGAAATCACTGAAACTGGACCAGTTTTGAAAACAATGTTTGATTTTCTGTTATTAACAGAGGTGAGAATGTCTGTAATCACCCAGAACACACTATCAACTAGTGTTGGGTTCGAGTCCACCTAAGTCGAGTCCAAGTCAAGTCCGAGTCCTTGACCAGTCGAGTCCAAGACGAGTCCGAGTCCAAAATGAGCCGAGTCCGACTCAAGTCCGAGTCCCAAAGGGCCGAGTCCATTTTAAGTAACAAATGCATTGAATCAATCAATTACTGTATTAAAACAAACACAACAAACAGCAAGTATGTTATTGTTTTTGAAGCTTTTATTCAGGAGTCACATTTAAGTATTTTGATATATCATTGAAACACAAAATCTTATGGTGGTGACATCTGACGGTGTTGACAAATTTGCATTTCTTTCACAAAACAAATGGAGTTCATGTAGTAGCCATTTTGTTTTTTTCTGTTGATGCTAGAGGCTAATGGAACCTGCTTCTGGAAAATGAAATGATCTAAATATTTCAAATAATTTCCTCAGAAATTGGAAGATGGTGTTGACATATTACGGTTGTGACACAGAAAATATTAACATTAGAATTTAAAATATTCTAAAACTATAAATCTTAGCACAGTCTGTCTGACACTGATGTACTCTGCAGAGGAGCACTGTGGCAGTTGGGTACTTTAGAGTGACAGCTGCCCATCATATTTCCTGATTTTATTACATTTTAATTACTATCTGACGGTGTTGACAAAAAGTGAGGACACAATTTTGAAACCTTATTAAACATACATGTGTCATTGAAAAACAACCTTGCTTTGATGTGATATATTATTAAGTGTTGTTTTTGATAAAACAAGCTCTTTTTCATCATTAAAAAACATTTTTATCCATTTTATAGCATATGAATGAATGAACCCTTCTCTGTGGACACACTGTTTTAGATGTAGTGAGAAGACAAGAAGTGTCATAGATTTCACATAATAATGTTAAAATTAAACTGAAGGATATAATTGTGTTAAATACATTCTATTATTAATCCCCATAACATTTATAATTTGAAAATATTTTTATTTTTAAAATTAATAGCAGTTATAATTGGTGGACATGTTTTGTCCCACTTCTCAAGAATGACTGAATAACATAAAAAGTCGGTTAAGCATCCTCTGCACATTTGGCTAAATTTCATTACAGTATACAGTACTATAGCAGTTACTTGGTCTTCTGACACTTTGTGAACTGAATAAATGGTTTGGGAAAATTGCCTAACTAAAATCAGCTATATTATGTAAACACAATCGAGAAAACTGCAATACGATGAATTCTTACCTAACTCTGCTATCAGTTTCCGTGATCGAGCATCTTCTTATTTATTCCATGTTATTGTTTCATCGGATATGGCAAAAAGGCCTATCCATGACGAAAGTGGAGTGAGTGGTCTTAGAATTAGATCACCAAACAATTACACGATGAATGACGGGATTAGATTTCTCAGAGGACTTCTGAGTTAGCCGAGAAGCAGCAATTATCTGATTCACGAACAATAATGAACTGCTTTGTGTTTTTGACTCAAAAAGAACCAGTTCTTAAAAGAGTCATTTGTTAATGAAGCCGACTACACTGGGCGTGCTGTGTGCGCATGCAACCGCCGCGCAGTTTATTGAATTACGTGTTTTTGCCGTTATTTATATATATTTATATGCCATGGCCGCGGCTGAAAAGTAGCCAATAAAATAGTGCTTACATTTATATTTTTATTCCTTGATAATTCTGGGGTGGCAGGTGGGGTGGCACAGCTTTTTCTTAGGGTGGCAGTTGCCACCCTGTGCCACCCCTGTAGATCCGCCCCTGTGACTCATACCATTTTTCTCTTTTGCTAAATCTAATAATCAGACATATAAGGAGGACAAACTGTTTTCCTTTCTCTGTCTCCCTCTTCTGGTGCTGTTTGCAATGTACGTCCCAATAATGAACTAATTAGTCAAGACCTGTATTACAGAGCCTTAAAAACCTTCACTGTTTAGCTTTCCCTTGTTATTTTGGGTTATTATTTTCATTAAAGACAAATGAGAAGAGACCTCTATTTAAGACATAAAGACATTAGTAATCACAGAAGATGTCAGACGTTCGGTTGATTGTTTTATTTCGCAGCAGAAATACATTCACTAAACTGCTTTAGTCTTTAAAAATTCATCCACCTTCACAGGACGACACACATGATCACATGATCAATTAAAATGACAAATGCCAACATGACAAAATTTGTCTGGAGAATATAAACCCTCACATAGGGAGGCTGTACACAGTACAGAAATAGATTCACAGAACGTTGAGAAACAACAAATGTTTGCAAACCCTTAAAACAGGGTGAATCTGAAAATGATCTGTTATAGACCAATAATAGAAAGATCAAATATAAATCATAGAGTATGAGTGATCACCTCAGATGAAATCAAATATGAGCCCATTTTGAGCCGCTTCATATGAACAGCACAGAATGAATAATGGAGCAAGATTCTTGCCACATTAATATCAAGAAATTATAACATTTCATACATGTGCTGTATAAACCGATTCTTTTAGAGAAAAGCCTATGTTATTAGATTATACATTTCCTTTAAAATAAAGGAAGTCTTAAAGAATGTAAAAGTCAATGTTGTCTAATATAGACGTTAGTAAATGTTCCCATCTGGAACTCTTGACATAAATCTTCACAGAAGATCGAATCATCAGAGCACTTAGCAGTGCAAATATCTCGTCCAAACTGGAACTCATGAAACACTTTTTCCTCAAAAAGAGAAACTAAAAGTGTAATAGTCCACTGAGTCTAATGTAGACGCTCAGTCTGAGTTTTTAAGGCTCTACCAAGGCCTCCAGATGGCGCTCTTGTTGACATTCATCTCTTTGCTGAAGGTCTTCTGGTCTGGCAGGACACTTTCCCTCCTGTTCTGCTCACATGATGTCTGCAGATTCTGGAAGTGCTTCAGCAGACTTTGGACAGGAAGTGCACAATCTCACCGACACACCTGGAGAAGCCTTGACTGACAGCATGTGAACATTGTAGGAAGTTGAGCGTCATCTCCAGGATATCTGCTTTCTCCAGCTTGGAATCAGGCTGCTGCTTGAGGAGCTCTGGAGCCAGAAGACACTTGAGCTGCCATTGGCTTTAACGGCTGAAATGAAAACAGAAAAGCATCAGAAAGTGTCCTTGGAGCAAATCAGTGATTAAGATATAGTTGTGAAAGCTGCTGCAGTAATGCTGCTGTAAGTAGGATATGAACATACCTTGTTGTTGAGAGGGAGAAGCTCCTTTGAGATGATTGTAGGTGTCATGTCTGGATCTCTGTGCTGTAGATCTCTCTGTTCAGAGTGAGTCTGATTTGCACTGGCTGCAGCTCCTCTATTTATACTCCCAAATCTCCATATGAATGTGTGAGGCTTGAGCTTGTTGGAGTTTCTCACAGTCCAGAGCCAATGGACGAGCTCAAACAGACAATGAGGGATGTGGGCCGCCACATGCTCAATGAAATATGCAGCTGCTTTTGTAAGAGGTCTTTGAACTGGCTGCTGGAGCCACAGAAACACACGGATTCACACACTCCTGTATTCATCACATTAAATCACTCACACAATAAAAGTGTGTCTGTTCTCACAGGACTAACTGGGCTCCCAAAGTCTCAATCATCTCTGTGAATAAGAGAGTAAAAATAAATATATGCAGTATTGTGCAAAAGTTTAAGACCACTAGTATTTCACAAAAAAAAATGTTTTTAAGTCAGTTATTTATATATTTTTCAGTAGGAAATATCAGTTTACATTAATTTAGCCATTAATTGTAATAATCCAGTGAGATTGTTGTTTGCACAAGAAGTCTGACAACAGCCAGTGCTCCACACAGAGATCTGATCTCAGCATCATCATCTATTCTGTCTGGAATGAAATGAAGAAACAGAACAAACTGAGACAGACTAAATCCGGAAGAACTGTGGCAACGTTTCCAAGATGCTTCAAGAAACACACCTGCAAAGCTGCAGTACTGTAAAAGATTTGAAAATGCTGTAAAATGATGATGCTGTCAAACATAAATGTCATAAATAGATTTCCACATTTGGTGTGAACATCCTTAAAGCAGATTGTGCCCTAGGTAGCTTTGCGGGTGTGTTTCTTGAAGCATCTTGGAGACGTTGCCACAGTTCTTCTGGACTTAGTCTGTCTCAGTTTGTTCTGTTACTCCATATCATTCTAACAGAATAGATGATGATGATGAGATCAGATCTCTGTGTGGAGCACTGGCTGTTGTCAGACTCCTTGTGCAAACAACAATCTCACTGGATTATTACAATTAATGGCTAAATTAATGTTTGGAAATGTAAACTGATATTTCCTACTGAAAAATATATAAATAACTGACTTAAAAACATTTTTTTTTAGTGAAATACTAGTGGTCTTAAACTTTTGGATGATGATGATGAGATCAGATCTCTGTGTGGAGCACTGGCTGTTGTCAGACTCCTTGTGCAAACATTAATGGCAAAATGATTCTTTGGAAATGTAAACTGATATTTCCTACTGACACACTACAGCAAAAGATAGAAATAACTGACTTAAAACCATTTTTTAGCTGGTGAAAATACTAGTGTTCTAATAATTTTGGCCACCATTGTATATATTAGAAATTGATGTGGATTTAAAATGTTGATAAACTTAAAAGAAAAAAGTTTTTTTTTGCACATAAGCACTAAATCATTTTGAATTCCATGGGAAACTCTTATATATTAAAACTACACAGGGTTAAATCCCTATAGGGTTTTAATAGTATTTGTCCATCTAATTATCATGTGAATAGACACACTTCTTTTGTTGTGTGTGTGGGAAACTCTGGAGAACAGAGTCACATTTATAGTGCCATTAGCATCCTAAACCCCAACACAAGCTCAACAAGTCGACACACTTATATTAAATGTAGTACTGGCCTTAAAATTTTAGTTTTTGTTTCTTCTTACAAACTCACTTTTATTCATTAATATCCATGAAATGTTATAAAAATATTAATTAATAGACTATTATGTTCTAAAAGCATTGCAACATTGGATAAAAAAAAATCATTTAAGTTTTGCTGTATTAGCAATATTTTACAAAATGTAATGTATTAAATGTAAAATCTGAGTAGAAATGAAAACAGTTTTTTGTTTTATTTTTGCATGATCAGCCAGTCAGGACGTTTCCCTCCAGATGGTTGGTGACGTCAGGTTGATCACAGTCTCTTCAGCGTCACTAATGCTCCATTCAGGACTCTGATGCTTTTGTGCTCCATTGATGTGAACACAGAGAGTCAGTGTGGGAACCTCACATGAGATCTACTCACACTGACCAGCACAAACACACACACATCTGGAGTCCTGCAGTCTCAGACAAAGGAGACAATGATGTCTGAATTCCAGCGCACAACTCTAAAGCTTTAGATGCAAATATATTCACATCTCACATTATTTAAATTGCAAGCATTTTTTATTAAGTCATGTGATTCAGTGAATCCTTGAAACGGCGTATATGGTTTGCAATTAAATAGATTACATTTTCAAGAAAACATTTGCAATTGGTTTGTAAAAAGTGTGTTTTATGGATTTTTGGCATGAGTTTTCATTGCTTTCACACTGAATCATTTTGCGAAGCAATTGTTTCAGTTGATTCAGTATCGAAAAGCTCAGTTTGCTATTATGTACACCCATAATATGCAAAAAAAAAAAAAAAAAACGAATTAATGTTACATATATTAGTAATAAATTCTGCATGTGCATGAACCTACTGTAAAATCCCTCAGACTCATTATCTTTAAAAAATCTAATCAAATGTATATTGAGATCTGTGATTATCAGTGTTGTTACAAGTAATAATCAGATTACTTTTTTCAAGTAACAAGTAAAGTAACAAATTACTTTTTCATGTACAAGACAATATCTGAGTTACTTTTTGTTTCCTTTATGTATCTAATACCATTTTATTAACCTCTTTGCTGGTGACCTTTGTTGATCCAATTCAACCATACTAATAAGCAAAACTTACTTTAGATTAACATTTTTCTCATTGCTGAAGAGTGTTCAACAGTTCCCCTACAGTTCTACTGTACAGACGTGAAATTACTTTTCTTTCAGCCTTAGGCTTATTTATCTACATTTACATTTACATTTAGTCATTTAGCAGACGCTTTTATCCAAAGGGACTTACAATAGAAGCAATCAGAGCAACAAGAGAGCGACAGTGTATAAGTGCTGTGGCAAATTTCAGTTAGATAAACACGATAAGTCTTGCAAGGGTTTTTTTTTTTTTTTTTATAAATATAGAAAACTGAAAAGAGTAGGAAAGAGCTAGTGTCAATTGGTCAAGTTCTGCCGAAAAAGATGGGTTTTCAGACGTTTTTTGAAGATGGCCAATGACTCAGCTGATCGAATTGAGATGGGTAGGTCATTCCACCAGCTGGGAACAGTCCACAAAAAGGTACGTGAAAGTAATTTTGAGCCTCTTTGGGATGGCACCACAAGGCGTCGTTCATTTGCAGAACGCAAGCTTCTGGAGGGGACATAAGGTTGGATTAGACAGTTTAGGTATTCTGGTGCAGTGCCAGCGGTTGTCTTGTAGGCAAGCACCAGTACCTTGAATTTGATGCGAGCAGCTACTGGCAGCCAATGCAGTCTGATGAAGAGAGGTGTGACATGGGCTTTCTTCGGCTCATTAAAGACCACTCTTGCTGCTGCATTCTGAATCATCTGCAAAGGCTTGGAAGTGCATGCAGGAAGGCCTGCCAAGAGTGCATTACAATAGTCCAGTCTGGAGAGGACAAGAGCTCCCTTTATCTAAATTTTTGGTGTAAAAGGGCTTTTACATTTGCTAAAAATTAAACTTTTTATATTAAAAACAAACAAGCAAGCGCTGCCCAGATTTAAAAAGTAATGCAAAAGTAATGTAACACAGTACATTCCATAACTAAGTAATGTAATTAATTACTTTTTTAGGGAGTAACGCAATATTGTAATGCGTTACTTAACTTTCCCCAACACTGGTGATTATTAATAATTTCTTGAGTTCAGTTCTGATCATGATTCTGAAAATTTTTTTGCATGTAGAAGTGTTATCCACCATGGAGTAAGAAACCCTCATCAAACAGAATACTGCAATGCAAATTGTTGTAAATAGCTTATTTTAATTTGGACAGAATTGTCCATTTCTATGGCTTGAGATCCTCATCATAAACAGTCAGATCATTGTTGAATCACAATATATAAAACAACATTTACTCCCAAATAAAGGAGTTCTGGTTTAAACTTCTTCATGCATTATAAAACGAAACGAAACACAGCATGAAGTATCATTCGCTTACAAACACATTAAAATATATTGCAGTGCAACTGCCAAGAACAATGCATATAATGCATAAAAATGAACATTTGTGAAAACAAAAATACAAAAATATTCTTTTGATCAAGAAATATAAATCCAAAGGGAAAAAAAATTAAGATAGATGCTACATTAGGGCATTATAGTTCAAGATTTTCAACAATCCTAAACTCTTAAGGTCTTTCTCGTAAGAGCAGTTTATGAGTTTTTGATGTTCATTCTTCAGAGCATAGTGCTGCTACATCCTCTGTGTGATCAGGAAAGAGACGCAGGATGTCACGGGAGTATCTGGAGTAGCCGTCATGGGAAAGTAAGACTCTTTTGAGGGTGATGAAAGACACAGCCCTCTCCAGAAGATCTGAGGTGTGGATGCCATTCTGAAGATACTCTCCAAGAGCACACTTGAGCTTCTCCAAACTGTTGCCACACTTCCTCTCCAAACACGTAAGAACACATCTGAAAACAGCAACACAATCACATCAGATCATGTGCATTTAAAATATTAAAAACGGATGAAATACTGGTTATTTATGCATCTCTCAGTCTCTGAAGATCTTCTTACCTTGCATGTTGAACATGTTGAGTTTTGCTGCTGCTCTGGAAAGACATGTCCATGTAGGTCGTCATGACTGATGCTGATTCCTGTTGGTCCGAGTGTTGAAGTTGAAGGGTCTTCAGTGTGAAATGTTCACAGGAGTTGAAGTCTCATGGATCTTTCATCTTCAGCTTCCATTTATACTCACATCTCTCTCCTCTCAGCCAATCAGAGGCCTCTGAATTTTGAACAATAGTGTGTTGACGAGTGAATCGGTGGGATGTTCTCCTCTCTGCCATCTGCCAGTAAGGTCACTTATATTCATCTTTATGAATGTGGGGACACAGGACATTTCAAGTTCCCACAAGATGGTCAACTCAAAATATGAAAGTCAGAGACGACTTTTACGAGCCGATACAATTCCATACTTTCATACGTATTCCATCTCAAATCCCTCATGGTGTTTTATTTTGATATTAAGGAGAACATTTTTACAGTAGGCTGCCACTGTATTTTAATTAACCAAATGAATAGAGTATGAAAAACAGAACTTACTCAGAGACTCTCAGAGGCAATAGAACTCAACTAAGAGACCAGAGGTCAGAGGTCAACATCAGTGAATTGGACTTTAACTTTATACTACTTTAACTTCTTTCACTAAAGTCCAAAATTATATATATAAAAAAAGATTAATTTTAAAAAATATATATATCTTCAGTTTCATATAAAAGTCAACCAATGTTCAGCATCAGAGGCGTGAGAAAGCTTGTAGGGAATCTGTCCTGCATTAAGGCTCATTATCATGTGAATAGACACACTTCTATTGTTGTGTGTGTGGGAAACTAGCATCCTAAACCCCAACACAAGCTCAACATTTGATAAACACACAAGGGAGTGGACACACTTATGGATATTTACAGACGAGCTGCTCTGATGATGTCACTGATGATGATGTTGTCAGCAGCACGAACAGAATTCCTTCACGCTTTATTTTCCTTTATGCATTATAAACTTTTACAAGGACTAGGCTTTTGCATCAAATTAAAATGCACATTTTTGCATATATTTATTGCATAATAATAATTCTGATCAGAAGGAGTTTGATAACTCACTGACTCCTACATCTAGTCAGGGCATGTCCATGTCGCTGTGCATCAGGATGTTTCCCTCCAGATGGTTGGTGATGTCAGGTTGCTCACAGTCTTCAGCGTCACTAATGCTCCATTCAGGACTCTGATGCTTTTGTGCTCCATTGATGTGAACACAGAGAGTCAGTGTGGGAACCTCACATGAGATCTACTCACACTGACCAGCACAAACACACACACATCTGCTTCATCTGGAGTCCATCGTGTGTGTGACATCACTGCAGCAATGATAATGCTGAAAATCATAAGTTTCGACACTAAATTTGCTTCTGTGAGAAGATTTGAATGTTGATCTTTATGCAAATCCACATAAATAAATCTATGTGTATCCAAATAATATTGTAACAACTTGACTTGGTAAAGTACAGAGTAGTATAGATCACATGTATAAGAATGCCATGACTTTGATCAATCATTGACGAACTTGTGCTCACTGACTCCACGTGTTTGTAGTAATGATGAACGTGTGCTTCAGTGACACTGATGTGAACATGAGCTCTCTACAGGTCAGCACTTTCCCAGATTCAGCCTCCACCTGCTCCTTTGAGCCCCTGATGGAGGATCATTGAGCATGTGGCGGCCCACATCCCTCATTGTCTGTTTGAGCTCTTCCATTGGCTCCAAACTGTGAGAAACTCCAACAAGCTCAAGCCTCACACATTCATATGGAGATTTGGGAGTATAAATAGAGGAGCTGCAGCCAGTGCAAATCAGACTCACTCTGAACAGAGAGATCTACAGCACAGAGATCCAGACATGACACCTACAATCAGGGAGCTTCTCCCTCTCAACAACAAGGTATGTTCATATTTTACTCACAGCAGCATTACTGCAGCAGCTTTCACAACTATATCTTAATCACTGGTTTATTCCAAGGACACTTTCTGATGCTTTTCTGTTTTCATTTCAGCTGTTAAAGCAAATGGCAGCTCAAGTGTCTTCTGGCTCCAGAGTTCCTTAAGCAGAAGGAGAAAGCAGATATCCTGGAGATGACGCTCAACTTCCTACAATGTTCACATGCTGTCAATCAAGGCTTCTCCAGGTGTGTCGGTGAGATTGTGCACTTCCTGTCCAAAGATGAGATGAAGACACAGAGCCAGAGAAGACTGCTGAAGCACTTCCAGAATCTGCAGACATCATGTGAGCAAAACAGGAGGGAAAGTGTCCTGCCAGACCAGAAGACCTTCAGCAAAGAGATGAATGTCAACAAGAGCGCCATCTGGAGGCCTTGGTAGAGCCTTAAAGACTCAGACTGAACGCCTACACTAGACTCAGTGGACTATTACACTTTTAGTTTCTCGTTTTGAGAAAAAGTGTTTCATGAGTTCCACTTTGGAAGAAATATTTGATTCCATCTTCTATGAAGATTTCATATCAAGACTTCCAGATGGGAACATTTACTGATGTCTATATTAGACAACATTGACTTTAAGAGGCAATCTTTATGTGATGTGAAGGAAAGACTTTCTTTATTTTAAAGGACATTTATAATCTGATAACAGACTCAAGCTTTGTTCTAAGAGCTGATATAGTCCGTTTACACAGCACATGTTATGAAATGTTATAATTCTGTGCTGTTTATATGAAGTGGCTCAGATTGGGCTCACATTTGATTTCTTCTGAGATGATCATTATACAGAGGCTTCATGATTCATATTTTATCTTTTTCTCTGATGGGAACATATACTGATGTCTATATTAGACAACAATGACCACATTCTTCATGTGATGTGAAGGAAACTTTATTTGCTTTTATTATTGTCCGGTTTCAGGACTAACAGACTAAAACAAAATAAACAAAATCTATGATTTTCCTGTTTTGGGGAAATTCTTTAATGTATTGTTAAATACTAATTTTTGTCTTCAGTGAAGACTTTCTATAAATGAACCTTTGATTTAATTAAATCTTGATTTGTTTTGATTAACATGTTTAATCTGAATTTGCTTTTATATAAGCAAGTGTTACTATATTTATTTTACATCTCAGAAATATTTTTCATTCTTTGAAAAGTTCTGTGATTGTTAAAGTTCTGTCATGCTGATTTTCTACATTTGATGTTTTATAGTCACTGTGTGTCTCTTCTGAAAAGCAGTGATTTCTAAATGATCATTATTCTCATTCTGAGAAATGTTTGTTTAATCATAAACAATGTTTCAGTTTTGTGTTGAATATGTTGATGTGTCTTTTGTAAAGACTGTTATGATGTTTAAACTCTGCTCTATTGAGAGCACAATTGTATCTTGGAGATTCTCCAAGCACATGTTGTGATATATTATCACTCAGTTATGTCATTTCCTCAACGACAAAACAAATATTCATGAAAATAAAATAAGTTGACCTTATTTCAATCTCTGCATTTTGCCATTTTTTTCTTTGTTTATGCAGACAAAAACTGACATAGGCTAATCTAATTTACAGTATTGTGTAACTTTTGCATTTTGCATTGGTTTGGTCATTATGTGAGTTGTTCTTTGGCTGCGTGGATGAATCTGATATCTTGAAAAAAAAAATCAGGAAAAAAACTCTCTATCTTAAAATAGTCCCGATCTGTCCGAATAGTCCGCGACTTGAAGTCCCGAATCAAATGATTCGAAACAGTGAATCATTTTGCGACGCAATGGTCGGAGTTTCGAAAAGCTCAGCTTCATCCATCACTATATGTGTGTTTTAAAGTCATAGCCTAAATGTTGTTACCTTTGGACAAAAAAGTTATACTAGTTTAACTTGGAAATATAAAACAAACAACAAAACACGCATTATTATTATTATTATTATTATTATTGTTGTTGTAAAAAAATATTCTTATAATATTATTTGTAATTCTTACAATAGTTAATGGAATACTTGACTCTGTCTGGTCTGATATTTCCTTAAGCTGCTTCCCAATTCAAATTGTCCCTATGTAGTGAAAGTTATACAAAGTTCACTTTACTTGACAAAATGCGTGTATTTAGGAAACAACAAATTGTCATCAAATACAGACTAAACTGGAGTCTGGAGCCTAATTACTTACTATTCTTGTCTTAAAAAAATCACCATACTTTAATTTCTTTATGTATATTACACCCATGTGTATTTCTTAATTTGATCATCAACATTAATTCACATGAATTGAGTGATTTAAATGTCTGCTGCAATGTTTGATATGAAAACAAACTTTATTTGCTTATATTGGATGTGTTGTCTTATAACTCATAATAATAATATTTGCATTGTAACTGTCAGATTTATTGTGGTGACAATGATCTCAGGGGACTTAACTAATATTACAGAAATATTGTTTTGAATTAATATTTACTGTCAGTGTCAGAGTTTATCTTGCCCCCAAATTATATTTTTGTGTGTTCGTACAAAAGATTAGATTTCTGATGAGGATTGAAGATCATTGTTCCCATCAAATGTAGTGGCTGGTCTACTAATGTTAAAGCACCAGTGAGAGGCACGTCTGTATTGTAGTGTAAATGAGGAATGAATAAAGAGAAACAGATTCACAGAAATATAACTTTATACTATTTCAGCTTCAAACACTGATATTATAACTTCAAAATAAGAAGAACTGAATCAGGTGTTTTATTTCCAAAGCTGTCTTTCAGTTCATCCAAAATTGTATGTTTATTTCAAGAAATATTTAGCATCAGAAGCGTGAGAAAGCTTGTATTAAGGCTCATTATCATGTGAATAGACACACTTCTATTGTTGTGTGTGTGGGAAACTCTGGAGAACAGAGTCACAGTTCTAGTGTCATTAGCATCCTAAACCCCAACACAAGCTCAACATTTGACAAACACACAAGGGAGTGGACACACTTATGGATATTTACAGACGAGCTGTTCTGATGATGTCACTGATGATGATGATGTCAGCAGCTCGAACAGAATTCTTTCACACTTTATTTTCCTTCATGCATCATGAACTTTTACAATGACTAGGCTTTTGCATCAGACACTTTTAAATGCCAACATCAAACAAATTACAATTTTTTTTTTTTTTTGCTGCTGCTGAATAAGCAGATCAAATTTTATGGTTTACACACTCTTTAATAAATGTAATATGCATATTGTTGCATATTCTCATTGCATCAGAATAATTCTGATCAGAAAGTGTTTGATAACTCACTGACTCCTGCATCTAGTCAGGGCATGTCCATGTCGCTGTGCATCAGGATGTTTCCCTCCAGATGGTTGGTGATGTCAGGTTGCTCACAGTCTTCAGCGTCACTAATGCTCCATTCAGGACTCTGATGCTTTTGTGCTCCATTGATGTGAACACAGAGAGTCAGTGTGGGAACCTCACATGAGATCTACTCACACTGACCAGCACAAACACACACACATCTGCTTCATCTGGAGTCCATCGTGTGTGCGACATCACTGCAGCAATGATAATGCTGAAAATCATAAGTTTCGACACTAAATTTGCTTCTGTGAGAAGATTTGAATGTTGATCTTTATGCAAATCCACATAAATAAATCTATGTGTATCCAAATAATATTGTAACAACTTTACTTGGTAAAGTACAGAGTAGTATAGATCACATGTATAAGAATGCCATGACTTTGATCAATCATTGATGACGTGTGCTCACTGACTCCACGTGTTTGTAGTAATGATGAACGTGTGCTTCAGTGACACTGATGTGAACATGAGCTCTCTATAGGTCAGCACTTTCCCAGATTCAGCCTCCACCTGCTCCTTTGAGCCCCTGATGGAGGATCATTGAGCATGTGGCGGCCCACATCCCTCATTGTCTGTTTGAGCTCTTCCATTGGCTCCAAACTGTGAGAAACTCCAACAAGCTCAAGCCTCACACATTCATATGGAGATTTGGGAGTATAAATAGAGGAGCTGCAGCCAGTGCAAATCAGACTCACTCTGAACAGAGAGATCTACAGCACAGAGATCCAGACATGACACCTACAATCATTTCAAAGGAGCTTCTCCCTCTCAACAACAAGGTATGTTCATATCCTACTTACAGCAGCACTACTGCAGCAAATTTCACAACTATATTTTATCACTGGTTTATTCCAAGGACACTTTCTGATGCTTTTCTGTTTTCATTGCAGCCGTTAAAGCCAAATGGCAGCTCAAGTGTCTTCTGGCTCCAGAGTTCCTCAAGCAGCAGCCTGATTCCAAGCTGGAGAAAGCAGATATTCTTCCTTTAATGTTCACATGCTGTCAATCAAGGCTTCTCCAGGTGTGTCAGTGCACTTCCTGTCCAAAGATGAGATGAAGACACAGAGCCAGAGAAGACTGCTAAAGCACTTCCAGAATCTGCAGACATCATGTGAGCAGAACAGGAGGGAAAGTGTCCTGCCAGACCAGAAGATCTTCAGCAAAGAGATAAATGTCAACAAGAGCGCCATCTGGAGGCCTTGGTAGAGCCTTAAAGACTCAGACTAAACGTCTACACTAGATTCAGTGGACTATTACACTTTTAGTTTCTCGTTTTGAGAAAATGTGTTTCATGAGTTCCACTTTGGAAGAGATATTTGCACTGCTAAGTGCTCTGATGATTCGATCTTCTGTGAAGATTTCATATCAAGACTTCCAGATGGGAACATTTACTGACATCTATATTAGACAACATTGACTTTAAGATGCAATCTTTATGTGATGTGAAGGAAAGACTTTCTTTATTTTAAAGGACACTTATAATCTGATAACAGACTCAAACTTTGTTCTAAGAGCTGATATAGTCCGTTTACACAGCACATGTTATGAAATGTTATAATTCTGTGCTGTTTATATGAAGTGGCTCAGATTGGGCTCACATTTGATTTCCTCTGAGATGATCATTATACAGAGGCTTCATGATTCATTTTTTATCTTTTTCTCTGATGGGAACATATACTGATGTCTATATTAGACAACAATGACCACATTCTTCATGTGATGTGAAGGAAACTTTATTTGCTTTTATTATTGTCCGGTTTCAGGACTAACAGACTAAATTAAATTTATCTAATAGCTTTCTCTGAAAGTCTCTTATCCTGAATGTTTATACAATAATTTGACTACATAAAGCATATAAACGAAATATGATTTTCCTGTTTTGGGGAAATTCTTTAATGTATTGTTAAATACTAATTTTCATCTTCAGTGAAGACTTTCTATAAATGAACCTGTGATTTAATTAAATCTCAATTTGTTTTGATTAACATTTTTAATCTGAATTTGCTTTTATTTTTTATTTTTAGCAAGTGTTACTATTGTTATTTTACATCTCAGAAATATTTTTCATTCTTTGAAAAGTTCTGTGTTTGTTAAAGTTCATGCTGATTTTGTACATTTGATGTTTTATAGTCACTGTGTGTCTCTTCTGAAAAGCAGTGATTTCTAAATGATCATTATTCTCATTCTGAGAAATGTTTGTTTAATCATAAACATTGTTTCAGTTTTGTGTTGAATATGTTGATGTGTCTTTTGAAAAGACTGTTATGATGTTTAAACTCTGCTCTATTGAGAGCACAACTGTATCTTGGAGATTCTCCAAGCACATGTTGTGATATATTATCACTCAATTATGTCATTTCCTCAATGACAAAACAAATATTCATGAAAATAAAATAAGTTGACCTTATTTCTTTCTCTGCATTTTGCCATTTTTTCTTTATGCAGATAAAAAGTAGTATTTTGCAAGTTTTGCATAAACTACACATTACTGCTGGAGGAACTGAAATCCCCCTCCAAAGTTTAGATTTGAATCAAAAGACTCATGAACCCGCTCTGAAGAACCGAACTAAATCAAATGATTCAAACTCGATTTGAAGTCCCAATCTGAATCAAATGATTTGCGATACGCGACCAGATTCGAAACAGTGAATCATTTTGCGACACAATGGTCCAAGTTTGGAAAAGCTCAGTTTCACCAATCAACATACGTGCTTTTTAAAATCATTACAAGCATGTCGAAATTCGAAAATGACTAGCTTTTTGATCTGTTTGTTTGTTTGTTTGGTTTTGCTAATGAATCGCTTTAACTGAATGATTGAAGTCACGAGTTTGAATCAATCAGAGCGGTTCCAGCGTGAATGACTCACTCAGTTGATTCGGTTTGTCTGTTCCTCACCTTTTCGTGTCTTCAGCCATGTTTACACGGCAGTGTTAGTACTTCTTTTGGCTTAGCTCGCTAGTTTTATGACATTAACTGAAATAAGTATCAAATATAGCCTACATTTTTCCATTTCAAAGATTGGAGCGGCACAGAGATCCACAGAGATGGATCAACACAAATATATGAACATAATCAGGTGAGGTAATCAGTTTACTACTAACTAGTGAAACACTCCATTAATAGGACGAGCTGCACCTCAAATAACATATTAGACTGAAACATTATGCATTATGATCAAGCTTGTAGTTTAATTTACTCTGTTTTAAATAGTTTGAGCACTGCAATTTATTTGTTCACAGTCAATAGGAAATCGGTTGAAAGCATACAGTCATCTCATACCATTATGGTGAATGTTCAATTTATTAGCATATATGGTAATTACATTTGAAAATTATTGTTGTATCTGTTGTATTCGTCTATATAGAGAGATAGTCAATGTAAAAAAGAACAAATGGAAGATGCAGATGAACACAAAACAGCAGAACAGCATGAAGTTAAAAATTGTGGACTTAAGGGGCGGTCACACTGCACTTTTTGTTCCACTGACTTCCATTCAAACGCATGCGAACGCGTCAGACCGGAAACGCAAGCCAGTGCGAACAAGTTTCACATTTCGCCAGAGATTCTCTATAATGGGGAGATAGGAGGGTTGTTATGATTTACTATTGGAGAACGCGTAACGGCTAACTTGGATTACGTGCAACACTTCAGCCAATCATATAATGGCAGTAACATGTGTGGCCGAATGTTCTTAGTATTACGGCAGTTGGTAAAAGTTTGCGTTGCAGTTTGACATTGGTATTGTGAACATAGACTATGATTGTGAACACGTATTGCATGAAAAATGGATTCTGATTTTGATTCTGCTGATATGGTTATTAATTAAAATAGGTCAAATGACCTTTACTTGAAATTACGCGGCATGAGTCCTGTTTGTCACAACATTCCTAGTCTGCCTTCCCTTATAAAATGACACTTTTATCATATTAAAATTCTGCAAATCGTTCCAGGAAAAGTATTGTTTAGTGTAAAACATGTTGAACATTAACGGACAGACAGTGGATTCCTTAAATGAATATCTATTTCCTTTCAAAAGCTGTTTATTTAGTGCAGAGAAGCCTTCCCTCCATTGACATCCATTCAAAAAAAACAGCCGCTGGTCTCCTTCCCTGCGCTCCATCGTTAGCTTTAGCTGTTATGCTTTTTGGCTAAGCCTTGCAGGCTTGACTTCCAGTGGCTTTGATTTCGCTCCGTTCCAAAGTTCAAGCTTGGTGAACTCTGACCTGCGAATTCGCGTCACGTGAAACGGTGCGACCAATAGAAGATTGAAACGTCATAGCGTGACCTTTCTCTACGGAAAGCGCGAAGATGGAGGAATGTCTAATTTTAGCCGTATCACATCATCCTATTTTATATAATACGTCTCTAAAAGACTATAAAAATCAAATAAAAAGAGAAGCTGCTTGGTTCGCGGTGTCAGTGGAAACAGGAATAGATTTGAACACACAAAATAAATAAATAAATAAATAAATAAATAAATACATGAATGAATGAATGAATGAATGAAATTACTTGCTTGTGTGCAAAATACATGTGCACGTACACTGCCGTTAAAAAGTTTTGGATCACTGATGTTTTTTTTTGTTTGTTTGTTTTTTTAAGTATTTTCGTAGGCTTATCAAGGCTGCATTTATTGGGTCAGAAATATATAAAACAGAAAAAAGTAAAATATATCAATTTAAAATGATTGTTTTTTATTTAAATATTTTTTTAAATATGCATTTGAATAATTAATTCAGAAATTATTGTAATATTGACTTAATGTTTAGAAATAGCTTAATATGTATTATATATATATATGTATATATATATATATATATATATATATATATAGTTTTTATATAGTTTTATTGAGGTGTTTGTCACAGAAAGGTCCACAAGTGGAAATTATCAAATTCCTCAAGAACAGACCACAAGCAAACAGGTACAGGAACAAAAGCAGAATGATTCCCCAAAATAATATAAATGGATTGTACTCAAACAAGGACATTTACTACAGAAATGTCCATGATTTGTTCCAGTATTGAAAATCATATTAAATGCAATTTTCTAGATTTCCCATGGCTATGGGAACCCAGACACAGGCAGCACCAGTCAGATCCCCAGCAGCCAGGTAGACATCAGAAGAAAGCAATTCTGTATGACGTCTGACCTATTAGAAGACATGTAGATGTAGATCTTTTTAATGAGCCAGGTCCTGGGAACCAGCAGCCAGGTCCCCAGCAGCAGCAGCCAGGTCCCCAGCAGCCAGGTAGACATCAGAAGAAAGCAATTCTGTATGAAGTCAGGCTTTCGTAACTATGTTATATTAAATATTTTACATTTAAAGGGTTAGTTCTGCCAAAAATTATGTAATAACAAACATATTAGAAGGCAAATGAAGATCTTTTTAATGAGCCAGGTGCCCAGCAGTCAGGTCCACAGCAGCCAGAGCCCAGGAAGCAGCAGCCAGAGCACCACTGGATCTAAAAAGAGGGAAAAAAATCAAGTGGCATGGATGATTTCGAAAGTCAAATTTTGGCCATTGTTAAAGAAAAAGAAAAAAAAAGAGACGAAGATGTTGAGAGCTTCCTTAGCTGCATCCGACCAGCACTCTCCCGTTTACCCATCCAAACAAGAAGTCTTCTTCAAATAAAAATAATGCAGCTTATACATGAGGCAGAATTCAGCACTGTCAATGAAAGAACATGAACATAAAAAAAAAATTCACAAAAATGAGCAGACATTTACCTGCGCAGTGGTCACCCAAGATGCTGAGTAGTTTGTTTCTTCATTGGAACAGATTTGTGATGTGATGTTTGCTTTCTCCAAATCTGTTTCAATGAAGAAACAAACAACTCTGAATTTTTGGTGGCCAGAGGGCGAGTAAATTCAGCATGTTCCTTTTTTTATTTCTTTAATGAAATGTATTTCTTTAATGAAAATTAATTAACATTGCATAGAAATAGTATGTTCACATTAGCTTTAAAGATGTTCAATGTTGTTGCAGTGTTGTTTGTTAGTGCATTAAAGGAACAGTTCAACCCAAACTGAATATTATGTTATAATTTATCATCTTCATGCCATTACTTTGACTGTCTTTTTGCTTAGTATACTTTCACATTCCCTTTAAACTATCACTATGTTTTATCAGTGACAATACAGTTGAAATGATTTGACTGAATTGGCTCAGTGTAAGCTTACCATTCTACTGGAGACAGCTGTAAACATCTATGGAATAATTGACTCTTTATGTGACAATGAAGTGGCTCTGAAAAGAACCTTTTCATGCAGAGCCAGGCCAACTCAAACCTGGTTGTACTGCCAAGGAACTTTTGTTGAAATATACTTTATACTTCTCCCTCATAGCCATGGCCTCCCGTGACGCGGTGTTGCTTCCCATCCTTCCAGCTGCATTCAGTGCTGCACCTGGGTCAGCACATCCAGTGGTGGAAGGAGAATTCTGATGACCCCATCTCATGAAATTGTGTAGGATGGTGGTTGCTTGCACAATTTTTTCTGCATTAGATGGGCTCAACTCAATCACCCTGTGGTAAACACGGAACTGAGCTGCCATGATGCCAAATGCATTCTCCACAATTCTCCTTGCATGCGACAGGCGGAAGTTGAAGACCCTCTGGTCAACAGGGATTGCTCTTTCTGGATAAGGACGCAGAAGGTGTTTTTGGAGGGGAAATGCTTCATCTCCTACAAAAACAAATGGTACTGGACCAAGGTGTTCACCATTCGGGAGGGGCTCATCATCTGGGAGATTGAGTGTTCCATCTCTGAGAGCTCTTCCAAAAGCACTGGCAGACAATGAACCACCATTGCTGCTCTTGCCATAGGCACCAATGTCTACCACTCTGAAGAGGTAGTTGGCATCCACCACTGCCAGAAGAGCAATTGAGAATTGACCCTTGTAATTATAATAAAGGGACCCAGAATCAGCAGGAGCTTTAATTGCAATGTGCTTCCCATCAATGGCACCCAGGCAGTGTGGAAAAGCCCATTTTGTTGAGAATGCCTCAGCAATCTCCCTCCAGTCTGCTTCCCGAGGCACTGGCATATACTCTCCTACCAAGCACTCCCAAATGGCTGTGGCTACAGATGGAACTATTCCAACTACAGTGGATTTGCCAACCCTGAAGTTCTTGGATATTGTGTGGTAGGAGTCCCCAGTTGCCAAAAACCTGAAATTAGAGAAGATTTTTAATAATATTAATAAATATTTGCTGACAAAAGTGGGGTTTGTACAAATTAACATCCACAAACGTATTTATCATAAACTTATAATACTATATATCATAGTATAATAATAGTTTATATAATAATGGCAAACATTTGGCAATTAAATCCTAACAAATTCAGGTGATGTGGTAAATTAATCTGGCCTCATATAGAGATGTAACTTACAAATGTAGTTTCTGTTGATATTACAAGGGTTACAATGGTTAAGTATTTGCAGATATTATGACATTTAGGCTGAATTGCTCACCGTAAACAGATCGCTAGATGTTCTCCAGGGCCTATGGCTTGACGTAATGTGGTGTTTTGCTTCTCAATAACCGGGGCGACCATTGTAAGCAAGCGATCAAATTTGGCGGTACTGAGCCGAAAATACTCCTTGTGGCGATCCTCATCCAGGCGAAGCTCTTGAATTAAAGAATGGAACTCTCCACGTTCACTCCGCAACTGGAGAATAGGGTGAACCCACAGCCTCTTGGTTTTTTTCAGACTTTTTCGTCTTCGTTGCAACAAACACAGTACAAGCACGTCAGAATCCATCTTGGCGGTTGTACAAATGACGTCATATCCTGCGCCCCGCCCATTTTCGCAGCGGCATCTGAAAAATATTCAGATTGGATCGCTGTTCTCATCAAATGTAGTGGTTAGTCTGCTAATGTTAAGGCACCAATGAGAGGCACGTGTGTATTGTTGTGTAAATGAGGTGAATGATTAAAGAGAGAAACAGACTCACAAACTTCATACACTGATATTGTAAGTCCAAAAAGGTAAAGAACTGAATCAACAGTTTTAATTTCAGTAATTAGTTTTCAGATTTATGTAAAATTGTATGTTTATTTCAATAAATGTTTAGCATCAGAGGCGTGAGAAAGCTTGTAGGGAATCTGTCCTGCATTAACACTCATTATCATGTGAATAGACACACTTCTATTGTTGTGTGTGTGGGAAACTCTGGAGAACAGTCAAAGTTCTAGTGTCATTAGCATCCTAAACCCCAACACAAGCTCAACATTTGACAAACACACAAGGGAGTGGACACACTTATGGATATTTACACACACATGTGTGAGCTTGAACGAACAGAATTCCTTCACGCTTTATTTTCCTTTATGCATTATAAACTTTTACAAGGACTAGGCTTTTACAACAGACACTTTTAAATGCAAACATCAAACAAATGACTGAAATCTTATTTGCTGCTAAATAAGCAAATTAAATGTGATGTTTTGCACATTCTTTAATAAATGTAATATGCATATTGTTGCATATTCTCATTGCATCAGAATAATTCTGATCAGAAAGTGTTTGATAACTCACTGACTCCTGCATCTAGTCAGGACATGTCCATGTCGCTGTGCATCAGGATGTTTCCCTCCAGATGGTTGGTGACGTCAGGTTGATCACAGTCTTCAGCGTCACTAATGCTCCATTCAGGACTCTGATGCTTTTGTGCTCCATTGATGTGAACACAGAGAGTCAGTGTGGGAACCTCACATGAGATCTACTCACACTGACCAGCACAAACACACACACATCTGCTTCATCTGGAGTCCATCATGTGTGTCTGACATCACTGCAGCAATGGTAATGCTGAATATTATAAATGATCACACTAAATATCTGACCTGAAATGTTGATCTTCATGCACAAACACAAATAAATCCATATGTATCCAAATAATACTGTAACAACTGGACTTGGTAAATTACAGAGTGATTCAGATCACATGTAAGAATGCAATGACATTAATATCACTGACATACTTGTGCTCACTGACTCCACGTGTTTGTAGTAATGATGAACGTGTGCTTCAGTGACACTGATGTGAACATGAGCTCTTTACAGGTCAGCACTTTCCCAGATTCAGCCTCCACCTGCTCCTTTGAGCCCCTGATGGAGGATCATTGAGCATGTGGCGGCCCACATCCCTCATTGTCTGTTTGAGCTCTTCCATTGGCTCCGAACTGTGAGAAACTCCAACAAGCTCAAACCTCACACATTCATATGGAGATTTGGGAGTATAAATAGAGGAGCTGCAGCCAGTGCAAATCAGACTCACTCTGAACAGAGAGATCTACAGCACAGAGATCCAGACATGACACCTACAATCATCTCAAAGGAGCTTCTCCCTCCCAACAACAAGGTATGTTCATATCCTACTTACAGCAGCATTACTGCAGCAGCTTTCAGAGCTCTTCGTAATCATTGAAGGCCACTTTCCTAATGCTTTTATGTCTTCATTTGCAGTTGAGAAAGCCAATGGTGGAGAAGATGCACAGAGATCGTATCAACAGCAGCATCAAGGAGCTCAAGTGTCTTCTGGCTCCAGAGTTCCTCAAGCAGCAGCCTGATTCCAAGCTGGCGAAAGCAGATATTCTTCCTTCAATGTTCACATGCTGTCAATCAAGGCTTTTCCAGGTGTGTCGCTGAGATTATGCACTTCCTGTCCAAAGATGAGATGAAGACACAGAGCCAGATAAGACCGCTGAAGCACTTCCAGAATCTGCAGACATCATGTGAGCAGAACAGGAGGGAAAGTGTCCTGCCAGACCAGAAAACCTTCAGCAAAAAGATAAATGTCAACAAGAGCGCCATCTGGAGGCCTTGGTAGAGCGTTAAAGACTCAGACTGAACGTCTACACTAGACTCAGTGGACTATTACACTTTTATTTTCTCGTTTTGAGAAAATGTGTTTCATGAGTTCCACTTTGGAAGAGATATTTGCACTGCTAAGTGCTCTGATGATTCGATCTTCTGTGAAGATTTCATATCAAGAGTTCCAGATGGGAACATTTACTGACGTCTATATTAGACAACATTGACTTTAAGATGCAATCTTTATGTGATGTGAAGGAAAGACTTTCTTTATTTTAAAGGACATTTATAATCTGATAACAGACTCAAGCTTTGTTCTAAGAGCTGATATAGTCCGTTTACACAGCACATGTTATGAAATGTTATAATTCTGTGCTGTTTATATGAAAGGGCTCAGATTGGGCTCACATTTGATTTCTTCTGAGATGATCATTATACAGAGGCTTCATGATTCATTTTTTTTTTTTTATCTTTTTTTCTGATGGGAACATATACTGATGTCTATATTAGACAACAATGACTTTTACATTCTTCATGTGATGTGAAGGAAACTTTATTTGCTTTTATTATTGTCCAGTTTCAGGACTGACAGACTAAATTGTATTTATCTAATAGCTTTCTCTGAAAGTCTCTTATGCTGGATGTTTATACAATAATTTGACTACATAAAGCATATAAACAAAATATGATTTTCCTGTTTTGGGGAAATTCTTTAATGTATTGTTAAATACTAATTTTCATCTTCAGTGAAGACTTTCTATAAATGAACCTGTGATTTAATTAAATCTTGATTTGTTTTGATTAACATTTTTAATCTGAATTTGCTTTTATATAAGCAAGTGTTACTATTGTTATTTTACATCTCAGAAATATTTTTCATTCTTTGAAAAGTTCTGTGATTGTTAAAGTTCATGTTGATTTTGTACATTTGATGTTTTATAGTCGCTGTGTGTCTCTTCTGAAAAGCAGTGATTTCTAAATGATCATTATTCTCATTCTGAGAAATGTGTGTTTAATCATAAACTATGTTTCAGTTTTGTGTTGAATATGTTGATGTGTCTTTTGAAAAGACTGTTATGATGTTTAAACTCTGCTCTATTGAGAGCACAATTGTATTTTGGAGATTCTCCAAGCACATGTTGTGATATATTATCACTCAATTATGTCATTTCAATGACAAAACAAATATTCATGAAAATAAAATAAGTTGACCTTATTTCTGTCTCTGCATTTTGCAATTTTTTCTTTGTTTATGCAGACAAAAACTGACATAATCTAATTTACAGTATTGTGTAACTTTTGCATAAACTGCACATTGTTTTGGTCATTATGTGAGTTGTTCTTTGGCTGCGCAGATGAATCTGATATCTTGAGCTGTGCGCCTGTTTACAGAATATACCATTATCAGCGCGAATCACATTAACACAAGGGTTTAGGTTTGATTTTGGCATTGGTGGACACATATAACGGCAGACTACCAACAATTTAGTAGTGGCTGGATATTGGTAGGGATGTCATAGTGTCCCTACTGTATTTTACAAAACTCATAACAAACGATGTCTGGCTTTAAAAACTATAGTTTCCTTCTTAAATATGAAGAGGTCAAAAAACTGAATAATGAGTTCATCCAACTTTCACAAAAAGCTTATGGACATAAATGTAATATAAAGTCAGTCATTGAAGTAAGTTAGTGTTTTGTCACTCTTCTGAGAAAGAATCATTTACTTGTTTGGCAATGTACCCACACTGAGTCATTTTGGTCAGATTTTTTTATGTTCTTCTAATCTGGTTTTGTAAGCGACTTTCCTTTCTGTTTTAAAGATGTTTTCTTTGGATTGTTTGACTACTCAGAGGAGAATATAGGAACTTAATAATAAAAATCTGGCTTTAAACCTCTCTTTTAAAAAAAAAAAAATCTGTCCATGTGTTATTATATTTGGTGAGAATCTGGCAGAGTTTATCTTGCCCCCAAATTATATTTCCGTGTGTTCATACGAAAGATTCGATTTCTCATGAGGATTGAAGATCATTGTTCTCATCAAATGTAGTGGTTGGTCTGCTAATGTTAAAGCACCAGTGAGAGGCACGTGTGTATTGTAGTGTAAATGAGGAATGAATAAAGAGAAACAGACTCACAGAAATATAACTTTATTCTGTTTTAGCTTCAAACACTGATATAACTTCAAAATAAACAGAACTGAATCAGATGTTTTATTTCCAAAGCTGTCTTTCAATTCATCCAAAATTGTATGTTTATTTCAATAAATGTTCAGCATCAGAGGCGTGAGAAAGCTTGTATTAAGGCTCATTATCATGTGAATAGACACACTTCTATTGTTGTGTGTGGGAAAAACTGGAGAACAGAGTCACAGTTCTAGTGTCATTAGCATCCTAAACCCCAACACAAGCTCAACATTTGACAAACACACAAGGGAGTGGACACACTTATGGATATTTACAGACAAGCTGCTCTTATGATGTCACTGATGATGATGTCATCAGCAGTGTGAACAGGATTCCTGCACTATCACGCTTTATTTTCCTTCATGCATCATGAACTTTTACTATTTTAATATGACTAGCATATTTTGCATATTTTCATTAAATGATATAAATAATTTATCAGAAAGTGTTTGATAACTCACTGACTCCTGCATCTAGTCAGGGCATGTCCATGTCGCTGTGCATCAGGATGTTTCCCTCCAGATGGTTGGTGACGTCAGGTTGATCACAGTCTTCAGCGTCACTAATGCTCCATTCAGGACTCTGATGCTTTTGTGCTCCATTGATGTGAACACAGAGAGTCAGTGTGGGAACCTCACATGAGATCTACTCACACTGACCAGCACAAACACACACACATCTGCTTCATCTGGAGTCCATCGTGTGTGCGACATCACTGCAGCAATGATAATGCTGAATATCATAAATTATCACACTAAATATCTGACCTGAAATGTTGATCTTCATGCACAAACACGTAAATAAATCCATGTGTATCCAAATAATACTGTAACAACTTGACTTGGTAAAGTACGGAGTGATTCAGATCACATGTGTAAGAATGCCATGACTTTGATCAATGATTGATGACGTGTGCTCACTGACTCCACGTGTTTGTAGTAATGATGAACGTGTGCTTCAGTGACATTGATGTGAACATGAGCTCCCAGCACTTTCCCAGATTCAGCCTCCACCTGCTCCTTTGAGCCCCTGATGGAGGATCATTGAGCATGTGGCGGCCCACATCCCTCATTGTCTGTTTGAGCTCTTCCATTGGCTCCAAACTGTGAGAAACTCCAACAAGCTCAAGCCTCACACATTCATATGGAGATTTGGGAGTATAAATAGAGGAGCTGCAGCCAGTGCAAATCAGACTCACTCTGAACAGAGAGATCTACAGCACAGAGATCCAGACATGACACCTACAATCACCTCAAAGGAGCTTCTCCCTCTCAACGACAAGGTATGTTCATTCCCTACTTACAGCAGCATTACTGCAGCAGATTTCACAACTATATCTTAATCACTGGTTTATTTCAAGGACACTTTCTGATGCTTTTCTGTTTTCATTTCAGCTGTTAAAGCCAATGCCAGCTCAAGTGTCTTCTGGCTCCAGAGTTCCTCAAGCAGCAGCCTGATTCCAAGCTGGAGAAAGCAGATATCCTGGAGATGACGCTCAACTTCCTACAATGTTCACATGCTGTCAATCAAGGCTTCTCCAGGTGTGTCTGTGAGATTGTGCACTTCCTGTCCAAAGATGAGATGAAGACACAGAGCCAGATAAGACTGCTGAAGCACTTCCAGAATCTGCAGACATCATGTGAGCAGAACAGGAGGAAAAGTGTCCTGCCAGACCAGAAGACCTTCAGCAAAGAGATTAATGTCAACAAGAGCGCCATCTGGAGGCCTTGGTAGAGCCTTAAAGACTCAGACTGAACGTCTACATTAGATTCAGTGGACTATTACACTTTTATTTCTCGTTTTGAGAAAAAGTGTTTCATGAGTTCCACTTTGGAAGAGATATTTGCACTGCTAAGTGCTCTGATGATTCGATCTTCTGTGAAGATTTCATATCAAGAGTTCCAGATGGGAACATTTACTGACGTCTATATTAGACAACATTGACTTTAAGAGGCAATCTTTATGTGATGTGAAGGAAAGACTTTCTTTATTTTAAAGGACATTTATAATCTGATAACAGACTCAAGCTTTGTTCTAAAAGCTGATATAGTCCGTTTACACAGCACATGTTATGAAATGTTATAATTCTGTGCTGTTTATATGAAGTGGCTCAGATTGGGCTCACATTTGATTTCCTCTGAGATGATCATTATACAGAGGCTTCATGATTCATCTTTTTCTCAGATGGGAACATATACTGATGTCTATATTAGACAACAATGACTTCTACATTCTTCATGTGATGTGAAGGAAACTTTATTTGCTTTTATTATTATATATATAGAAAGACTAAATTGAATTTATCTAATAGCTTTCTCTGAAAGTCTCTTATGCTGGATGTTTATACAATAATTTGACTACATAAAGCATATAAACAAAATATGATTTTCCTGTTTTTGGGAAATTCTTTAATGTATTGTTAAATACTAATTTTCATCTTCAGTGAAGACTTTCTATAAATGAACCTGTGATTTAATTAAATCTCAATTTGTTTTGATTAACATTTTTAATCTGAATTTGCTTTTATATAAGCAAGTGTTACTACTGTTATTTTACATCTCAGAAATATTTTTCATTCTTTGAAAAGTTCTGTGATTGTTAAAGTTCATGTTGATTTTGTACATTTGATGTTTTATAGTCACTGTGTGTCTCTTCTGAAAAGCAGTGATTTCTAAATGATCATTATTCTCATTGTGAGAAATATGTTTAATCATAAACAATGTTTTAGTTTTGTGTTGAATATGTTGATGTGTCTTTTGAAAAGACTGCTATGATGTTTAAACTCTGCTCTATTGAGAGCACAATTGTATTTTGGAGATTCTCCAAGCACATGTTGTGATATATTATCACTCACTTATGTCATTTCCTCAATGACAAAACAAATATTCATGAAAATAAAATAAGTTGACCTTATTTCTTTCTCTGCATTTTGCCATTTTTTCTTTATGCAGATAAAAAGTAGTATTTTGCAAGTTTTGCATAAACTACACATTACTGCTGGAGGAACTAAAATCCCCCTCCAAAGTTTAGATTTGAATCAAAAGACTCATGAACCCGCTCTGAAGAACCGAACTAAATCAAATGATTCAAACTCGATTTGAAGTCCCAGATTCAAAACAGTGAATCATTTTGCGACGCAACGGTCAAAGTTTGGAAAAGCTCAGTTTCAGCCATCAATATATGTGATTTTTAAAATCATTACAAGCATGTCGAAATTTGAAAATGACTACTTTTTTTTATCTTTTTTTTTTTGTTTGTTTGTTTTTGCTAGTGAATCGCTTTAACTGAATGATCGAAGTCACGAGTTTGAATCAATCGGAGCAGTTGCAGCATGAATGACTCACTCAGTTGATTTGGTTTGTCTGTTCCTCCTCTTTTTGTGTCGTCTTCTCCATTTATTTGTTCACAGTCAATAGGAAATCGGTTGAAAGCATACAGTCATCTTATATCATTAAGGTGAATGTTCAATTTATTAGTATATATGGTAATTACTTTTGGAAATTATTGTTGTATCTGTTGTATTCGTCTATATAGAGCGATAGTCAATGTAAAAAAAGAGCAAATGGAAGATGCAGATGAACACAAAACAGCAGAACAGCATGAAATTAAAAAGGGTAGACTTAATCATTCAACTGAAATTTACAGTAATTTTTTTTAACAATTTAGCTATCTTATATGCAGAGCTGGGTTGATTTCTTACAAATTGAAGTCCATTACTGATTACAGATTATAGTATAGAAATATTGTTTTGAATCAGGATTTCCTGTCCATGTGTCTTTATATTTGGTGAGAAGTTGGCAGTGTTTATCTTGCACTCAAATTATATTTGTGTGTGTTCATAAAATATAATCTGGTTTGAAAATAAATACGTGGATTTCTAATGAGGATTGGATCGCTGTTCTCACCAAATGTAGTGGTTATTCTGCTAATGTTAAGGCACCAGTGAGAGGCACGTGTGTATTGTTGTGTAAATGAGGTGAATGATTAAAGAGAGAAACAGACTCACAAACTTCATACACTGATATTATAAGTCCAAAAAGGTAAAGAACTCAATCAACAGTTTTAATTTCAGTAATTAGTTTTCAGATTTATGTAAAATTGTATGTTTATTTCAATAAATGTTTAGCATCAGAGGCGTGAGAAAGCTAGTAGTGAATCTCTCCTGCATTAACACTCATTATCATGTGAATAGACACACTTCTATTGTTGTGTGTGTGGGAAACTCTGGAGAACAGTCAAAGTTCTAGTGTCATTAGCATCCTAAACCCCAACACAAGCTCAACATTTGACAAACACACAAGGGAGTGGACACACTTATGGATATTTACACACATGCGTGAGCTTGACGAGCTGCTCTGATAATGTCACTGATGATGATATCGTCAGCAGAATTCCTGCACTATCACGCATTATTTTCCTTTATGCATCATGAACTTTTACATGTGACTTAGCTTTTACATCGGTCACTTTTAAATGCAAACATCAAACAAATGACTGAAATCTTATTTGCTGCTAAATAAGCAAATAAAATGTGATGTTTTGCACATTCTTTAATAAAATATGATATGCATATTGTTGCATATTCTCATTGCATCAGAATAATTCTGATCAGAAAGTGTTTGATAACTCACTGACTCCTACATCTAGTCAGGGCATGTCCATGTCGCTGTGCATCAGGATGTTTCCCTCCAGATGGTTGGTGACGTCAGGTTGATCACAGTCTCTTCAGCGTCACTAATGCTCCATTCAGGACTCTGATGCTTTTGTGCTCCATTGATGTGAACACAGAGAGTCAGTGTGGGAACCTCACATGAGATCTACTCACACTGACCAGCACAAACACACACACATCTGCTTCATCTGGAGTCCATCATGTGTGTCTGACATCACTGCAGCAATGATAATGCTGAATATTATAAATTATCACACTAAATATCTGACCTGAAATGTTGATCTTCATGCACAAACACATAAATAAATCCATATGTATCCAAATAATATTGTAACAACTTGACTTGGTAAAGTACAGAGTAATATAGATCACATGTGTAAGAATGCCATGACTTTGATCAATCATTGATGACTTGTGCTCACTCCACGTGTTTGTAGTAATGATGAACGTGTGTTTCAGTGACACTGATGTGAACATGAGCTCCCAGCACTTTCCCAGATTCAGCCTCCACCTGCTCCTTTGAGCCCCTGATGGAGGATCATTGAGCATGTGGCGGCCCACATCCCTCATTGTCTGTTTGAGCTCTTCCATTGGCTCCAAACTGTGAGAAACTCCAACAAGCTCAAGCCTCACACATTCATATGGAGATTTGGGAGTATAAATAGAGGAGCTGCAGCCAGTGCAAATCAGACTCACTCTGAACAGAGAGATCTACAGCACAGAGATCCAGACATGACACCTACAATCATCTCAAAGGAGCTTCTCCCTCTCAACAGCAAGGTATGTTCATATCCTACTTACAGCAGCATTACTGCAGCAGCTTTCACAACTATATCTTAATCACTGGTTTATTCCAAGGACACTTTCTGATGCTTTTCTGTCTTCATTTCAGCCGTTAAAGCCAATGGCAGCTCAAGTCTCTTCTGGCTCCAGAGTTCCTCAAGCAGCAGCCTGATTCCAAGCTGGAGAAAGCAGATATTCTTCCTTCAATGTTCACATGCTGTCAATCAAGGTTTCTCCAGGTGTGTCAGTGAGATTGTGCACTTCCTGTCCAAAGATGAGATGAAGACACAGAGCCAGAGAAGACTGTTAAAGCACTTCCAGAATCTGCAGACATCATGTGAGCAGAACAGGAGGGAAAGTGTCCTGCCAGACCAGAAGACCTTCAGCAAAGAGATTAATGTCAACAAGAGCGCCATCTGGAGGCCTTGGTAGAGCCTTAAAGACTCAGACTGAACGTCTACACTAGATTCAGTGGACTATTACACTATTATTTTCTCGTTTTAAGAAAAAGTGTTTCATGAGTTCCATTTTGGAAGAGATATTTGCACTGCTAAGTGCTCTGATGATTCGATCTTCTGTGAAGATTTCATATCAAGAGTTCCAGATGGGAACATTTACTGATTGTCTATATTAGACAACATTGACTTTAAGAGGCAATCTTTATGTGATGTGAAGGAAAGACTTTCTTTATTTTAAAGGACATTTATAATCTGATAACAGACTCAAGCTTTATTCTAAAAGCTGATACAGCCCGTTTACAGTCTGTTTATAGCACATGTTATGAAATGTTATAATTCTGTGCTGTTTATATGAAGTGGCTCAGATTGGGCTCACATTTGATTTCCTCTGAGATGATCATTATACAGAGGCTTCATGATTCATTTTTTTTTATCTTTTTCTCTGATGGGAACATATACTGATGTCTATATTAGACAACAATGACTTTTACATTCTTCATGTGATGTGAAGGAAACTTTATTTGCTTTTATTATTGTCCGGTTTCAGGACTGAAAGACTAAATTTAATTTATCTAATAGCTTTCTCTGAAAGTCTCTTATGCTGGATGTTTATACAATAATTTGACTACATAAAGTATATAAACAAAATATGATTTTCCTGTTTTGGGGAAATTCTTTAATGTATTGTTAAATACTAATTTTCATCTTCAGTGAAGACTTTCTATAAATGAACCTGTGATTTAATTAAATCTTGATTTGTTTTGATTAACATTTTTAATCTGAATTTGCTTTTATATAAGCAAGTGTTACTATTGTTATTTTACATCTCAGAAATATTTTTCATTCTTTGAAAAGTTCTGTGATTGTTAAAGTTCATGTTGATTTTGTACATTTGATGTTTTATAGTCACTGTGTGTCTCTTCTGAAAAGCAGTGATTTCTAAATGATCATTATTCTCATTCTGAGAAATGTTTGTTTAATCATAAACATTGTTTCAGTTTTGTGTTGAATATGTTGATGTGTCTTTTGAAAAGACTGTTATGATGTTTAAACTCTGCTCTATTGAGAGCACAATTGTATTTTGGAGATTCTCCAAGCACATGTTGTGATATATTATCACTCAATTATGTCATTTCCTCAATGACAAAACAAATATTCATGAAAATAAAATAAGTTGACCTTATTTTTGTCTCTGCATTTTGCCATTTTTTTCTTTATGCAGATAAAAAGTAGGCTAGTATTTTGTAAGTTTTGCATAAACTACACATTACTGCTGGAGGAACTGAAATCCCCCTCCAAAGTTTAGATTTGAATCAAAAGACTCATGAACCCGCTCTGAAGAACTGAACTAAATCAAATGATCAAACTCGATTTGAAGTCCCAATCTGAATTAAATGATTTGCGATACGCGACCAGATTCGAAACAGTGAATCATTTTGCGACGCAATTCACCCATCAATATAGGTGCTTTTTATGACTAGCTAAAGAAAATGACTAGCTTTTTGATCTGTTTTTTTTTGTTTGTTTGTTTGTTTGTTTGTTTGTTTGTTTGTTTGTTTGTTTGGTTTTGCTAGTGAATGGCTTTAACTGAATGATCAAAGTCACGAGTTTGAATCAATCAGAGCGGTTCCAGCGTAAATGACTCACTCAATTGATTCGGTTTGTCTGTTCTTCGCCTTTTCGTGTCTTCAGTCATGTTTACACGGCAGTGTTAGTACTTATTTTGGCTTAGCTCGCTAGTTTTATGACATTAACTGAAATAAGAGAAACAAGTATCAAATATAGCCAACATTTTTCCATTCCAAAGATTGGAGCGGCACAGAGATCCACAGAGATGGATCAACACAAATATATGAACATAATCAGGTGAGGTAATCAGTTTACTACTAACTAGTGAAACACTCCATTAATAGGACGAGCTGCACCTCAAATAACATATTAGACTGAAACATGCATGCATTAAGATCAAGCTTGTAGCTTAATTTACTCTATTTTAAATATTTTGAGCACTGCCATTTATTTGTTCACAGTCAATAGGAAATCAGTTGAAAGCATACAGTCATCTCATACCATTATGGTGAATGTTCAATTTATTAGCATATATGGTAATTACATTTGAAAATTATTGTTGTATCTGTTGTATTCGTCTATATAGAGAGATAGTCAATGTAAAAAAAGAGCAAATGGAAGATGCAGATGAACACAAAACAGCAGAACAGCATGAAGTTAAAAACTGTAGACTTACTCATTCAACGGAGCTTTGTACTATTTTTTTAAACAAAATATTGTTTTGAATCAGTATTTACTGTCCATGTGTTTTTATATTTGTGTGTGTTCATAAAATATAATCTAGTTTGAAAATAAATACATGGATTTCTAATGAGGATTGGATCGCTGTTCTCATCAAATGTAGTGGTTGTTTTGCTAATGTGCTGGCAGACAAAAATCACCATGGAATAAATCAACAGCAGTACAGAGTATGAAAAGACAATGCAGAAAAGCTGAGCGGATGTGGCGGAAGACGAAACTTGAAATTCACTATAGCATTTATAAAGACAGCCTTCGTGCTTTCAGTGTTGAATTAGGCAAAGCTAGACAAACATTTTTCTCAAACCTTATAAACAGCAACTTAAACAACACTCGCACTCTTTTTGCTACCGTTGAGAGACTAACAAACCCCCCAAGTCAGATTCCCAGTGAAATGCTCTCCGACAGCAAATGCATGGAGTTTGCTTCCTTCTTTTCTGAGAAGATCAATACTATCAGAAAGACGATTAGCACATCCTCAAGTTACGCTGAGGTCAGACAAATTCACTCGCAATTTCAAAAAGTAGTTACCATGTCTGTTTTGGAAGCAATTGATTGCAACATTTTGAAAGAAATAGTACAGCACCTTAAATCTTCAACCTGCTACCTTGACACACTTCCCACATCTTTTTTCAAAAGTGTGTTTAACTGTTTAGAAGCAGATCTCTTAGAAGTGGTGAACACCTCACTTCTTTCTGGGACTTTTCCAAACTCCCTGAAAACTGCAGTTGTTAAGCCCCTTTTGAAAAAGAGCAGTCTTGATAACACAATATTGAGCAACTATAGACCAATATCAAATCTTCCTTTTATAGGCAAGATTATTGAAAAGGTAGTTTTTAATCAGCTGAACTACTACATAAACTTAAATGGTTACCTAGACAATTTCCAGTCTGGTTTCCGACAGCATCACAGCACAGAGACAGCGCTCATAAAGATAATAAATGATATTCGCTTAAATTCTGATTCTGCCAAATATCAGTGCTCATACTACTAGATCTTAGTGCTGCGTTTGACACTGTCGATCATAACATCCTTCTAGAGAGACTGGAAAACTAGGTTGGCCTTTCTGGGATGGTCCTTAAATGGTTCAGGTCATACTTAGAAGGGAGATGTGAGTATAGGAGAGCATAAGTCTAAGTGGATGTCCATGACATGCGGAGTCCCACAAGGCTCAATTCTTGCGCCGCTCTTGTTTAGCCTGTATATGCTCCCTCTAAGTCAAATAGTGAGAAAGAACCAAATTGCATACCACAGCTATGCAGATGATACCCAGATTTACCTAGCGTTATCGCCAAATGACTACAGCCCCATTGACTCCCTCTGCCAATGCACTGATGAAATTAACAGTTGGATGTCCCAGAACTTTCTTCAGTTAAACAAGGAGAAAACTGAAGTCATTGCATTTGGAAACAAAGATGAAGTTCTTAAGGTGAATGCGTACCTTGACGCTAGGGGTCAAATAACTAAAAATCAAGTCAAAAATCTTGGGGTGATTCTGGAGTCAGATCTTAGTTTCAGTAGTCATGTCAAAGCAGTAACTAAATCAGCATACTATCATCTCAAAAACATTGCAAGAGTTAGATGCTTTGTTTCCAGTCAATACTTAGAGAAACTTGTTCATGCCTTTATCACCAGCAGGGTGGACTGTAATGGTCTCCTCACTGGCTTTCCCAAGAAGACCATTAGACAGCTGCAGCTCATCCAGAATGCTGCTGCCAGGATTCTGACAAGAACCAGAAAATCAGAGGATATCACACCAGTCCTCAGGTCCTTACACTGGCTTCCAGTTACATTTAGGATTGATTTTAAAGTACTTTTACTCGTTTATAAATCACTCAATGGCCTAGGACCTAAATACATTGCAGATATGCTCACTGAATACAAACCTAACAGACCACTCAGATCACTAGGATCGAGTCAATTAGAAATACAAAGAGTTCACACAAAACAAGGGGAGTCCACCTTTAGCTTTTATGTTGCCCACGGTTGGAATCGGCTTCCAGAAGAGATCAGATGTGCTAAAACGTTAGCCACATTTAAATCCAGACTAAAAACTCATCTGTTCAGTTGTGCATTTACTGAATGAGCACTGTGCTATTAATTTTAAATCTTTTTTTTTTTTAATTATTTTAAATGTTTTACTGTTGTGATTATTACTTTTTTTTATGATTATTTTAACTCATCTTATGTTCTTATGATTTTATTATTTCTTTTTATGTAAAGCACTTTGAATTACCATTGTGTATGAAATGTGCTATATAAATTAACTTGCCTTGCCTAATGTTAAGGCACCAGTGAGAGGCACGTGTGTATTGTTGTGTAAATGAGGTGAATGATTAAAGAGAGAAACAGACTCACAAACTTCATACACTGATATTATAAGTCCAAAAAGGTAAAGAACTGAATCAACAGTTTTAATTTCAGTAATTAGTTTTCAGATTTATGTAAAATTGTTTGTTTATTTTAATAAATGTTTAGCATCAGAGGCGTGAGAAAGCTTGTAGGGAATCTGTCCTGCATTAAGGCTCATTATCATGTGAATAGACACACTTCTATTGTTGTGTGTGTGGGAAACTCTGGAGAACAGAGTCACAGTTCTAGTGTCATTAGCATCCTAAACCCCAACACAAGCTCAACATTTGACAAACACACAAGGGAGTGGACACACTTATGGATATTGCGTGAGCTTGACGAGCTGCTCTGATGATGTCACTGATGATGATGTCGTCAGCAGAATTCCTGCACTATCACGCATTATTTTCCTTTATGTATCATGAACTTTTACAATGACTAAGCTTTTACATCGGACACTTTTAAACGCCAACATCAAACAAACAACTGAAATCTTATTTGCTGCTAAATAAGCAAATGAAATGTGATGTTTTGCACATTCTTTAATAAAATATAATATGCATATTGTTGCATATTCTCATTGCATCAGAATAATTCTGATCAGAAAGTGTTTGATAACTCACTGACTCCTGCATCTAGTCAGGACATGTCCATGTCGCTGTGCATCAGGATGTTTCCCTCCAGATGGTTGGTGACGTCAAGTTGATCACAGTCTTCAGCGTCACTAATGCTCCATTCAGGACTCTGATGCTTTTGTGCTCCATTGATGTGAACACAGAGAGTCAGTGTGGGAACCTCACATGAGATCTACTCACACTGACCAGCACAAACACACACACATCTGCTTCATCTGGAGTCCATCGTGTGTGTGTGACATCACTGCAGCAATGATAATGCTGAAAATCATAAGTTTCGACACTGAATTTGCTTCTGTGAGAAGAATTGAATGTTGATCTTTATGCAAATCCACATAAATAAATCTATGTGTATCCAAATAATATTGTAACAACTTGACTTGGTAAAGTACAGAGTAGTCCAGATCTCATGTGTAAGAATGCCATGACTTTGATCAATCATTGATGACTTGTGCTCACTCCACGTGTTTGTAGTAATGATGAACGTGTGCTTCAGTGACATTGATGTGAACATGAGCTCTCTACAGGTCAGCACTTTCCCAGATTCAGCCTCCACCTGCTCCTTTGAGCCCCTGATGGAGGATCATTGAGCATGTGGCGGCCCACATCCCTCATTGTCTGTTTGAGCTCTTCCATTGGCTCCGAACTGTGAGAAACTCCAACAAGCTCAAGCCTCACACATTCATATGGAGATTTGGGAGTATAAATAGAGGAGCTGCAGCCAGTGCAAATCAGACTCACTCTGAACAGAGAGATCTACAGCACAGAGATCCAGACATGACACCTACAATCATCTCAAAGGAGCTTCTCCCTCTCAACAACAAGGTACGTTCATATCCTACTTACAGCAGCATTACTGCAGCAGCTTTCAGAGCTCTTCTTAATCATTGAAGGCCACTTTCCTAATGCTTTTCTGTCTTCATTTGCAGTTGAGAAAGCCAATGGTGGAGAAGATGCGCAGAGATCATATGAACAGCAGCATCGAGCAGCTCAAGTGTCTTCTGGCTCCAGAGTTCCTCAAGCAGCAGCCTGATTCCAAGCATGAGAAAGCAGATATCCTGGAGATGACACTCAACTTCCTTCAATGTTCACATGCTGTCAATCAAGGCTTCTCCAGGTGTGTCGATGAGATTGTGCACTTCCTGTCCAAAGATGAGATGAAGACACAGAGCCAGAGAAGACTGCTGAAGCACTTCCAGAATCTGCAGACATCATGTGAGCAGAACAGGAGGGAAAGTGTCCTGCCAGACCAGAAGACCTTCAGCAAAGAGATAAATGTCAACAAGAGCGCCATCTGGAGGCCTTGGTAGAGCCTTAAAGACTCAGACTGAACGCCTACACTAGACTCAGTGGACTATTACACTTTTAGTTTCTCGTTTTGAGAAAAAGTGTTTCATGAGTTCCACTTTGGAAGAGATATTTGCACTGCTAAGTGCTCTGATGATTCGATCTTCTGTGAAGATTTCATATCAAGAGTTCCAGATGGGAACATTTACTGATTGTCTATATTAGACAACATTGACTTTAAGAGGCAATCTTTATGTGATGTGAAGGAAAGACTTTCTTTATTTTAAAGGACATTTATAATCTGATAACAGACTCAAGCTTTGTTCTAAAAGCTGATACAGCCCGTTTACACAGCACATGTTATGAAATGTTATAATTCTGTGCTGTTTATATGAAGTGGCTCAGATTGGGCTCACTTTCGATTTCCTCTGAGATGATCATTATACAGAGGCTTAATGATTCATATTTTATCCTTTTCTCAGATGGGAACATATACTGATGTCTATATTAGACAACAATGACTTTTACATTCTTCATGTGATGTGAAGGAAACTTTCTTTGCTTTTATCATTGTCCGATTTCAGGACTGACAGACTAAATTTAATTTATCTAATAGCTTTCTCTGAAAGTCTCTTATGCTGGATGTTTATACAATAATTTGACTACATAAAGCATATAAACGAAATATGATTTTCCTGTTTTTGGGAAATTCTTTAATGTATTGTTAAATACTAATTTTCATCTTCAGTGAAGACTTTCTATAAATGAACCTGTGATTTAATTAAATCTTGATTTGTTTTGATTAACATTTTTAATCTGAATTTGCTTTTATATAAGCAAGTGTTACTATTGTTATTTTACATCTCAGAAATATTTTTCATTCTTTGAAAAGTTCTGTGATTGTTAAAGTTCATGTTGATTTTGTACATTTGATGTTTTATAGTCACTGTGTGTCTCTTCTGAAAAGCAGTGATTTCTAAATGATCATTATTCTCATTCTGAGAAATGTGTGTTTAATCATAAACAATGTTTTAGTTTTGTGTTGAATATGTTGATGTGTCTTTTGAAAAGACTGTTATGATGTTTAAACTCTGCTCTATTGAGAGCACAATTGTATTTTGGAGATTCTCCAAGCACATGTTGTGATATATTATCACTCAATTATGTCATTTCCTCAATGACAAAACAAATATTCATGAAAATAAAATAAGTTGACCTTATTTCTGTCTCTGCATTTTGCAATTTTTTCTTTGTTTATGCAGACAAAAACTGACATAATCTAATTTACAGTATTGTGTAACTTTTGCATAAACTGCACATTGTTTTGGTCATTATGTGAGTTGTTCTTTGGCTGCGCAGATGAATCTGATATCTTGAGCTGTGCGCCTGTTTACAGAATATACCATTATCAGCGCGAATCACATTAACACAAGGGTTTAGGTTTGATTTTGGCATTGGTGGACACATATAACGGCAGACTACCAACAATTTAGTAGTGGCTGGATATTGGTAGGGATGTCATAGTGTCCCTACTGTATTTTACAAAAATCATAACAAACGACGGCTGGCTTTAAAAACTATAGTTTCCTTCTTAAATATGAAGAGGTCAAAAAACTGAATAATGAGTTCATCCAACTTTCACAAATATCTTATGGACATAAATGTAATATAAAGTCAGTCATTGAAGTAAGTTAGTGTTTTGTCACTCTTCTGAGAAAGAATCATTTACTTATTTGGCAATGTACCCACACTGAGTCATTTTGGTCAGATTTTTTTATGTTCTTCTAATCTGATTTTGTAAGTGACTTTCCTTTCTGTTTTAAAGAGAATATAGGAACTTAATAATAAAAATCTGGCTTTAAACCTCTCTTTCAAAAACAAAAAAAATCTGTCCATGTGTTATTATATTTGGTGAGAAGCTGGCAGAGTTTATCTTGCCCCCAAATTATATTTCCGTGTGTTCATACAAAAGATTCGATTTCTCATGAGGATTGAAGATCATTGTTCTCATCAAATGTAGTGGTTGGTCTGCTAATGTTAAAGCACCAGTGAGAGGCACGTCTGTATTGTAGTGTAAATGAGGAATGAATAAAGAGAAACAGACTCACAGAAATATAACTTTATACTATTTCAGCTTCAAACACTGATATAACTTCAAAATAAACAGAACTGAATCAGATGTTTTATTTCCAAAGCTGTCTTTCAATTCATCCAAAATTGTATGTTTATTTCAATAAATGTTCAGCATCAGAGGCGTGAGAAAGCTTGTATTAAGGCTCATTATCATGTGAATAGACACACTTCTATTGTTGTGTGTGGGAAACTCTGGAGAACAGAGTCACAGTTCTAGTGTCATTAGCATCCTAAACCCCAACACAAGCTCAACATTTGACAAACACACAAGGGAGTGGACACACTTATGGATATTTACAGACAAGCTGCTCTAATGATGTCACTGATGATGATGTCGTCAGCAGAATTCCTGCACTATCAAGCTTTATTTTCCTTTATGCATCATGAACTTTTACAATGACTTAGCTTTTGCATCAGACACTTTTAAATGCAAACATCAAACAAATGACTGAAATCTTATATGCTGCTAAATAAGCAAATAAAATGTCATGTTTTGCATATTCTTTATTAAATGTAATATGCATATTGTTGCATATTCTCATTGCATCATAATAATTCTGATCAGAAAGTGTTTGATAACTCACTGACTCCTGCATCTAGTCAGGGCATGTCCATGTCGCTGTGCATCAGGATGTTTCCCTCCAGATGGTTGGTGATGTCAGGTTGCTCACAGTCTTCAGCGTCACTAATGCTCCATTCAGGACTCTGATGCTTTTGTGCTCCATTGATGTGAACACAGAGAGTCAGTGTGGGAACCTCACATGAGATCTACTCACACTGACCAGCACAAACACACACACATCTGCTTCATCTGGAGTCCATCGTGTGTGCGACATCACTGCAGCAATGATAATGCTGAATATTATGTTTTGACACTAAATTTGCTTCTGTGAGAAGATTTGAATGTTGATCTTTATGCAAATCCACATACATAAATCCATATGTATCTAAATAATACTGTAACAGCTTGACTTGGTAAAGTACAGAGTAGTCCAGATCTCATGTGTAAGAATGTCATGACTTTGATCAATCATTGATGACGTGTGCTCACTGACTCCACGTGTTTGTAGTAATGATGAACGTGTGCTTCAGTGACATTGATGTGAACATGAGCTCTCTACAGGTCAGCACTTTCCCAGATTCAGCCTCCACCTGCTCCTTTGAGCCCCTGATGGAGGATCATTGAGCATGTGGCGGCCCACATCCCTCATTGTCTGTTTGAGCTCTTCCATTGGCTCCAAACTGTGAGAAACTCCAACAAGCTCAAGCCTCACACATTCATATGGAGATTTGGGAGTATAAATAGAGGAGCTGCAGCCAGTGCAAATCAGACTCACTCTGAACAGAGAGATCTACAGCACAGAGATCCAGACATGACACCTACAATCATCTCAAAGGAGCTTCTCCCTCTCAACAACAAGGTATGTTCATATCCTACTTACAGCAGCACTACTGCAGCAAATTTCACTACTATATCTTAATCACTGGTTTATTCCAAGGACACTTTCTGATGCTTTTCTGTCTTCATTTCAGCCGTTAAAGCCAATGGAAGCTCAAGTGTCTTCTGGCTCCAGAGTTCCTCAAGCAGCAGCCTGATTCCAAACTGGAGAAAGCAGATCTTCCTTCATTGTTCACATGCTGTCAATCAAGGCTTCTCCAGGTGTGTCGCTGAGATCAAGCAGTTCCTGTCTAAAGATGAGATGAAGACACTTCCAGAATCTGCAGACATCATGTGAGCAGAACAGGAGGGAAAGTGTCCTGCCAGACCAGAAGACCTTCAGCAAAGAGATAAATGTCAACAAGAGCGCCATCTGGAGGCCTTGGTAGAGCCTTAAAGACTCAGACTGAACGTCTACACTAGACTCAGTGGACTATTACACTTTTATTTTCTCGTTTTGAGAAGAAGTGTTTCATAAGTTCCAGTCTGGAAGAGATATTTGCACTGCTAAGTGCTCTGATGATTCAATCTTCTATGAAGATTTCATGTCAAGAGTTCCAAATGGGAACATTTACTGACATCTATATTAGACAGCATTGACTTTAAGATACATCTACAAATCATGTGAAGAAAACACTAATAACTTTCTCTTTTTGAGAAAAAGTCCTTAAACTTTGTTTAGTTTGAAATATAACTTGTGTTGCAAAATAATGGCACACTTTTGTGTGCAGGTTCTTAGACCTATTAGTCTAAAAGTGCATAAAAATGCTTTTTTACATATCCTCTGGGTATATTTTTCAGTATTTAGGTGATTCATTATGTGACTGTAAAGTCAAATCAGCTTTATTTTTGTTTCACATTGAAACACTATTCTTTTTTTTTTCTTTTTTATAATTATGAAAAGAATGTGAAGTCCCTCCATGAGGGTTAATGTAAAAGTAAAAGTACCAGATGTTTAAATATAGAGATATTCATCTATATATGCAAACTCTATATACTACTGTATATGTTAACTGTATTTGCATTATTGTAAATCTGCTGATATAATGTGTTATGCACATATTTATTGACATTTGTGATGTCACGAATGTCCTCCAGAGGGCGTTTCTCTGCTCAGAGCTTCAATTTAATGAAGCAGCTTGTATTGAAACAAATGCTTTCAACAGTGAAAGTAATATGTATGAGAAATATTTTCTCTATATGGTGCTGTATGTTAACTGTATTTACATTATTGTAAATATGCTGATATAATGTGTTATGTACACGTTTATTGACATTTGTGATGTTATGAATGTCCTCTAGAGGGCGTTTCTCTGCTCAGTGCTTCAGTTTCATGAAGCCACTTATATTGAAACAAATGCTTTCAACAGTGAAAGTGATGTGTATGAGAAATATTTTCTATACATAAGAAAAATAAACAAAGCTCAACTCTACTACTGTGCGTGCTTTTATTTATTTCAGCATCCGTGAATAAAATCCATTTTAGAGGTAGAATTTAAGATGCCTTAAAGTGTTTAAAAACTGATTTTATACTTAATGTTTGAATGGCATTACATTAGATAAGATGTGTTCAAATTCCAGCTGAATACTTGAAAAATACTGGAACAGCTCTGTTTTACATATTTAAGCTTTGCTTAAAATGCATAATGAATGTGACATTCAGTAGACAGACAGCTATTGTTGTGTAATTGAATTGAGTGAATGAATAGAGTGTGAGAAACAAACCCTCAGAAACAATAGAACTCAACTAGAGAGCAGGGGTCAAAGGCCAGTGACCTCCTATGAAACTTTTATCATTCCATCATCCACATACACAGAAATGCGCATTTTGGCATTATTAGAAGGTTTGCAAAAAGAGCTTATTATTAAACCATTATATATGATCACTTCAAACTTAAATTTTTCAGGGTTGAATGTTACAGGTTGGCTGTCAAAAAGTTAAAGCTTGATATTGTATTTTTATTACAATTAAAGCACAATTTAGGTCAAATTAAAACCATGCAAAAAGTTCACCATGATAAATATTTATATGCTTTTCTTATGAAAAGGTTATAGCATTGCACACTAGACAGAGTTAAATTGATCACAAAATGTGGCAAAACTTACTATTCTGTTTATTATATCATTATAAAATCATGCAAACACACACAGTTAAAAACAGCTTTTGACTTCAGTTCCATTAGTGTCAAATGAAGATCCACAACAGTGTTTAAATGTCTCTGTATGAGCACATATGCATATACGTCACATACGTCAACCTGTAGTCAATAGGGGTTTATCTGGTATTAGATGACAAGCATTCAACAGCCTCCCGGGGGAATTTTTATTATAGGATCAAGCGTTCATTAGCATTTGAATAGGCACATGTCTATTGTTCAGTGTGGGAAAGCTCTGGTACCCAGAATCACAGCTCAGTGTCATTAGCATCCCAAAACCCTCAATAAAACTCAATATTTTGTGACTCTGAAACAAGAGAAAACAGCATTGTTCTCGTCCATATCAAAAGGATTAAAAACCCAGTCCATTTTTGAACATTTAGGCTAAAAAAATTTAAACTTTAAACACATTCAAATGTCACCAAATGGAAGTGTATTTATAAGTTTAATAATGGTTTAGTTTCTCTGTGACACCAAATCTGAAAATATCTATCGCTTTTGGAGTTTAGTGTGACAGAATCGCAACATGGCTCCATTTTGCAAAGCAAACTCTGTTAGGCCTATAAAAATGGGGGAACAAAAGGAAAACGTAAGAAAAATCTAATTTGCACAATTAAATCAAAGCAATTTATGCCACATTCACTCACAAAACTGAACATCTGAAGGCATTTTAAACCTTTCTGTAGATGCATTGGCTGTTCTCTTCAAGAAACAGTTCACCCACAAATGAAAATTAGCTGAAAATGTACTGATTGTCAGGCCATCCAAGATGCTGATAAGTTTGTTTCTTCATCAATTTTGCAAAGCAAACTCTGTTAGGCCTATAAAAATGGGGGAACAAAAGGAAAACGTAAGAAAAATCTAATTTGCACAATCAAATCAAAGCAATTTATGCCACATTCACTCACAAAGCTGAACATATGAAGGCATTTTAAACCTTTCTGTAGATGCATTGGCTGTTCTCTTAAAGAAACAGTTCACCCACAAATGAAAATTAGCTGAAAATGTACTGATTGTCAGGCCATCCAAGATGCTGATAAGTTAGTTTCTTCATCAATTTTGCAAAGCAAACTCTGTTAATCCTATAAAAATGGGGGAACAAACAGAAAACGTAAGAAAAATCTAATTTGCACAATCAAAGCAATTTATGCCACATTCACTCACAAAACTGAACATCTGAAGGCATTTTAAACCTTTCTGTAGATGCATTGGCTGTTCTCTTCAAGAAACAGTTCACCCACAAATGAAAATTAGCTGAAAATGTACTGATTGTCAGGCCATCCAAGATGCAGATAAGTTTTTTTTCATCATCAGATTTAAAGAAATGTAGCATTACGTCACTTGTCCGCCAATGGCTACCTCTGCAGTGAATGGGTGCCGTCAGAATGAGAGTCCAAACAGCTGATTAAAAACATCACAATAATCCACAAGTAATCCAAACCACTCCAGTCCATCATTTAACATCTTGTAAAGCCAAAAGCTGCATGTTTGTAAGAAACCCATTATTAAGGCGTTTTATCTTTAAACCTTCACTTCTGGCTAAAATATGAGTCCATAATCCATAATAAAGCTTCCTCTAGTGTAAAAGTCCATTTTATATTCAAAATCCATCTGTGCAGATTTCTTTACTGATTCAGAGATTACTTTTTCATTGAAGAAAGCAATTTTATAGATTATGGGCTTGTGTTTTAGCCGGAAGCAACAGTTTATAGCGAATAACTTCCTAATGATGGATTTGTTTCTTATAAACATGCAACTTTTGGCTTCACAAGATGTTAACTGATGGACTGGAGTGGATTTCTTGTGAATTAGTGATTATTGTGTTTTTATCAGCTCTTTAGACTCTCATTCTGACGGCACCCATTCACTACAGAGGATCCATTAGTGAGTACATTTTCAGCAAAAACAGTTATGTTTTTAGAAATATTACAATAGGTGCTATTAACTCTTACTTTTATTTAAAAAAAAAAAAAAACTCAAGAATGGCATCATGAGAAGCCTAATAAACAAATGATAAAATAAAATAATTATTCCTTGTGTTAACTGAATATTGCATAATGAAAACAGTCTGAAGTACTCCAAATGAACAGACGAAAGCACAGATTTTCTTTTGATTGTTTTATTTCGCCACAGACTGATTGAAATACATTCAATGGCCTTTTGCTTTATAATTTTAAATGAATTCCTTCACAGAAGGAAACAACATTTCACTTACACAGTGAAAAGGTTTTCACAATGGTTCAAGAAATAAGTACCTTTACAAAAGGCAGTTCAGACACACAGTACACAGCACTGACAGAAAGATGAGGTATAACCTCTTGAAAAATAAATCCATGATCTTTTCAGATCTGCATATTATTTCCTCAGAAACACAAATACAAGTCAAATAAAAGTCAATAAGATTGAAAACAATCCTAAATATTAATTCCAAATATTGGACACTGGCCAGATTTTGGCCAAAACTTATAAAACATGAGTAACATATTCTGATTAGATCATTTTGATTTCTCAAATTTGAAAGAAATTTAAAGACTTATTATAAGCTAAAATTAAGACATCCTAATACAGGACAGTGACATACTGATACAAGTATCATTTCATCATCACAAAACAACAAATATGATCAAAAAAATCAAGAAGTGAAATAAATGAAAACTGTTTCAACACGAAACAAAAATAAAGCTGATTTGACTTTACAGTCGCATAATCACTTCAAATGTGAAAATTATACCCAAATGATATGAAAATGCATCTTAATGCACTTAATAAGTCCAGCTAGACCTGCAGAAGCACATTGTGCCATAGTTAAAGGAAAAATCTTCATAGAAGATGGAATCATCAGAGCACTTAGCAGTGCAAATATCTCTTCCAAACTGGAACTCATGAAACACTTTTTCTCAAAAAGAGAAACTAAAAGTAGTCCACTGAGTCTAGTGTAGACATTTAATCTTTAAGGCTCTACCAAGGCCTCCAGATGGCGCTCTTGTTGACCTTTATCTCTTTGCTGAAGATCTTCTGGTCTGGCAGGACACTTTCCCTCCTGTTCTGCTCACATGATGTCTGCAGATTCTGAAAGTGTTTCAGCAGTCTTCTCCGGCTCTGTGTCTTCATCTCATCTTTGGACAGGAAGTGCACAATCTCAGTGACACACCTGAAGAAGCCTTGATTGACAGCATGTGAACATTAAAGGAAGTTGAGCATCATCTCCAAGATATCTGCTTTCTCCAGCTGCCAGAAGACACTTGATCTGCCATCGGCATTAATGGCTGAAATAAAAACAGAAAAGCATCAGAAAGTGTCCTTGGAATAAACCAGTGATTAAGATATAGTTATGAAAGCTGCTGCAGTAATTCTGCTGTAAGTAGGATATGAACATACCTTGTTGTTGAGAGGGAGAAGCTCCTTTGAGATGATTGTAGGTGTCATGTCTGGATCTCTGTGCTGTAGATCTCTCTGTTCAGAGTGAGTCTGATTTGCACTGGCTGCAGCTCCTCTATTTATACTCCCAAATCTCCATATGAATGTGTGAGGCTTGAGCTTGTTGGAGTTTCTCACAGTTTGGAGCCAATGGAAGAGCTCAAACAGACAATGAGGGATGTGGGCCGCCACATGCTCAATGATCCTCCATCAGGGGCTCAAAGGAGCAGGTGGAGGCTGAATCTGGGAAAGTGCTGACCTGTAGAGAGCTCATGTTCACATCAGTGTCACTGAAGCAGCACACGTCATCATTGCTGGAAACACGTGTGGAGAAGCTTTAGTAGAGCATCAGACAGCTCTATTTTCATCCATCATATTACATGAAAAACGTAAAAGTTAATGAAATCTTAGATTTAGTTGGCCATATGTGTGTTGCACTTAGCCTGACAATAAACAGTCCTCTAAATGTTTCAGAACAAAGTGCGGTGCCATAAAATGAAACTCTCTAGATGTTTACAGATGATTGCATTTGCATCTAAAGCTTTAGAGTTGTGCGCTGGAATTCAGACATCATTGTCTCCATTGTCTGAGACTGCAGGACTCCAGATGTGTGTGTGTTTGTGCTGGTCAGTGTGAGTAGATCTCATGTGAGGTTCCCACACTGACTCTCTGTGTTCACATCAATGGAGCACAAAAGCATCAGAGTCCTGAATGGAGCATTAGTGACGCTGAAGAGACTGTGATCAACCTGACGTCACCAGCCATCTGGAGGGAAACATCCTGATGCACAGTGACATGTCCTGACTTGATGCAGGAGTCAGTGAGTTATCAAACACTTTCTGATCAGAATTATAATGAGAATATGCAAAAATATGCATGATAAATTTATTACTGAGTATGCAAAACATCACTTTTTATTTGCTTTTGTAGCAGCAAATAAGATATTAGTCGCATTTGTTTGACATGTTTGCATTTAGAATTGTCTGATAGTGCAGGAATTCTGCTGATGACATCATCATCATCAATGACATCATCAGAGCAGCTCGGCTGTAAATATCCATAAGTGTGTCCACTCCCTTGTGTGTTTGTCAAATGTTGAGCTTGTGTTGGGGTTTAGGATGCTATTGACACTAGAACTGTGACTCTGTTCTCCAGAGTTTCCCACACACACAACAATAGAAGTGTGTCTATTCACATGATAATGAGTGTTAATGCAGGAGAGATTCCCTACTAGCTTTCTCACGCCTCTGACGCTGAACATTTCTTGAAATAAGCATCTATTTTTACATGAATCTTATTATTAATTTCTTAAGATGAAACATTTAATTTAGTTCTTATCAATTTGGAATTATCAGTGTGTAAAGTTAAAATGGTAAAAAAGGTATAAGCCAATCCATTGATAGTGACCTCTGACCTCTGGTCTCTTAGTTGAGTTCTATTGTCTCTGAGGGTTTCTGAGTGAGTTCTGTTTCTCACGCTCTGTTCATTCACTCAATTCAATTACACAACAATAGACGTGTGTCCTATGGAAACCCACAGCAGACACACGTCTCCAAATGTTTAAGTGTCTTAAACTAATTAAACTGGCTGTTAGCTGGTTCTCTAATACAAGGAATATTAACCAATTAGGAAGCTGAAACACTTGCAACGGACTTAAATAGTCAGAATAGACAGTTGTTTAGATTTTAAAAATCCCTTTTTACCAAGTATGAATGTGAAATTAAAACACGTGGTTAACAGTTTTACTTTAATCAAATATTTTAGATTACTAATATTTTAACAATAAGAAATATATATTTTTGTCACTTCAAGTAGTTTGCCATTAAATTTTCAAATGCTCGCAACATTGGCATAATGTTCCAGTGGGATCTAATTCAAAATGTAAATAATTACAGTGTCTATCATGTACTTTTCTAAATTTTAGAAACCGTTTTGATGAGAATTTAAAAAATAAAATCTGTGCAAAAAAGTCCAATCAGAAAAGTTTACTGAAACCAAAATTCCAAGATTTTCTATCCTCTTTTTTATTTTTATTTTTTATCAATCAAGTTTTTCAGACAAACTTTTTGATTAGGAAATACATAATGCCTAAAGTGCATTTTATATATTTAAATAAAAAATAAGAACAATAATAATAATAAAAAGTAAATAATATATAAATATTTTATTAAATATAATATATATTTACACATACATACATAATAAATTATATATTTATATATTATTTTAAATAATTATATATATATATATATATATATATATATATATTAAAATAAATAAAAGTAATAACAATATATACAGCTGCTATAGCAAACCAAGATTACAAGGTTGTTAAAATACTAAAAATAACTAGAAAATACTAAAAATATATATATATAAAATTGTGCTCAGACATTAATTTTACATATTCCTTTCTCATCAGGATCATGTTAAAAACATTATATATCATGACAAAACAGAATGCAACAGCAGAAAGTACATTTGATTTTTTTATTATTATTATTTTGTGATGACACAATGTCATCATGAATGCAAATAAATTGGTGATAACATATCACAACATCTGCATGAAGACATCTCCAAAACACATTAAACGCATATCGGAATTCACATCAAATATGATTAAACTTTACAAAAGTCAAGTGACGTATGATTTGCAACAAATCATTATTAACATTCCTCCACATGAGAAGTAAAAGTAAAGCCTAACAGAAACAGTTAGTGCTTAACGTCAAGGTACTTAACAGTTAAAGATATATGAGGACGCATACATCCACAGGTGTCCCACTCACACTTAAAGTGAGTTAATTGCATTGTATGGCACTGAACCACCTTTATATGTGATTCTAAGATATGATTAAATGTCCTATGAGGACGACAGAGTGTTTATCATACTGACAAAATATTCAAAACCAGTTCCCAATATGGGATATGTATTCTTCACATAAAGTAAAGATTAAAATATAATTCACCTTCAATGAAGGTGCACACACTTATTTAACAATACATCACACATTTTCCAAGAATGGAAACAAACTGGATTCATAAAATCAAATCCAATAATATTGATAGTTGCATCTAACATAGATGTGTATAATAAAATCTGACTCAGATTAACAGTCTTTGCGCATCAGAAAGAAATGTTGTGAACTAATATATGGTCCACATCCTTGGTGTCTAATGTAGACTTGTTTCCCTCATTTTCTTTCCTCCAGATGGCGCTGCAGGCTAATATCACTGCCTTTGCTCAAATGCCTTTGAGTGCAACTGATGGAGGAACAGCTGCTCGTACTTTATCAGATGATTTCAGCAACTCCTGGAAGAATTTGCTGCTGGTTTTTCCAGCTTGGAATGAGGCTGTTGCTTAAGGAACTCTGGAGCCAGAAGACACTGGAGCTTGAGTTGATATGAAATGGTTATCTCATCTGCAAATGAAATCAGAAATACATCAGAAAGTGTCCTTGGAATAAACAAGTGATTAAGATATAGTTGTGAAAGCTGCTGCAGTAATGCTGCTATAAGTATATGTGAACATACCTTGTTGTTGAGAGGGAGAAGCTCCTTCGAGATGATTGTAGGTGTCATGTCTGGATCTCTCTGTTCAGAGTGAGTCTGATTTGCACTGGCTGCAGCTCCTCTATTTATACTCCCAAATCTCCATATGAATGTGTGAGGCTTGAGCTTGTTGGAGTTTCTCACAGTTTGGAGCCAATGGAAGAGCTCAAACAGACAATGAGGGATGTGGGCCGCCACATGCTCAATGATCCCCCATCAGGGGCTCAAAGGAGCAGGTGGAGGCTGAATCTGGGAAAGTGCTGACCTGTAGAGAGCTCATGTTCACATCAGTGTCACTGAAGCACACGTTCATCATTACTGGAAACACGACAAGTCGATGAGCACACGTTACTGTGCACATATGATGATACCAAAATAATGGCATTTTTGCATGTTACATTTATACTTTAGAGAAAAAACGCATGTCTTCTCACTAAAGTTGGTGTATGCATTTCTAGATTTAGGATTTAGCATTTCATAATTCATAAGCATATAATTTATTGTGCATTATCATTGCTGCAGTGATGTCACACACACATGATGGACTCCAGATGAAGCAGATGTGTGTGTGTTTGTGCTGGTCAGTGTGAGTAGATCTCATGTGAGGTTCCCACACTGACTCTCTGTGTTCACATCAATGAAGCACAAAAGCATCAGAGTCCTGAATGGAGCATTAGTGACGCTGAAGAGACTGTGATCAATGTCACCAACCATCTGGAGGGAAATGTCCTGATTGGCTGAAAACAAAAATTGACAGTTCATTGCAAATTTCAAATTTAATACCAATGCATAAAATTAAAATAATAGAAATACATTATTACTTACTTAAAAAAACAACAACAACAGAATTTTCCAAAAACATTTTGATGCAATATTTCTTGACCAGAAGTGCACAAATAAAAAGGTATTTTTTTTTTTCTTTCTCTGCATTGCATATAAAACCTTAAAGGCTTTTGTGTACATCAAATCATTCAGGAGCTCATTACACTTATAAAAGTGCATTGAGAGCAGCTCCTGGGGTTTTCCCACACTCGCTATGAATGGATGCAGAGTAAACAATAGAAGTGTGTCTCTTTATCTGTGTTTCATCCATTCACACACCTGTCCATCACTTCCTCAGGGCGTTTCACTCTGCTGGTCATTAGTTAGAAACGTTTGGCCTTTTCAACCATGAAACAGTAAATGCTAGTAGCAATTAAAAGAATACGTTTCAAAGTCTCTGTGTAAACATCGGGAGTGGAGGTAAGAGAACTTTACAAAACCGGAAATGCCGCCATTTTAAAACGTAGTTGGCTTGTTTGGAAAAAGTGCATATTAATTTGCTCGTGTAATTAAACAGGTATGTATGCCTTGAATAAATTTAAAAGCTTATTAACTTTCCTCACTGTAGAACATGTTATCTGTGTCCGTATAACTGTAATTAGTAGTAAAAATGTGACGCTGGACCACAAAACTAGTCATAAGTGTTAATTTTTTAAAATTGAGATTTATACTTAATTTGAAAACTGAATAAATAGATTTCCAATAATGTATGGTTTGTTAAGATAGGACACTATTTGGCTGAGATACAAAAATTTTTTTCCAAACAACTTTTTTTGCACTGAGGGTGCAAAAAAAAGTTGTCCAAATGAAGTTCAAAATATCTGGAACATGATCTTTACTTTAATATCCTAATGATTTTTGGCATAAAGAAAAATTGATCATTTTGACCCATACAATGTATTTTTGCCTATTGCTACGAATATACTCATTAAGACTGGTTTTGTGGTCGAGGGTCACATATGTAAAATTATTTAGACATACGTTTGTTTTCTAATCTTTTTTTTAGTAGATATGACAAGTTATTTCTGTAAAATCACATGAAGACATAAATTCACTTGTAATTATTTATTTACAGAAACAAATGAGAGCATTATACAAATGATTAAAAAATCATCACAAAATAACCAAATGATACACTGTATCTTTAAAAATGAAATAAAGTTCTTTCTTGCATGTCCTCAAAAAGAGAGCATGGTCAAACGGTTTAAAAAACATTCGGTGAATTTCTCTCCAAGAGAAAAATACAGCAGAATTTTAAATCTAAAATGCACAAAATGCATCCTCAGCTTAGTGGTTTCACTGCAATCAATGCACGACTTCTTTTATAAACCATATGAGCTGATATTCATGCATTTACAAACTGCAAATAACATTATCAGGCATTTAGGGGAAATAAAGTCCAGAGAGAACAAGCAAAGTGCTATTTTCCTCTGAGGTAGATGTGCGAACACATAAGATCAGATCAAGTGCTTGACTTGTTGACCCTTTTCATGTGCAGGTCAGTCTATGATGGACGTTCACTTCAAAACAATGGCGTCACGTCCTGATCCGGAGTGGGAGAAAGACGCAGGATTTCCCGAGAACACCTGGAGTAGCCGCTTGGGAAGATTAAGGCCTTTTTCGAGCTGAAGAAGGAGACTGTCTTCTCCAGAATGTCGGATGCGGGGATACCATGATGGAGGTGGTCTTCAAAAGAAGATTTCAGTTTCTCCACTTTGCTGAGGCATTTTCTCTCCAAGCTGTAGAGTTTGCACCTGCAATCCAGAAGAGATGAGATCTTTAGTGTCATTGTGAGTACATTCAATTTAATGAAGCTGTAAAAGTAGACTATTGCATTAAGTATTTCAATGCCTTTCTTACCTGGCATGGTGAATGTTGTCTTGAGGGGTGATGTCCATGTAGGCAGGCATGTTTGAGTTTCAGGAGTTGAAATGTCTGAAGCTGGCAGATCTGTATGGTTCTTCTTCAGTGGCAAAACCAAATCCCACACAAGACCCTCGATCTAGCCTGGTTTTATACTAAAACATGTCCGCCGCCAGCCAATCAGAGAGCAGAGGAAAATGGAACAATAGGCTTGTCATAATTGTCAGTGGTCTGCAGGCTTTTAATTGAGCTCTTTAGTGGACAGGTGGGATTTTTTTCTCTAGTGCCATCTGGAGGGTCAGCCGTGGGAGAATAATTGAGGGCATGAGGACTCAGGATTTCAGTGTTCTCACACTCGGATTAGCAATGGGGATTTGTGGAAAATATTTACTGTATGCACAAATAAAAAAAAGAAAAGAAAAATAGTTTTCATTTTTAATCCATGTTGATTTATTATTGTCAATGTATAAAAAAAGAAAAATAAACAATTTCATTTTTTAAATGTATAGCTTCTGAAGGCAATCTTAAACTTAAGTTTAAACCTATTGGGTGCAAAGTGTTTTACACAAATTAATATTTTAATTTTTAATCCATGTTGACTTAATATTGCCAGTGCTTCTAAAGACATTTCACAGAGAAAAGGGGGGAAAAATATAAGCAAACGTTTTTTAACAGTGAGATTTTTTATGTTTTTTAAAGAGGTCTCTTCTGCTCACCAAGCCTGCATTTATTTTAAGTACAGCAAAACCAGTAAAATTTAGAGTTTTATATGATGCTGAAAACAGCATATTAGAATGATTTCTGAAGGATCATGTGACACTGAATACTGGAGTAATGATGCTGAAAATTTAGCTTTGATCACAGGAATAAATTACATTTTAAAGTACATTCAAATAGAAAACAGTTATTTTTAAATGGTACAAATATTTCTACAAATATAGTTTTTTCTGTACTTTGAAGCAAATAAATGCAAAACATGACACTTTTCCTAAATTAAATTCACAAGAAATGTGTAGCAATAGGGATTTGCTTACAATTCAATTAAACATGAAATTGATTTAATGAGTTTAAATATTATGTGTGCTTTTTAACAAAATATTCTATTTTCTTAAAATCAATATTCACTTACACTCAATAACAAAATACAGTGGTAACAATTGGTAGATTCTAAAATAAATAGTGTGTTTGAAAGGTCACTTTTATAGGTGCTTTACAATGAAAATCAAACCACAAATATATATAAAAATGTATGACTGAAATGCTCACAACACATTAAGTAAGTAAATAAGTCAGCAGAAATTGAATAGCATCCTTTAGGCTTCCCTCCAAAAACCCATTTAGTCCAGCCCTGTGAGAGCTGACACACTTCTATTGTGTGAGTGATTTAATGTGATGAATACAGAAGTGTGGGAAGCCGTGTGTCTCTGTGGCTCCACCAGCTCCAGGAGCACTGGGGCGTGTGATCGGGGTCCACATTATGCTATGAACCAGCTGTGTGTGTGTGAGTAAAGGAGAGAGAAACCCAAGCCTGAGAACAGGTACAACCACAGAACTCACAGAACAGCTGCTTCACCAGGATATCCTCTTACACTGACCTAAAATACAGAGTTTCATTACTTACAGCAACTGATTGTAAACTCCAGCAACATGTGCTGGTTTTATTCAATCAGTGCTTTTAGAGGAAATAAAATCTCAGTATGGCACGTGTTTGGTTATGACATTGATAAAGTGACATTGATGTGAACATGAGCTCACAGCACTTTCCCAGATTCAGCCTCCACCTGCTCCTTTGAGCCCCTGATGGAGGATCATTGAGCATGTGGCGGCCCACATCTCTCATTGTCTGTTTGAGCTCTTCCATTGGCTCCAAACTGTGAGAAACTCCAACAAGCTCAAGCCTCACACATTCATATGGAGATTTGGGAGTATAAATAGAGGAGCTGCAGCCAGTGCAAATCAGACTCACTCTGAACAGAGAGATCTACAGCACAGAGATCCAGACATGACACCTACAATCATCTCAAAGGAGCTTCTCCCTCTCAACAACAAGGTATGTTCATATCCTACTTACAGCAGCATTACTGCAGCAGCTTTCACAGCTCTTCTCAATCATTAAAGGCCACTTTCCTGACGTTTTTCTGTCTTCATTTGCAGCTGAGAAAGCCGATGGTGGAGAAGATGCGCAGAGATCGTATGAACAGCAGCATCGAGCAGCTCAAGTGTCTTCTGGCTCCAGAGTTCCTCAAGCAGCAGCCTGATTCCAAGCTGGAGAAAGCAGATATTCTGGAGATGACGCTCAACTTTCTGCAGCGCCACTATTCCAGTTCACATGCTGTCAATCAAGGCTTCTCCAGGTGTGTCGGTGAGATTGTGCACTTCCTGTCCAAAGATGAGATGAAGGCACAGAGCCAGAGAAGACTGCTGGAGCACTTTCAGAATCTGCAGACATCATGTGAGCAGAACAAGAGGGAAAGTGTCCTGCCAGACCAGAAGACCTTCAGCAAAGAGATGGATGTCAACAAGAGCGCCATCTGGAGGCCTTGGTAGAGCCTTAAAGACCCAGACTGAATGTCCGCGTTAGACTCAGTGGACTCTTACACTTTAATTTTCTCTTTTTGAGAAAAAGTGTTTCATGAGTTCCAGTTTGGAAGAGATATTTGCACTGTTAAGTGCTCTGATGATTCAATCATCTATGAAGATTTCATATCAAGAGTTCCAGACGGGAACATTTACTGACGTCTATATTAGAAAACATTGACTTTAAGATACATCTTCATGTGATGTGAAGAAAACTGATGATTCAGTCTTTCTTTTTTTTTTTTGAGATGTCCTTAACTATGTTTAGTTTGAAATATTACTTGCATTGCAAAATGCCATAATGTCACACTTTACTTAGCATTCAATGAAATGTATTTTGAAGTATAATGTGCAAGGCCTTTATTCAACTTTATGTGATTCAACATTGTTCAAAAACATTTCTGTTATAGAAAGAATGAGATTTCCCATCTGTTTTGATGGACTTTCTATTACTTGTTTCAAGTAATCTCAATTTGTGCTTCACATTGAAGCTAGATTTAATTTTAACCTCATAATGAGCCTTGTTTCTTATTGTTTGGACAAATTGTTTATAAAGTTTATAAAGTTTTAAACAGTTCCTTTTAGGAACAAGTTTGTTTTATACAGCCTTTCTCCTTTCATAAAGGAATGTTTGTAATGAAAACTGTACGTTTTCAATGACTCACTTGTGTTGTATCAATATACTTGTGTATTTGACATGATTGCATTTAATTTTCTCATTAGAGATCTAATAAATCAAATTGCTTTTCAATCACCTTATGCTGTTGACATTCATAAACACAAGATTTCAATGCAAGGAATGTTTAATAAGTGATATCAGCTACAACATGTTAAAACAAGTTGGATTAAATAACAAAAGCACGCCTTTACAAAAGGCATATATGACAGGACTTTCTCGTGAAGTTATGCTTGCCATACACCGTAGACAATTCTCTAACTAGATTAAATCCAAAAAGAGCATGCAAATGTTACATTAAGTGAAGTAAATATGCCAAAACAAACGTTTAATCAAGCAAAGTCTCTAAATTAATAGTTTTTCCACGGTCTCCATAAAGCCACTCTCGATGATGATCGTTTTGAAGATCTGTGAACGAATCCACGCGGCGTAGATGACATTAAATGCATCTGATTGGTCCGTTGCAGCACGTAGAATCGTTTGATCGCCTCTCTGTTGTCAGGCGTCAGGTGTGCGTGAAGTGACACGTGACGCAGCGTCTCCTGCAAGCACTGAGAGAATCCGCGCGCGTAACTGGAATTGGCGCGTTGATTTAAAAACTCAACGGTCATCTCTAGAATATCGGCTTTGTCGAGTTTATCAAACTGCTGGTCGGACATGCGTGTTGTTTTGTGAAATAATTCTCTGAGATGTTCGATACTGAGGTTGATTCTGTCCCTCTTCGTTTTCTCCACAAGGATCTTTTGAAACTGAGTGAGAAGAAGAGGAAAACTGTAAGTTTTACAGTAAGTTAATGAGGTAAATAGACATCTGAAAGGTCATACTACACTTACATTGTGGTTCTCAGAACATGATATGCTCTCACAGCCTTGGTTTTGACTGACCCGTGCCATTATATGAAATTAAAAAGGTGTAAAATCCTCTCTTCGTCATATAGCCTACGGCCAAGGTCGAGCGTTTCGCTGTATTTATACCTGAGCTAACAGTTATTTTACGCGCTTCCCTCGCTTTCCCACACTGCCAGCCAATCAGAGACGCGCACGAGCGCGAGCTTTAAAGTCGAGACTTCGGTTTTACAGCCCGCGAACTTCCTTCCTCTCCCGCTGTGGGAAAACACTGTCACGGGCCACTAAAAGTGTGCCTGACACCTGCTTAGGGGTCCAGTAGTGCTGACAAGAGCAACAAGTCGGTGTGAGGCAATAAAACGGCTCAGACACGCTTCAGACAGAGAGGCTTTGATCCTGAGGTGTTATTGCGACAATGAAGACGGGCTTTCCCAGCCTCGGGTTGCAGTTTTATTGCATTAATCTCTTACAAAGGGTCTTTAAAGAAACTTTTTTTACTGATTTTTGGATGTGGATGGATTTCATTCATTTCATTAGATTCATTTAATGTATACATTTCGTTTTATCATTTTAATAGAAAACATTTGTGAAGTTGAAGATTTTAGGTCAGATGTCCCACTTTAATTTGATAAAAATCAGTAAAATAATTGATTTAACAGACACAATTGTTATTTTTGTTGTTTATATTACTATTATTATTACTAAATAATGTACAATGATGTAGGGGATAGTATAAGAGTATACTGAGATAATATACACTCGTTACTAGGTGTTACTAGTCAAAAGTTTTTGAACAGTAAGATTTTTAATGTTTTAAGTATCTTCTGCTCACCACGCCTGCATTTATTTGATCCAAACTACAGCAAAAACAGTAAAAGTTATGCCTGTGATTTCCAAGCTGATTTACTGCATTACTGCAGTCACATGAGCCTTCAGAAATCTGATTTGCTGCTCAAAAACATGTATTATTATTATTAATATTATGCTGAAAATAGCTGAGTACAATTTTTTTTTTTTCAGTTTTTTTATTAACAATAGAAAGTTCGGAAGAACAACATTTATCTGAAATGAAAACTTTTGTAACATTGTATGTGTCTTAATCATAACTTTTGATCAACTTAAAGCATCCCTAGCTAAATAAATGTATAAATTTCAATTTCTTTCCCCAGAAAAACAAAATAATAATAATTATACTTACTCTGACTCAAACTTTAGAATGGTATAGTGTGTAATATTACAAAAGCTTTTTATTTAAGATAAATGCTGTTCTTTGGATCTTTTTATTCATCAAAGAATCCTGAAAAAATTCTTAATATATTTTGATGCTTTCAGGAAGGGTTTTAACCTAGAAAATCAAAGGGTTTTAGGGTTTTAGAAAAACAATGAAACGTAAACATCTTATTTAGTTTTACTTTTGAATTGGCTCTCACAGAGAATATAGAGGCTGCCATGGCATTAAAAAGAAAAGAAAATCTGTGGATTGTGTTAAATTGTGTTGCATCAGTTTAGATTTAAACATTAAACATTCAATTTGGTTATTGAAAGACTGATCGGCCTGTTGATTAATTGGAACTAGATAAGGTAAATGTAAGTCCTGTGGGATTTGTACTGCCAGTGTTTGATTAGATTTGTGGAGGACGCCTCACCCACTGGCCTCTGAGTGTGGGAAAGCTAATCCTGACTGGGACTCATGGCTTTGTAATGCTAATGAGCTCCTATAAATAGAGGAGCTCAACCCTCATTCCCGACACAACTGACTCGCTCTCCTCAGAGAAACATCTCTCCATCTCAAAGAATGGCTCCGGCTTGCATGACCGACTACTCCAAACTTTCCAACAAGGAAAAGCATAAAGTAAGTATCTTTGACATTTGAAATCCAACTTTTTATCAACACTTCTCTGCTGTGAATTTTACTCAAATGAAGCAAAGGACTAACCAAATGTCTCCTTCCTCAACAGTTGAGAAAACCCGTAGTGGAAAAGATGCGTCGAGATCGCATCAACAGCTGCATCGAGCAGCTCAAATCCATGCTGGAGAAGGAGTTCCACCAGCAGGATCCGAATACAAAGCTGGAGAAAGCCGACATCCTGGAGATGACAGTGGTTTTTCTCAAACAGCAGCTGCAGCCCAAAACCTCAGCTCCACAGAAAGCCCACTTTGATGGCTATTCCCAGTGCTGGAGGGAGACCATGAGCTTCTTATCTGGAAACGCCAAGGTGGACGCTGTGCGTCAGCATCTGAACCTCTGCCAGGAAGCCCAGAGATCATCTCAAGACCTCGCTCTCATGTCTCCAGCTTCCCATCAGCCCATCAAAGTGAAGCAGGAACCGTTGTGTGCTCACAAACCTCTCTGGAGACCCTGGTAGAGGATAAAGGACTTGGACAGAGAAACTAGATGGTGGTTTTACCATCTCTTAAGCTGTATGACATACTTCCTTATGTTGATTTCTTTTGAAAGATGTTTTTATGGTTTCACAATGTGAAAGTCTAATCTTCTACAGGAGGTTTATTGTAACACCTCTATAGTTTTCCTCATGGATGGACAGTAATTTGTATTAACAATCTTCATAATGAAGAGTTGATAAACGTCTGTTTGACTCCTATGGAGTCTAAGTTATTATTTGCGATGTTTGATATGCAAATGTAATGTTTTTTTTCTTATGAAAGATGTGAACTTATGCTAAATTTCTAATATATAGTGACGTATGTTAATTGTACAAACATACTGTCACATACAAATAAACACTATTCATTATATAAACAATCCTGCTTTCCTCTTTTTTTTTTTTTTTTTATCAAAATGTGATTAATGGACCTTTGATATTTAAACATGTCTTTAACAAACCGTCACCACACTTAGTCAAAGTGGTCTCAGTTTCAACTAATGGGAGTCCATTTACACATAACAGTCGAAGAATATCCCAAAATGACCACAAAAAGACCTCATGTGTGAAAACTTTCATTGAAGTGACTTACAATGCATTCAAGATACACTCTTAGAAAAAAAACCACAAAAGTTGTTACTGGGGCACTGTCACCTTTCAGAAGGTATTAATATGTATCATTTATGTAGTGATATGTACCTACAAGGTACTGATATGCACCCTCTAGGCGTAAAAAGGTGCAAAAGTGTAGCTTTAGAAAAGATATTAATATGTACCATTTAGGTAGTGATATGTATATTTTAGGCACTAATATGTACCTTTAAGGTACTAATATGCACCCTTTAGGCTTACAAAAGTACACCTTTTTGAAAAGATACTTTCAAACAAATTAATATATACCATTTAGGTAGTGATATGTATATTTTAGGTACTAATATGTACCTTTAAAGTACTAATATGCACCCTTTAGGGGTAAAAAGGTACAAATGTGTACCTTTTGAAAAGGTATTTTCAAAAGGGGTAAATTTGAGGTACTATTATGTACCTTGACAGTACTAATATGCCCACTTTATTGGTAAAAAAGGTACAAAAGTTTAGGTAGTAAATATGTACATATAATATGTACATTTTAGGTACTAATATGTATTTTTAAGGCATTACTATGTACCCTTTAGGGGTAAAAAAGGTACAAAAGTGTACCTTTTGAAAAGGTACTTTTAAAAGGTATAAATGTGTACCATTTAGGTAGATTTTGATTACATCATTGTGGGCAATTTGAGCTAACGTATGAGTTGACTCACTATATTTATGATGTATTGCAGCAGCACAGTGGTTTTTGTTTTTTATGTACTAATATTAAGGTACTACTGTGCACCCTTTAGGGGTAAAAAAAAAAAGGTGCAAAAGTGTACCTTTTGAAAAGGCAATTTTTAAAGGTATTAATATGCACCATTTAGGTACACTTTAGGTACTAATGTGTATTTTTAAGGTACTAATGTGCACCCTTTAGAGGTAAAAAAGGTACAAAAGTGTACCTTTAGAACAAATACTTTTAAAAGGTATTAATATGTACAATTTAGGTACATTTTAGCTACAAATATGTACATTTTATGTACTAATATGTATTTTTAAGGTACTAATATGCACCCTTTAGAGGTAAAAAAAAAAAAAAAAAAAAGTGTACCTTTTGAAAAAGTACTTTCAAAATGTATTAATATGGACCATTTAGGTAGTGATATGTACATTTTAGGTACTTAAATGTACATTTTATGTACTAATATGTATTTTTAAGGTACTACTATGCACCCTTTAATATATGCCATTTAAATAGTGATATGTACATTTTAGGTACTAATATGCATCGTTTAGGGGTAAAAAGAGTACAAAAGTGTACCTTTTGTACTGCCCTAGTGACAGCTTTTGTACCTTTTTTTCAGTGTATACATTTTAGTCTTTTCACACACCAGTTTATTAAACTTTAGAAATATATATACTTGTCCCATGTGTTTTCAATTTTAATCTAATAATGCCTCTTAAATATTTTTTTTAATCATGTGCTAAACTAGAGTCGGCTGAGTTTGAGCATGACTGTAGTTGAGTATGTGAGAAAGAGCGCAGGGTCTTAATGTTCGTGTTTGTACTTTGAAACCCTTGATAATAGGCGCTGTGTGCTGTCAGCTCTGGTTTCATCAGACAGCTGGTGTGGCCGGCGGAGGGGGGCCCGCGTCGCCCATCCTGTGTGTGTGTCTGTGGGGCCGGCTTCTCCCAGGATTTCCCACACCCGTGACTCTGGCTCCCGTTTCAGATCCGACATTAAGGAAGTGTGCCATGCTAAATCATCCATTAGGTATGGTGGTGTGAATCCTGACCCGTCCCTTCTATTGCCCCTAATTCAAACCTGAGCCCCCTGGGAAAACAGCTATTCACTTGTTGTTTGAGGCTACTTGTTGCAGACCCTGAAGTGATGTATTGTTACGGGTCGTGTGAGTTTTTAAAAGTTCTTTATGCTTTAGAAACATGGAAATGTGGCTTTAGAATAACTCACAATGACAAACGTAACAAAAAAGATGATAAAAACAAAATAAACAATAATTATAATAATAAAAATACAACAACATGTAGGTTAGCTATGCATTTAGTATCCAATCTGAAGTATTTAATAAAAAAATATTGCTAGTGGATTTCACAATTACTAATTACAAAGTAAAAGCAAGTAATGCACAGAATTAAACATGAATAAACAACTAAAATTTACTTGTAAAATGTACTTACAATAATATACAATAATTTTTTATAATATTTTTTTTTAATTCTTTTTAAATTATGTTTATATCTTATATATATATATAATTAGAAAAATATAAATTAAAATTCATTTTTAAATATAAAACATTAGTTTGATTAAAACATATATTTAAAAATAATATATTATTATTTTAAAAAATAAATACGTAAATCAATTATAACAATATATAAATAGTGTAATACTGCTTTAAATTGTTATTTTTCCAAAAAAATAGTTGTTTCGTTTAACTGCATTTTTGTTTTTGTTTTTCTGAGCAAAAAAATCCCTAATTTACAGAAGACACCCAAAAATGAATTAAATTAAATTAAATGAATTTAGAATTTTTTACTCATTTAAAACAATTGAATTTAATACCCTCCCTTATTTTTTGATATATTTTAATATGTGCAAGTCAGATTAAGCATGCTGTTTGAATTTTTACATAAATATTGTTACACTAAATGACAATTTAAAAACATTATTTCAACCAAATTTTGACATTTTATTTTCCAAAAACTTATTTGAAACCTTAAAAGTAGGCACTTTACTTACATTTAATGTGCTTTCTGTGGACATAAAATATTTTTTGTAAATATATATGCCATGTTCAGTCTTTATATATTTGAAATAAAATTGTATACAATTAAATTACTATTGTTATGACTTGCTGCTGTAATTTACTTCTATGTCATTTTTACAATTATGCAGTTTTACGTAAATCTGGTGGGAAAAAACACCTAGTTCAGAATAATTATTTACTGAGATTTGGGTCGAAGTATTTCAAGGGCTGACACACTTCTCACGCCGCATCCGCTGAAGGTGAGATGCATTTTATGGCACTTTAAGGCAAATACAGTAGACGTCAGGATGGCCATGTGCCTCTGCTGAATTACAAGAGCGGGAAGCCTTTGGTCTCTGAGGGTGTGAGGCGGTGTAATCTGGAGACGACACACCTCTAGTGAACACACACACACACACACACACACACACGTATAGACACAAATAGAGGCTGTTAGATCCCCTTTCAGGATCCCCCTCCTCCTCCTCCTCTTCTCAGGTCCAAGCTGCTGATGTTATCAAGTGTTACAGACAGCCTTGTGATTGGCCCGTGAGTGTGGGAAAGCATCAGATGCCTCAGACCCATGCAGACAAAGCATTGTAAATGGAACGTGCTTGTGTGTCATCACTCCCAACTACAGCATGACATGTCTAAGTGATTCAATAATGATAGCAGAAAAAAAACAAGAAAACCTGTGGTGGACCAACCTTTATTTTTTTACTGACACAGAAATGTTATGTCTATGTAGTTTCATGGCTTTCTAAAACATATTTGTTATATATAACAGAAATGTTAGTATGTTGAATAAAAAATGCAGCATTCTTGCATAATTAAAAAGTTTTACTTTTTAAACTTGTAATACTTAAAATGTGCTTCAGAGGTGAGCAATTTGATATGAAACTAACAATTATTTAGTACTTTATCTGCAAAATTAAACTCACTATACGTCAAAGTTAATGATTGTTATTTTAGAATCATTGAGACTTTGTGTTTTATATATATATTTTGAATGTTTATATTTTTGTATTTTGCATTTGCATTTTAATTAAGGTTTTAGAAAGGTTGTTTTGTCATCATTATTATTATTATTATTGATAATAATAATAATAAATATGTTTATATATATTTGTATTCATTTAATTTCTAATTTTAATTATATTATATATATTTTTTTTTTAATAATATTAAGTATTATTAAAAAGAAAGGATAAATTAATAAAATATCAAATAATAAAAATAAATAAATAAATCATATTTCCTGGAAATAAATTTCAGAAAATAAAAATAATTATATATATATATATATATATATATATATATATATGTTATTCATTTTATTTCAGTTCTATTTTTTATTATATAAAGTTTAAATTATTATTATTATTTTTTGCATTGGAAGTTGATTTTAGGTCATTTTTACTTTAAGAAACTTATTTTTGGTAACATAAATGACACAATTTCATAATATTAAATAAAACATAAACTTAAAATGTTTAAAATCACGTTTCTTGGAAATAAATAGCAGAAAAATAAAAGTAAATTTTAAAGATTATTTTAATTTCAAGTACTTTTTTTTAACTTTACTATACTAACCTATATATTACTATACTAATCTGTATATTATTATTATATAATTATAATAGTTTACTATAATACCCCATACCCCCAATGGTTTGCATAGGAAATATATTTTAAACATGTCACTAAAACATTGCAAAAATACCTAAACATATAGTGAGAATATCTATTCATCACTATGTAAGATTATGTAATTATTATTCTACATAATTTATTTTGTGCAACTATACCCTGAAATATATTTAATGCATCCAGATCCAAATATTAGCACTCTTACCATTTGTTCAGTGCTAAATATCTCTAGTAGCATCTCTAGTGAATGTTTATGTTGCGACTTTTTATAAAATAGTTTATATGCATAAATGAAACAATGAATTCAAAGGATATTTTTCGTTAATTAGTTGCTTTTATTAAATGCAATGTCAGACACACAGTGTCCACAGTGTTTCAGCGCACAACAATGCCATCATAAGAACAAATATTGTTTTTCTGTAGCCTTTACAAAAGGCTGTATCAAACGAACATCCATCAGGGACATACAAAGAGCTCTGATTCAGAGCAAACTCACTGTTTGCAAGCCAAACAACATTAGGAGCCTCTAGAAAAAACTCAAGGCAGATGTCTTACAATTCTTACAATTGAAACTTCAATGTGAAGCGATTGAAACGAACAATGGAAATGAGTATTTCCTACAGCTTAAGAGATGGTAAAACCACCATCTAGGTTCTCTGTCCAAGTCCTTTATCCTCTACCAGGGTCTCCAGAGAGGTTTGTGAGCACACATCGGTTCCTGCTTCACTTTGATGGGCTGATGGGAAGCTGGAGACATGAGAGCGAGGTCTTGAGATGATCTCTGGGCTTCCTGGCAGCGGTTCAGATGCTGACGCACAGCGTCCACCTTGGCGTTTCCAGATAAGAAGCTCATGGTCTCCCTCCAGCACTGGGAATAGCCATCAAAGTGGGCTTTCTGTGGAGCTGAGGTTTTGGGCTGCAGCTGCTGTTTGAGAAAAACCACTGTCATCTCCAGGATGTCGGCTTTCTCCAGCTTTGTATTCGGATCCTGCTGATGGAACTCCTTCTCCAGCATGGATTTGAGCTGCTCGATGCAGCTGTTGATGCGATCTCGACGCATCTTTTCCACTACGGGTTTTCTCAACTGTTGAGGAAGGAGACATTTGGTTAGTTCTTTGCTTCATTTGAGTAAAATTCACAGCAGAGAAGTGTTGAGAAAAAGTTGGATTTCAAATGTCAAAGATACTTACTTTATGCTTTTCCTTGTTGGAAAGTTTGGAGTAGTCGTTCATGCAAGCCGGAGCCATTCTTTCAGATGGAGAGATGTTTCTCTGAGGAGAGCGAGTCAGTTGTGTCGGGAATGAGGGTCGAGCTCCTCTATTTATAGGAGCTCATTAGCATTACAAAGCCATGAGTCCCAGTCAGGATTAGCTTTCCCACACTCAGAGGCCAGTGGGTGAGGCGTCCTCCACAATAGAAGAGGCATCAATTATTTCATGGTTAACTGGCCTCAGGGCTCCCACGGAGGGAATAGGCTTCCACACACCGAACACAACACACACGGGCAGGTTGCTGTACTTTTATTACCTGGGAACATCAGGACTCGCTGATAAGGCTTGTGCAGATGGGGACTGTAGACAGATGATCATTTCCCAAGGGATGCTAACGATATATAGATAAGATGTTGTACACCTTATCAGGCAAAGACAGACCCTGGACAATAGCTGGCTAGATGAAAAAAAAAAAAAAAAAAAAAAAAAATATATATATATATATATATATATATATATATATATATATCATTATATTTAATTGCAAAATTATTATATTTAATTATTTTATATATATATATAAAACATAAATGACAAATTATAATTATTATTTCTAAAAAAAAAAATACAATTCAATAAAATTTTAAAATAATTTGAAATAAACTTTTTGAAAATTATATATAGAAAAAATACATATTATTTTTAAATAACAAATGACACATTTTTATAATATTAATTGTTATTGAAAAAGAAAGGATAAATTATTAAAATGGAATGATAATATTCAAAAATAATTTGAAATTAACTACAAAAATCCTTGCTTTTTGAAAATTATATATATATATATATATACAATTTAAAAGCACTGATAAAGCTTGCTTTTTGGAGATTAAATCACATATAATATAAATTAAATAACATAAATGACACATTATGAATATGAATGAGTAAAATAATTAATGGAATTAGAAATGTGAAATTACCTGTAAAAAATACTTGCCTTTAAAAAAATTATATATGAATAAAATAAATACATTATGAACATATATAAATATAAAATATTTAATTGTATTTTAATATTATGTACATGTATATACATATGCAAACAATTTTATAATAAATAATAAAAATTGTCAATTCAATAATGTTTGCTAATTTTTGGAAAATGGTAGCTCTGTAAAAAGGCTAATACATGTAATAATACTATACAAAATAGAATAAAAATGAGCAAATTAGCCAAAGAATGAGCAAATTAGTAAAAAATTGCAAAAAAAAAAAAAAAAAAAATCAGCTAAAAAGTTGTAAAATACTCCAGTTGAAAGAAAACAAAGATTATTGGAGTGTTTTAAAAGGATATTATTTCTGTTTTTCTACTTCAGAATTTAAAAATGGTTTTAAAGTAAATCCTTTTTTTTTTTTTACTTTTTTAATATTGTGCACATTTATACATATGCACGTTTTAATAATGAATTAAAATGTCATAAAGAATAATATTTACATTTAATTAAATAAAATAATATATATAAATATAATAAATATTATATGTATCATTTGTGACGCCTCAAACTAACTTTAAAGTGTTTCTTCGGCCTTCACACACTCCGGCTGGAATGCATTCACTGTGAATGTCAATTAAGCGCAATTATCCCGTGCTCTCAAGGACGGCACACTTCTATTGTTCGGGGCCCCCCTCCCGTCCTGAGAGAGTTTTGGGTAATAAATGGACAGATAGTGTGGGAAAGCCAGGCTGGATCCTGCTCACACGTTCTCCAGTCAATAGATCGAGCCCCTCCTCTGTCCCTCCACAAACAGCCTTTGAACCTGCTGCTCAGATCAGAGGCTCCACCGGGCCGCAGGACGCGTGTGTGTTCTCACCGCTCGCTCACATCACCTGCTCCTCGGCCTCACATCTACACCCGCCCCTCCTGCACACGTCTCCATCATCGCGCGAGTATGTGCCTCAGCCCTGACACTGACCCTTTGAATGTGAACAAACTGGGAAATTCAAAGTAGGAAAACAAAAAATACAATTATTAAAAATTTAAGTAAAATAATTCCTTACTTTTTAGAAATAAAAAAAAATACTGACACATTTTAATTATTATTGTAAAAAGAAGAGCTAAATTAAATACAATAATATATATAATTTAAAACGTTTAAATAGCAAGTGGCATATTTTCAGAATTATTAAGTATTATTGTTAAAATTAAAAGACAAATGAATAAAATACAATGATTAAATAGAAAAAAAAATGAAATGTACAAATCCTTGCTTTTTGAAAGATGTTTGTAGGATGTTTGTATACTTTTTGGAAATAAAACAAACTAAATAACATAATTGACACATTTGAATTAATATTACATTATAATGCCTTTATGAAAATGATACAAAAATACAAATTTTAAGTAGCATAAATGACACAGTTTTATTATATTACAGATTATTGGAAAAAAGACAATAAAAATTAATAAAATACAATGATACATTGATTAAAAAATATACAATTAAATATATATATATATTGCAGGAAATATAAAAAATATATAATTTTAAAAATGTAAATAACAAGTGGCATATTTTCAGAATTATTAATTATTATTGTAAAAAAGAAAAGACAAATGAATAAAATACAATAATTAAATGCAATGTAAAAAATTGCTTTTTGAGAAAAGTTTGGAAGAAATACAAAATACATAACAAAATATATAAAATACATTAAATAATATTTAAAAATATATTTTTAATTTTATTTTATCATTGTATTTAATTATCTTAATTATATTTGTTGAATATGTGTAATTGTAATTGTTATATCTGTTATACATTTTACATTACAAAAAAAATAAAAAATATAGAAATAATTCCCACAAATGTTATTATTGTACCTTTCAAATTTTTAATATAATGTGTAAATATATATATATATATATATATATATATATTACACATATTTTTATATCTTTTTTTTATGACACATTTTCATAATAATTATTCAGGATAAAAAAATTAATCAATGTTTAAAATATATTAATGTAATAATTTAATTCAAATAATAATTAAACTAGTATAATGTTAAAATAATAATTTAATAATTGTAATATTAAAATAATATTCAATTATTAAAAGTACAATGATAAAATGTGTGGAAATGATTTCTCTTTTTTAAGTAAAATTTATAATAAATATAACAATAAAAATGACAAATATTAAATACATTATATTGATATATATATATATATATATATATATTAAATTACACATTTTCATTTTACAAAACATTAGTTTAATAATAAAATGAAATAATATAATATTAAAATAATAATGTAATCATTTTAATATTAAAATTATATTAAAACATTGAAAGGCACAATAATAATATTTGTGGAAATGATTTCTTTATTTTATTAATTTTGTACAAATATTCAACCAATATAATTAAGATAATTAAATTAAATGAAAATTAAAGTTAAATTTAAAAAAATATATAGATTTTTTATTTTAATACTAAAACAATTTTGTATCACATATCACAGGTACTGCTGAATTAACAGGTACTGCTGAAATAAACCAGTACTAAAATATGTTTTTTTTTCTGTAATCATATCAATGGCCACCCAATGCCAGATGTGTTTTGGAGGGAAACTTTGTTTTGTTCAGCTCCTTTAAGACTCGTGTTTCCAAACACTGACTCATCCTGACAGATGACACTGATAGTTTAATGACTGGCCTGCATTCCACCATAGAGTCTCTCATCATTCAGAGGAGTATAATGAGTCTCTCTCTGTGTCTGTGTCCAGCTGCAGGTCTCTCCAGTGAGGAATGTGTGAGAGCTCTGGTCTGTGTCTGCTTCCCACACTTCGGCCCCATTCAGAGCGCCGCCCCACCCTGCTGCCGCTGATCCAGCGCGCTTCATTATTCCTGCTCTCAATAGACCATCTGGTCCTCTGCTTGCGCACACAAAGCGCAGCGCTCTCCCACACGCACCTCAAAGCCGCAGGTACGCTTTCACTCCTGAGGAGAGATTGATCTGTTCACAGTCCCACCAACACAAACAAACACAGAGGCATGTGTGCAAAACACGCTTCTGCATGCCACTGTATATTTAGACATGCAGATACGAATTCACTGATAACCTCTTATACACAACAGGTTGCAATTCTTATGCAGGAAGATTACAAGATGTTTTTGTTGAGATGTAAATATATATATATATATATTGAATATACATGTTTATAATAGTTTTTAAAAAATGGTGTCATTTTTAATGAATACAAAAATGTCTGTATTTTTATTTAAAAACACTTCAAATTAATTAAATTTATTTTTAAATATCTTTTTCATTTAAATGCTTTTTAATAAATGTAACTTTTTTAAATAAATATTTAAAAAATAATAAATATTTTATCTATTAATTTTTTCATTAATTGAAAATTGTTTACTAAAATGGTTCAGATAAATTATGTCTAATACATACAATAGTTTGTTTTAATAGTTGTTACTGAACTGAACATTTTTGATAAATATGTAAATAATAATAAAAATTTACATTTTTTTTAAATAGCAATAAACATTTTAAATACATGTATGTTTTAATAGTTTTTTAATAAATGTGTAAATAATAAATATGTAAATAATAATAAATATTTTATTTTTTATTCATTAAAATAGATTTTTTTTCATTGGAATTTTTAATGTGAAAACAGTTTAAAATAATTACTTTCTTTTATATATATATACATGTTTGCAGTAGTTTACTTACAGATTTTAAATACATGTATGTTTTAGTTGTTACTAAACTGCACATTTTTAATAAATGTGTAAATAATAATAATAAATAATTATTTTTTTATTCATTAAAATTGATTTTTTTTTCCCATTGGAATGTTTAATAAATAAATATTTTATTTTAATATTTTAATTGATTAAAAACAGTTTAAAAATAATTAAAATTATTTTTTATATACATATACATGTTTGCAATAGTTTACTTACAGATTTTAAATACATGTATGTTTTAGTTGTTACTAAACTGAACGTTTTTAATAAATGTGTAAATAATAAATATGTAAATAATAATAATAATAATAAATATTTAATTTTTTATTCATTAAAATAGTTTTTTTTTTCATTGGAATTTTTGATATATTTTTTTTATAAATATTAAAATATTTATTTTAATTAATTACGTTTTATTAATTTCATTTATTGCATATTTTTATTGATTAAAAACAGTTTAAAATATTTTTAATCAATTATTTTTAATACATATATATAAGTTTTATATAAATATTTAAAAAAATAATGTATTAAAAACTCTTTAAATTAATTAGTTTAATATAAATTCTTTAATAAATGCTTTTATTAAATTGAACATTTAATAAATATTTAAAATAAATTTGAGAAAAATATTTATTATATATAAAATATATTTATTAAAAATTGTTAAATTATTTAAAATTGTTTATATTATTATTATTTTACTATTATTATATGTTTTATTTAAGTGTCTTGCTGTTCCAAAGAAAAGAGACCACAATTCAACAATTGTTTCCTGTTTTTCCCTCTTTTTTTTGTTTTAATGACCACAAACACCCTGGCAAGACTCAAGAGGTTTCAATGGGGCAGAAGGTATCAGACAATGTCACAGTTTCGCGCTCTAACAGCCTCTTTTCATGCGTCTGCGCTGTGAATGCCAGAGCATGTGATGCTGGAATGTCATTGAGCTCCTCTCACATCCAGACCCCAAATTCCTGTCCAGCGACAAGAGGTCAGAGGCTTCCCAGCTCCCCGTTTTTATGAAGAGCGGGACACTTCACACTGGGCACACAGCGCTGAGCATCTGCTTCCCTCGCTCTGTGTGTGTGTTTGTGAGAATCAGAAGAGTGTTGGACAAGGGGGCGCCCACATTCAAAGACTCTTTTGCAGAGTGGGATGCAATGTATTGTGGCTTTACCAGTCCATTTTGGCGGGAGATGGGAATTGGTGTGGGAATGGAATTCGGGGGTTAACTAAACCAGAGCACCTCCTGATAGACACAGAGAACAAGAGACGCACTTGTTCATAGATCAGTTGCTGCAATGGAGAATAACATTTAGCATTTTCACACTCATAAAATAAAGAATCTTCATTTGGTTTCCACTGGACAATATATTCTTTACACTAAGAAATAAATGGTTCTGTTAAGAAATTTTCACTGAAAGTTATTTTGGGTTCTTCTTTATCTTTACTGCAAAAACTCCCTTTTTAAACCTATTCCAATAAAAAAACACACACATATATTACAAAAAAACAAACAAACAAACAAAAATCATTATAATCATTTTAAAATATTTATTATTATTATTATTATTATTATTATTGTTGTTGTTGTTGTTGTTTCCATATTTAGATAAAAGAAAAAAATTGTGTAAAATAACCATTTTTGGTTTCCCAAGAACCATACATGAACTGTTGTTAAAAAAAAAAAATCTTCCTTTAAATTTAAGTTTAAATAAAAAAAAAATTATGGTTCTTGGGAAACCTAAAATGGTTATTTTACACCAATTATTAATTTTACATAGATATGTAAATAATAATAAATATTTAAAAATGGTTAAAATGGTAAATATTTTTTGTAATATACATGTTTTTTTTATTGTAATAGTTTTGAATAAATTCAGATTCAAATATTTGTCAAAATGAAATTGTATTATTTAATTTATTTGAATATTTTAATGATAAAAAACTTATTATGTTTTAATACATATACATGTTTGTAAACATTTTTTTTATTGGACAATAAATATAATAATAAATATGAATATTTTCATGTAATAAAACTGCTTCAAATTAATTAAATATAAATGGTTTAATAAATGTTTATACTGAACATTTATATATATATATATATATATATATATATATATATATATATACATATATAGATGTGTAATAGCGCCTCCTACTGTACACCAGTGAAAACACTGAAAACTGGGAGATGTAAAAAAGGTTATTGTGACTTACTATCACAATTCTGACTTTTTTTCTCAGATTTGTGAGATATAAACTCTCAATTTCTGACATTTGTTCTCAGAATTGTGTGATGTAAACACAATTGTGAGTTACTATTTTGCAGTTCTAACTTTTCAGTTATGAGATATAAACTTGCAATTGTTATAAAGAGTTTATATCTCACAATTCTGACTTTCTAACTCACAACTGCAAGTTTATATCACGCAATTCTGTGAAAAAAGTTAGAATTTTAAGATATAAACTTGAAATTCTGAGAACATGTCTTTTTTTCCCTCAAAATTGAACTTTATATCTCACATTGCTGAGGAAAAAGTCTAAATTTCGAGTTTACATCTTGCAATTTTTGACTTTTTCTCTCGTATGAGATATAAACTTGCAACGGCAAGTTATTAAGTCCAATTTTGAGGGGGGAAAAAAGACTGAAAAAATCCAATTGCGAGTTTATGTCACACAATTCTGAGAAAATAGTCAGCACTGCAAGATATAAACTTGTTTGTATCACGGAATTCTGACTTTATTACACGCAATTGTGAGTTTATGTCATGCAGTTCTGAGAAAATTGTCAGCATTGCAAGATATAAACTTAAAAAGTTAAAAAGACTTTTTTCTCAGAATTGTGATAAAAATGTACAATTGTGAGAAGTAAATCAGAATTGCGAGATAAAAGCTTGCAATTCTAGTTTATATCTTGCAATTCTGACATTTTCTCAGAATCTGTGTGATATAAACTTGCAATTGCGTGTTACAAAGTCCAATTTTGAGGGGAAAAAAACTGATATGTTCTCAGAATTGCAAGTTTATACCTCACAATTCGGATTTCATAACACACAATTGTGAGTTTATATCATGTTGTGAGATGTAAACTTACAATTGCAAGTTAAAAAGTCAGAATTGCAAGATATAAACATACAATTTCTTACTTTTTTTCTCAGAACTCCATGATATAAACTTGCGAGAAATAAGGTCAGAATTTTGAGATAAAAGCTCTCAGTTCTGACTTTTTTCTCGGAACTGTGTGATATAAATTCACATCTGCGTTTTAATAAATGTCCAGTGTTCTCAGAATTGCGAGTTTATATCTCAC